>CAIIXF020000010.1:8247668-8724336 GCA_903813345.2 Owenia fusiformis | reverse complement strand
AATAACATTTACTGCAATCAAGTCCGCATAGATCCATGAAGAATAGCTTATTAGTGATATGAACATATTATAGTGTAGAGGGAGTAGCTATCGTCTATCCCATACTAGCTCAAACTACGGACTTCAAAATCAAAGGGCGGCTTGCTAAGAGAGGAATAGACTATTCGCATATTCCTAGCAATGCATTGGAAGGAAAGACATTAATAACGATAATTCATGTAGCTGAGTCATATCTAAACATTGCCATTAGAGAGAGGAGGGTACTAACACATACAATACAACATGGACGAGAATTTATCGAGAGGCTATTGCCAACTTTCTGAGGACAACGAAGATAGGACATCTATTCCCAACGGACATATTACAACACCCAGGGATAAACATAATCTCGTATATCTTAGTTTAGTCCTCGCTGGAGCAGGGTTTCTCCTCCCATATAACAGTTTCATTACGGCAGTTGACTACTATCATGGACATTTTCCGGATAGTACGATTATATTTGACATCAGCATAACGTATATTTGCATGGCCTTCATTAGTGTTTGCATCAACAATCTTCTCGTGGAGACTTTTAGTCTGCAGATAAGAATTACGTTCGGTTATATACTGTCATTTGTGACTTTGTTATTTGTGGCGACGTGTTTAATAGGTCTGGAACTATTTCCTAAAGAAATAACACATACTGTTACGTTGGTATCTGTTGGAGTTGTTGCCTTGGGATGTACAGGTAAATTTTCGTTAAAACTTTAAGGAGAACGGTATGAATGTGCCTCTAGTTCCCATTTGGACCCTAATTAGAGATCTGGGAAGGTTTTATATATCCCCCTAACGGTCTCCGATTCTTTACGAAACTGGCATATGATATCTACATATGAGTAAGTAATATAAGTAATATGATATTGCCGATTGTAAATTACCTATTGAATATTATTACACATATGCATGGTGCAGCTAGAAAACGTATTACTTCTGTCTATATGCAATTCTTAATCAAAGACATCCGAATTCCCCTCAATAGAAAACATCGATAAAACCTAACAAAGTATTTCGCTAAGCAATGCGGGAATTATTTACCAATAATTGCCGTCTATGTAAAAAGTCATCTTTAACATCAAATCAATGCAAACAATGTTAGAGGCCATTGAATATCCGTTTACTTCTGTAGAATCTCAAATTACGTGATGGAAAATCAATAAGTTCGAGAGTTTTTCAGATATGAAGGCAATTTGATTTTGAGACATTATATCCACTCATTTGATTTCATCGTCTTCGTCTTGGTTCTATAGATCATATCTGATACTGTTAGATGATAGAATCCCCGGGTAAAATGAACATCCAAGGTTTCATGTAGAATATTGTTGAACCATCCCCAAAACATCATTCGAGACTTTTTCGGAAAATATCATTTGTTTGTCTTAATCTTCACTATCCATCATTTGTATTGAGCTGCCAAAGTTTTGTCAGATCGTTTAAAAACACTATACGTATACTGACATGAATCTCATTTTTGCGTTGCGTTTTCCATTGATCATTTACTAATATGCATTTATACATAAGTTGTATTATGCTAAATGCGTTATAAGTAGAAGTGATTAGAAAATTTGCGATTCCCAGAAGAGGACTTACTTGATCAATTTTCATGTTCTTTTATCCGAAAATGTTCAGTTTAAAGTATCACCATGATTTCCTTCCAATAACTATGTCTAAACGAGATAAGGATTTACCCACTTATAAACATAAGCTGCGCGACAAATGATGACGTAATACACACGTTTTATAGCAATAATGAGAAAATAATTACACTAAAAGTGCGTTGCGAAATCTCTTTGTGTTCTATACTCCCGGAAAGGGATAGGTAAAGTTTTATTTATGGATAAATTAAATTTTATATATTTTTTCAATTCTTGATAAATAATTCTAAATAGTATAGTTTCCATATAGCTTTTGAAATCTCGCTAAATCTCGTTTTTCGTGAGATTTTAAGAGACTTGCATATTAGACCTCTAATGACTTACATTATCTTCTTTTAAATGGTATATTTGAATTCAGTGAATTGTTTTCTCCTAAAATAGCTTTGATTTACACAGTTATGTAATTTGAATAATTTTCTATGACAATTTAAAAAAACTTGGGCCAAATGTCCATAGATGGAATGCTAAAATTCTTTAAAACCGTGGATTATTTGTATGTCAATCAACATTTGCATGTTTAATCACAACATGTACATAAACAGGGTCATCATGTGGTATATCATTCAAGTTTAATACAGATTCAACAAACACACTTTGATAAATCATGAAATTAAGCCACTTTTCCAAGATTTTAGCATGTAAGTGAATGGAGCTCTAGCCCGAGTTGAAAGCTAAATAAAAGATGGCAGCACGAGATTTCATTGATTTTTCTGCTATTTAGAAACTATCCTATTCGCTAAAAATTCTTGGTATCTCTTAGAAAAGAAAAAAATGTTAACATATTTCAAATATTTTGCTAGCATTGCTGTAAAATATTGCTCATTGATAGATGCGTTTGACAGCTAAAATTTTATTTAAACAAATTCATACAGCTATTAGGTAAAATTCTCCCAGTTGTAAATGAGGTGTCCTCAAAATCACTCTGGAATGAACAGTTTCTCATAGCATTTTTCGAAACTGAACAATTCTCGAATAGCGCTGGTACTGATGAATTGGAAACATTTCGATCATTATTGACGGAGACACACGGAAATATCTTTTTATTGAGGAAATGATGTATTTGTGAAGAATGGAGAGTGCAAAGTAGATTTTAATTCGTAATTGCGTGTATGAAGAGAAAGTCCATGCTCAGAACTTCCGTAGAAAAATGGCGTTCAGCGGTTAAAGTCATCTTGATTCACAAGGTTTCAGTTGCTCTGTGAACGTATAATTTACGCATCCTCCTCTGAGTACGTATACATCAAACATACTCCTCTGAGTACGTATACGTCACACATCCTCTTCTGAATTCTTATACGTCACACATCCTCCTCTGGGCATGTGTACGTTACACATCGTCATCTGAGTACGTATACGTTACGCATCTACAATACATATCCTCCTCTGAGTACATGTAATTTACGCATCCTCCTTTGAGAATGTATACGTCACACATCCTCCTCTGAGTACGTGTACGTTACACATCGTCATCTGAGTACGTGTACGTTACGCATCCTCCTCTGTGTACGTATACGTTACGCATCCTACTCTGTGTGCGTATACATTGCACATTGTCATCTGAGTACATATACGTTTCACATCCTCCTCTGACTACCTGAACGTCACACATCCTCCTCTGAGTACGTATACGTTACACATCGTCATCTGTGTACGTATACGTTACACACCGTCATCTGAGTACGTGTACGTTACATATCCTCCCTCTGAGCACGTGTGCGTTACGCATCCTCCTATGTGTACGTATACGTTACACATCGTCATCTGAGTACGTATACGTTTCACACCCTCCTCTGAGAACGTATACGTTCACATCCTCCTCTGACTACGTGTATGTTACACATCCTCCTCTGAGCACGTAAACGTCACAACCCTTCTCTGACTACATATACGTTACAATCCTCTGAGTATCAAGTGGTAATAATAAATATTTTGACAGCTCTGCCGATGGAATAGGTGTGGATGCAGATCAATGACATATTTTTCAATTTTGAAATAATGACAAGACATCATAGTTTTGCTAAAAAGTCAAAATAACATATAAGCCTGATTAACAAAAGTTCATTTGATGGCGTTGTCATGGTATATTTATAGCGGCATGCTGTTGTTTAATTAAGCTGATCCTTAAAATATTGAAGGAAGCCATTTATTCTAACTATGTGACAAGATAACAGGTCGAGATGGGGACGTGCCATCATCTGATCTAATTTCACAGCTCTTTCCAATTTGCTCTGTTGTAAATAACATTGCGTTAAGGTGAAATTGCCTGATTTGAGAGAAAATGTTGCACAGAGTAATCAGTGCCTGGTAGCAAACTAATACAACGTGTATCATCATGTAAGGGAGGTGACAGAATAACAATTCCACTTCATTTATTTTCGTAAAAACGTGTTTGAAGGATTGTTTTTATCATAGGTCGCATTTACAGTTTACAATGTTAATTGCGTTTATACCCCGTGTATTACGCTGTAGCATAGGCTTTCTCATCATTCCTTGTTACTCTGTTTTGCCCAATAATATAGGATAATGAAATAGGTTGGGATTAGGGCCTTGTCTAATGTGCAACTTAGAATAATACCATGCGGGATAAACGTACTCGTTATAAACCTTATATTTGCAATATGCCGCTACACTACCCCCGACTTGAAAATGAGTTAGATTTGTCAGAAAATCAGTGATGCAAATGCAATTTGATGTATGGCTAATACCTTTATTTCAATGCACAGAATGAAGCTATTTTAGTTAAAGGCTAAATAGTAGGAGAATCAAAGAATAAAGAAGACAACATTATAATTTTTACTCTCATAATTATGGAAATATGTATGACCGCTAAAATTCATAAATGCACATAGTTGTGTTTCCTGTCTGTTTATCATATTAGAATCGTAACAAAGACTTCGATTTTAAGATTTATGTCAAATATATGACCTCATATTTTATTCTGGCTATTCTCGGTCTTTATTCCTTAAATATTGTACAAGTCCCTCGGTATTCACCTCAGAAGAATGAAATGATAAAATGGATTGTGTGATGGAGGAATATCAATTTCCGGGAGCGAAAGATATCCAAAGCAATTCATTACTCCCAGGAATTTCACATGCTTTATGCGCATGATCACGGTAGGGTTAAATACCCCGGGGGTTAATTTCGCCCAACTGTCATGTGAACTGTATTTGATCATTTGACTAATCATAAATTTAAATAGCAATTCAACTGAATAATAGTGACATAATAATACCGGGTACTTAATTTCCAGTTCAGCAATCCAGTTTCTATGGTTACACAGGAATGCTTCCAAGGCGATACACACAGGCTGTTATGACGGGCGAAAGTAAGTCATCATAAATATAACCAAATATTAAATGTTCTACACTTCCTTTTTGACAATAATTTGGCTCAAAGTTAAGGAAGATAGTCTAGTTCGAGAATATGCAGGCGGTTCTATGTTTGGTATATTAACGAAGACGCAATTTGCATATTTAGTCCCTCGCTTTTGTTACGTTGACCATCTTCGTGAATATTGCCACTCCCACAACTTGACTCATAAGTGATGTAGAATCGAGAGATAAAAATATCTTATGGTGTCACTACGGTAAATCATTGAAAAATATTGAAAAAATCACAAAATTCAAGTTCTGGGGTACATATCGCCATTTTCGAACGAACTAGCCCATACAATGACTATATTTCTGAGTTCCCCTATACATAACCTTCATCTTGACACTATATTTAACATAGGGTTTGCGTCTCGATTTTTAAATATCACTACGCCAACATAGGGACTCATTTTGAGGTAAAATCCCTACTTCACCGATGAAAATTAACGAGTAAAGTAGTTCCAGTTTACGGGACTATATTCTTGCGATTTTTTTCTTAAAATGGCACATTTAGAAAGTACTTGGCCTCAGCTTTACACACATACCTCAAATGGCCACATTGCATACACTTAAACCTACTATACACACCATTGAAGGTGTCATGGCTTCGTTTTTAAAGTATTAAAAAACACTGTCCTACCCGGAAGTGCTATTTACAGGAGTGACACCTTATAGAAAACGAAGCCCGGAAGTTCTTCCATCTTGTTACGCTGACGTATCGTCAGCGTAACTAGGTGAGTACCAGTGACTATAGCTCATCGAGACATTTATTTCTATTTCAGGTGCAGCTGGCTTATTAGTTTCGATGAATCGCATAGCAACAAAAGCATTACTCAACAACGAGCGCATAAACACACTTATATTTTTCGCCCTTTCCATCGCTATAGTGTTATCTTGTTTCGTCATATTTCACGTGACTAAAAGGTCAGAGTTCGTGAGATTTCACGTGACTATGTGTAAAAATGCTGGTGTGGCGGATGACCAACGGGGGATAACAACGGAAGTGTCGAATCCTGAAGAAGTAAGCTTAGTAAGAAATGGTAGATTATTGGCATGTGATAATTAGTTAACTGCCCCAATGTGTTTCATAGTTAAAATATGAATATACCCTTTTTCAACTGAGAAATAGTACCACTGAGAAAGTTCATGAAAAACGTGTTAGAATTCACCTTGATCTTGTTCACATGTTTTGGCAAAATGGTAAAAACTAAATAATGATGTGCTAATCCAGGTTGATATAGTTAACCCGAATGCAAACCGTGACAATTATGGTGTCCTTGCGTTTAACAACCAAGTGGAATCCCCTGACTCGGCCACACATGAAGTGATTGCAGACCCAGATGCTCAAGGTCAAGAAAGTGATGTCCAGATAAAGAGGGGCAGTGGTCAGACATACAGAAGACAACTACCATGCTGCATAGGCTTAAAAAGTTAGTTTGAATAAAGATCCCTTGAGAAAGATCAATTGTTATTGCATTAGATGATTTTCAAACGTTGTTTTAACGATAGGCCTATGTATATTCAAGACGCTGCACCTTACACCAGAAAAGTATAGCAAGAAATCAATCAGCATCACATTTGAAAACTTTGATCTTTGGAAACCTTGTGAAGAGCAGATAATCTAAATTCCAAGACGATTGCTCCTGAAAGGGAATGATGGGATGAGTATTCAGAATGCAGAATTAACAATAAACTATTCAAATGATATACCTGTACAGAATGTTAAGTAAACTGTTGACTAAACTGTACAACGAGATAAAACACATCTTGATTCATCCAGGTTTTTCATGACAGAACGAATACACTTATTTAACAGATTGCATAAATGTGTTTCATTTTAGGGGGTATTATGAACAGATACAAGGTATCAAAACAAGTATGGCCTTACATGGTGGCAATCTGTCTCGCTTACTTCGTAACTCTTTCCTTATTCCCTGGTATCGAATCTGAAGTGGTAAGCTGTCATCTCGGAAGCTGGATGCCCGTCATCCTCATCTCCGTTTTCAATCTCTTTGATTTTATTGGTAAAGTAAGTACACTGTTCTATATTAGTTCATTCGATTATCTTTTGCCTCTATGTTTACTAATTGCATATAATCTGGGCTTAGTAATGATATTTACATGGTGTGAGCAATTAGGCAAACATGTAAAAGCACAATTATTGATGGTTGATCTCTGGTGCGTTGTTGTTTTACATTCAATTCATCATGAGAAATCATGGCCTTCTGTTAGCGTCACTCTAGTCTAGTATCTTTTTTTTTTTTTTTTTTTTTTTTTTATTCATTGAAAAACATTTAAAAGTAGTATCATATTTCTAGTTGAAGACAGAAAGATATGATGATTATCAGAATGCATTCTATTGTTTAGTGCTGTAATGTACAAAACAGATTACTGTCAGCATCAATATATTGGTATTTCGGTAACTACCATATATATCACCCTGTTTATGGGAATACATTGAATATACATTTGATATATTAGAGTGGCAAATGTAAAATGTGTTGGAAGCTATCTTTAATTTTTCAAAAAAACATAACAATGCTTCATAATTCAATGTTAACTGGTAAAGGATTCAACTTTTCCAAATACTTTAGATAACTTTATATAAAACTTTAAATCAACTTTCCCAAAATTAAGTTAGAACATAGAATGATGTCATGTTTCAAATACCTTTTCAAATTATTTTCTGTCATTGTTTAGATTATTGCCGCGCTGCCTTATGATTGGCCACGTGGTCGCTTGGTTTTGTGTTCGCTGTGTCGGGTTGCCCTCATTCCATTGATGATGCTATGTGCAACCCCTAGGAACAGCCCAGTGCTGGAGGCAGAGTTCTGGCCAATATTCTTGTCGCTCCTATTGGGACTCTCAAATGGTTATTTCGGTAGTGTACCAATGATCCTTGCCTCTACTAAGGTCTCGGATGAACAGAAGGAATTAAGTGGTAAGTTTAACATAGAAAATGCTGATCGGAGTTCACACGAAATCAAACGTGAAGGGAAAGCAGATATCTTAATCTGAATGGTTGCAGCCTTTATAAATCGCAAATCCACAAAATTATACGTGAATTATGGTCATATCGCGGATAAACTCTATTTGGAGAAGCAGATGTAGATCTGAATGTAAAGAGTTAAATATATATAGGAGTTCAACATTGTTGCAATGGATCGTACAAGAATCTGTAACTGAAATGTCAGTGTGTAATTGGACAATGTTTTGTCTTGCTCTTGATTTATGTCTATTGAACGTGTGGTTTTATTTTAGGTAATATCATGACTCTCTCATACAGCGTTGGTCTCACTGGTGGGAGCGCCGTCGCTTATCTTCTAGAGGCCTGGGTCGGTCCATATCTTACAGAGGACCCTTGCACGATCCGTAACATTACTATTATACAGCATCCTTACAACGCTACAATGTTCATCGAGGCGTTGACTAAACTTTCCGAAACACGCACTGGTTGAGGAAAGAAAATGGAAAACTTCAATAGAGAGTAAGGCCACAGTCCCATTACGATCAAGAAATTTGAAACTAAGCCCACGGGTTATATAGACCAGAATGTTAGGGCTGTAACACTGGAGAGTTGATAGGACGTGGGACTCAACATTATGTTGTAAATTAAAGGTGCTTTACGTGATGCTTTCTAACCGTGGGATGTCTGCGTATGGAGATGTTCCAACTATGTGATGTGTATGCTAAAGTTATTTCCCAAGTAGTGGAACAGATAACCAAGGGAGTAACTCAATCGGTTCAAACGACACACCTGATGTTAAATCAACAGGGCTTCGGAAGAGTTGCAATTCATTTTTGTTGGGGTTGTTTTATCACAGTCTTAGTTGACATCAGTTTACTAAAGTGCATTATTTGAAGTGATCTTCTTGACTTAACCTCGTTGATGATTTGCCTGGTGAAAGAAAATATTTGATTTGTTAACTGCTATACAAGAATTATTTCTTTGAGGTGAATTCATTGCTACACCAAGACTTTATCTTGTAGTATCATTAAAATCGTGAAAGGGTATTCACTGTTCACGTAAGATGGAATGAAATATGTATTTCCTTGTTCTCTGTTATATTCCCCGCAATCTATGTTGGATTGGATAAGACTTTGTTCATGTAAACGACAAATAAAACATTTCAGGTTCCGGAAATTAGAGGTTTACGCTGGACGAAAAACGCCACAGCCTTGTGAACTAACAGTGACACATACACATATCATTTTATTATCTACAGCCTTCGCAAAATAAATGTCAAAGAATAAAAATGACACCAGCTTCATGTAACTTGCATACAAACACCAAGGGATAGATGATGTTTGTTGTTTTGAAAAAATATAAATAATGAAATGCATATTGTGCATGTACAGGTATACACTGACGCCTAATTAATTGGTCGCACACATCAAAATTTCAATACGGATCTATAAATAATCGTTGGTAAACTTTCAGAAACTAGTTGGGTGACGGTTACTTTATTTAAAGATACTTAAAAGATAAATCCCTTCGTGATAAATTTAGGGATGACTGATGTGGTCAAATTGCTATAATTCAAAATTATAAAAGTTTAAATGATGATTCAAGATTTCTAGGCATCTAGCTATTCAATAGGCAAACGGACAATTCCGAAGGAGGTAAGTTATTTTTACCAATTTCTATGGATGATAACGAGTAATATTGAATGATAGAATTAATTTTGAAACGTATTTTTGGTATTTAAATCCGCCGATGAATATGATATAATGTAAAGAAAGGTAGGGCGTAAATCTTTGCACTTCTGGTGAAACTTTTTAAACCTGGCCATCCCATCACCAATGATAGGTGTACATCACTAGTATTCTTACTTAATATTCAATACTCTTGTCAGTCTCTTCTTCTGAACTTTTGATCCATCTTATATTTGACATAAAAGGAACTATATTTCGAGACTTCAGTGAGAAGCTTTTGTCACGAGATTATAATTTAGGTTTGTGGAGTAGCAAGAAGGTCGTTCGGACTAAAAGCATTGTGATTTTAATCTGCAGTGTTAAAATTTAGATATTTTTGGAACAAACAACTAAACTATTTTTAGCATCATTTTTCATGGTGCATCTCAAAAAGTCTTTTTAAATCATGAAAGTTTTTCGCCGGAACTACCCATCTTTTACACTGCAGATCCCTTGTTTACCAAAAACGACGTTTAATTTTGGACATTTTTTATTTTAGAAACATTTATGATGCTCTACGAAATATTGGTAGTGTTAGTCATAGTGAGAGGAAGTCACTCTGTTTGCATGGATGAGATCAAAGCTAACTACAGCCACTATGAAACATTAAGCAGAATAAGCCTTCGAGGATGTGATCTAAAAGAGATGCCGCCAGAACTAACGCTCCCAGAATACAACCTCCCAAACATGGAGGAGCTTGACTTGAGAGATAATAACATACGATCAATCACCGATGGGTTCTTCAGAAGGTTCGCTTCATTGAAGAGGATCAATTTAAGTAACAACCCGGGGTTGATATTGACTGAGGAGACATTCTCGGGGATGGAGTACAAGCTGACCCAGTTGAGCCTGCAGAAGCTGGGAATCACAAGCATCGGGAGTATCATCAGCAAACTCTCTGATCTGAACTACATCACTGTCATAGATCTATCGTACAACAAGATCACATCATTGGGTCCTGAAGACGACACTCAAATCGATGGTTACTCTACAATAAATTTAGCAATTGATCTTACGGGGAATCAGATATCAGATATATCCAATGATTTCATACGCCGTCTAACCAATGAAAACTTCGCTCAAGTTACATTATTTTTGGCTGGAAATAAACTGAAGAACTTGAATTTTCTTAACCCGCCCTGCGATTTTAGAAATCTTGAAATTCGCTTGGACGCTGAGATCACTCCGTATGACCCCAACCCATTCTTCTGTGACTGTAATTTGTATAATATTACGAGGTTTAACGCGATAAAGATAGATGGAGGGTATTGCCAGGGTCCTGAGGCATATACTGGATTACAGCTGGGGTTCTGGACGCCCCGCGATGACCTGGCTTACCCAGAAGGTGGCGCGCATTATTTTATGAAGGAGGCGCGTTCCCAGTGCGACGATATAACAAAGGAGGTATCGCGTTACAACTGTGATTGTGGAACTTGGGTTTCTTATACTGCTGATGAGGAATACAGTCTCAAATGCAGTATGGGAGCTATTAACCTCCCGTGTTGGATGTATATGTTGTTGGGGGCATTAGCAGCATCTGTTGCATTTATATAAAGCGACGCAGCATTTGTATGCAATACGCAAGCATTGGTCGTACATTTATATTGTATGTTATCTCGTAAAAAACTGTGTACTTAGCTTGAGGAATCAAATTAAAAATGACGCACAAATTTGGCTTGACGTAAACCTTTGGTATTATTCAAATAATAACTTGCCTTTTATTCGCGAATGCAATTATACGCCTGTCGGCTCCCGGATTAACTGTTTTATTGGCAACTCATTTAAATATGTATAGTAGCTGCCACTAGTACTATTCCATTCATATTTAAATGAGTTAATCATAAAAAAGTAGGTTAATCCGGTAGCCGGTAGCCACTATTTGCATTCGCGAATACTAGCTTAGGAAGCCTACTTACTGGGGCGGATCTGGAATCCAACAGTGGGGAGGGGCATATTTTTTGATAATTTGATCTAAAATTAAAAGATAAGGCCTTAAAGACCCACTTATGTCCAAAAAGGCCCATTAATTGGGGCCTTATATTTTTGGGCCCAAACATTTTTTGGGTCCAATTTCTTTCTGGGCCCACCCCCGTCACCCAGATCCGCCAGTGACGTACCCATATACACTCCCCTCCAAAAGCTGGTAACCGGACGTACCGGTTTGAACAGCGTGCTAAAACCTGTTTTTTGTTATAAAAAATCATCAAAGTCATTTTCGACCAATTGAGGAACAAAATTAGGATCACGCTCTCAAGTGGGCATTTCCGGTTGCCAAACTGATGGGGGTGGGGGTATTAATATGTTAATACAGGTACAATGGAATCACATTTGAATTGGAACAAGGTCTAATAAAAAGTATATAAACATAACGTGTTCACCGCAAACCAGCATTTTGTAAGATTGAAAGTCAATAATATAACATTGTTTTTCTACTGTTCCATGATTTCAAAATAACAACCGACAAGAGCTGAAAGAAACAAGAGGCAAATTATGTGGTTATTAATTACGCCTGTATGAAGTTAATACATAATAAAGTCATCGTCAAGTTTTATCTCAGGTAATGTATCATGCCATCTTTCGATCTCATCATCCTTTGAATACATTTCTTCACAGAGTGGTGCGGCATCATGGTTGACGTCATTCATAACAAATTCTGTATGTGTAGGTACAGTAACACAGAGTTCATGTTTCTGTGGAGGATAAGGTTGTCTTGAGTGTTCTGTATTATTATTCGCATCTATTCCCGGATACTCCAGTCCAACCTCATATGGGTTGCTTTGCGGTATAGTGTTTATTCCTTCAATAATACGTTTAAAGAACACCATCTGTCGTTCTTCAGCAGACAGCACGTTCTGAACACCAAACATTTGTATTAAATCTTGAACTGGAACGGAGGCTGTTTTCATGATGGTATAACCACTTGCATACGGGAATCGCTGGCTATTGTCACGTTTTCCATCCAGACTATCGTGAGCGGAAGAACCCGTTGAAGCTTTACGTACTCTTCTACGCGCCCGTCTCCTTCTGAAATCCCCACGCAGAAAGTCGTCCATATTTGCAGGGTGGATGGACCAGTAATTGCCCTTTCCATTGTCACCACGGCCTGACTTGACAAAGCATTCATTTAGAGAGAGGTTGTGCCTAACACTGTTGCGCCAACTTCTATCACGGCCCTTGTAATACGGGAAACTTTCAACAATCCAGGAATATATTTCGGAGAGCAACATCTTTCGCGAGTTTTTACTAAGAATTGCTGTTGCTATAAGTGCGATATAGGATTGTGTTGGTTTCTCCGTATCATTCGACATCGTGTCGCGTAGGGTTGAATCCATCATCCCGTTAGTTTCAACTTAATCTATCTAGCTACGAAACTGTCGACTACCAACGTCGAAATCAAGCTAATAAATGGATATCGAAATCAAAATCAATTAATATTGTTTGTATCGCATTTAAAATGCTATCAGAAAGTCTATGTTTCCCAAGTTTGATTTGGAATATAGTGTTTAATAATCGAAGTGTCACGCAAATATATTGCAACATAATTCTGACTGTGTTGCAGTTCCCACACTTAAATGATTATTACAAAACTGTCACCGACGCATAAGTCTTATCGTGACATATTCTTTTATTTTAACCACTCAAAATGTTGTTCAACACGTTGGTTAGTGGTGCAGGGTGACATCCTAGGGGGTACATGGGCCAACTAGGGGTTAAACTGCATCATTGACTAACATGGACGATTGTTATAGAGATTAGACACATTGAACCCATAATTGCAAACTCTCCCTTCAAATGACTCCCTTTTTCTTTTTCTTTTGTACCTTTTCTATTTCCAATAAACATTTATTAAAACTATTGTGTAATTTAATACACTTATTTTAAGTGTCATTGCATTTTCATTATTTTTCCATCAAAACTGTATGTTATTGTAAAAATTGACTAAACTGAAATATATATATTATTATTATTATTATTATTCTTTAGCAAAAGACAATTACACATGTCTCCATTTATTACATCTCATATCTTCAACTAAAAGCACATTCACATTCTGGTCGATAAAACCACGGTCTTTAAATTGTATAGTTTCTAAATAGCTGAATATCGCTGACATAATAGATGTCATCCTTGTTGGACCAGACTTCCATTCACTTCAATGCTAAAAACTTGCAATAGTCACTTAATTTCATGATTTATCAAAAAGTGTTGGTTGAATCTGTCTGGAACTCGAATGACATACTGTTGGATGACCCTGTCAATGTAAATATTGTGATGTAAATGAAACCATGAAAATATTGATTTTCAAACAAATAAGCCAACGTTTTAATGAATTTTAGCATTGCACCAATGGATTTTTAAATGACACAACTGTGTAAAACAAAGTAGTTATTATTGGGGAAACATGTAACTTAATTTAAATATGCTATCAAAAAAAGAAAAGTAAGTTATTAGAGGTAAAAAGTGCAAATCTCTTAAAATCTCATGAAAAAACGAGAATTAGAGAGATTTCAAAGCTATTTAGAAACTCCTTATTATCCAAAAGCCAAAGTATTTATGTCTAGGGTACAGGGACTCGGACAAACAATGAGGGTATAGAAAAATACAACTAAATCATGGTGTTTGATTTCATCCCATGGGCAGCCATTCCTTTGGATAAAAATGCCTAATAGGTGATTTTGTTTCATTGAAGAAATTCGAGGTAATGTAAATATCTTTCTTCGGATGTGCGTAATAGATGGTCGTCCCATTGACCAACCATCCTGCCCAGAATCCAAAGGTCCCAACTGACATTATTGTATGGTCACAGTTTGATAAAATAGCTAAGTCTGACGCTGGTGACCGGCCGGGACAAAAATATGCATCTGCCTGAGATCTAAAGATTTCCTTTGTCCAAGAGGGCGTATCGCTGCAAATGATGAAAGCGACATTCCCGTACTTATTCCTAAAATAATCCATGGCTTTCTTGAAGTAGTTTTCATCTGGTACAACCCATCCTTCTTTTAAGGACCTGGTCTTATTTGCCTTTTCACCTCGTCTCGCATGTACTCCCACAAATGTCGTATTGGACGGGAGGCCTAGTGATATGCGATCGAAAAGCACATTTACCTCGCGTTTGATATGATTACGAAAAGTAAATTCTTTTCTTATTTGCAACGGACAAGTCTCAAAATATTTGTACGACTGGCCGTAAGTTTTGATTTCAGCGTCGCTATTAAACACGGTTTGCCTGTAGAAGTCATCTCCGCCTGAATATTTCCTGAAGTGCAAATTAGACCCAGGTATATCATTAAATACCTCTGCTTTGATATCAAATATGGTGATGAGATCCAAACTGTCTGGAATAATGAAAGTAAGGTTATGTCTATGAGCCACGCCGAAACCGGCGGTATACTGAAACATGTGGTTGCCCAACCGTCCCCTAAAGTCGTCAAGCATGAGTCTGTAACGTGTGGTATCGCTTTCCCGTGGTTCTTTTATTGTGTTATCATTTGCAATCTGCGTGTCATCATGCGCTATGTTGTCATCGTCATGAGTTCTTTCTTTTATCGTATCTATTTCATTCGTGTAATCTCCAGTTATTTGCCTGTTTGCTCTATTTAACGCGTCGCCCACATTTGCTTCTTCTTGAGCGTTCTTCCGAATTTCGTCATATATCGTAAACGCTGTTCCCTCCATTTCATATGTCAAGTTGTTGTCGGATAATAGATTGACGTCCGCATTGTTTATTCCAGAGATTTTGTATGTGTTAGCATTGATGACATGGAATTTTGTGATGTAAAAATAAATGAGTGTTCCGCTAAAAATCAAACAAATGACAAACAAATTTCCAATTTGCATCACAGAGATGTTTTTGTAAGATACAATTATGAAGTCCGTTCACATTTCTTTAAATATATGCATCGAAAGAATACGTAAGCTTACAGTCAAGACTGTAAACCTAATAAATAAATAGGCATCTAAAAAACCCATGGGCACATCTTAATTGGCCATTAATCTTGTCCCTCCAGACAAAAATATAGACATATTCGTTGCAGATAAATAACTTTTTCAAAGATTTGTTTACTTTGTTTTTAACTAACCTCTGTGCTCAGGGCACTGCAGATTCTTATGGCCTAGTCACATAGCCCGGCCGATGTCCGGCATCGGTAGAGCTCGGTGGATTTTTTTGGTGCCACCGAGCTCTCCTCATCGGAAGCAGAGCTCGGTGACGTGAACGGACTCCGTCCGGACATCTTCAGGCGACCGATCGAACACCGGCCGGTGACCGTACGGAGTCTGTCTCAAAATGGTAGTTTTTTTCTGCCGATGTGGCAGCAACTACCGGCCGGAGGTCGGCCGGACATCGGAAGGAATACGGCCGGTACCCGAGCAGGTAACAGGACACCGTGCGATCGCCGGCCGGGTTGTTAACGGGCTTTGAACAGTGACCGGCCGATGCTCTGTCCCACATCGGCCGGAGCTCGGTCGGAGCTCGGCCGCTGTCCGTTAAAAAACCTCGTCCTCTGGTTGACTCAGATGCACGGGACAACGGCCGATACTCCCGGCCGATGTGGTTACGATGGGGCTGCGATGACATGATGAGGGAGCTCGGTGAGAGCCCGGTGAAATTTAACTCCGAAGTTAAAATTTCACCGAGCTACCACCGATGCGGTTTTAAGCAACAAACGCCACGGATGTCCGGCTGGTGTCCGGCCGGTGTTCGGCCGAGATCGGTGAAAATTCCATCGCTGGCTCATCGTAACCTCATCGGCCGGGCTATGTGACTAGGCCATTATTAGTCTGATATCAAAATTACCATCAAAATATGTAACATTGTTCTCACAAATCATGGGCGTTCTATTCTCAGCATGCGCAGTCGCTTCTCATCCGTTTGAACTATATGCCTAAATACTGTAATATGTAACATGTTCACTTCGCATATTCCATGCTTCATTCAGGTATCAAGGATACGTTTTGTTTTAGGGTCCATCATTTTCAACGTTTGTTATGGTTTATTATTGTCAGCATTTATAAATTAGGGTTCATTATATCGTCGAATTAAAGTTCGTTGCATGGTTCACTATTGTCAACGTTTGATTAGAGGTTCATTGTCAACGTTTTCATGGTTTATTATTGTAAACTTTAGTTTCAAGGTTCATCTTGACCCATATGCACCTAAATAAGACAGAATTAATTTGTAATCTTCAAACATTTATATATTATGGGGACCAACTTGCATTGATCTTGGAACTTAATTAGTTCAGTAGTTTTGATGTCCATTACATTGTGATTGTGGGCAGGACATTGTGACTTCAATTGATAAATTCAGCAAATAAGTTTATTCAAAGCTTGACATATTATAATATGCATTTATTTACTTGCTTTATATTAAAAAGATGGCATACTCGCCTCATCAGACATTTGGTATCTTTGCATTGTATTTGCGATAAATAATGACAATGATTGTATATTTTGTTTTGGATATACCATATTTTAAATAGGGTACTTATATCGTAGATACATTTAAGTGGCAATAAAGTAGAAAGCGTGTAAAATGTAGAAGAGAATAGTCTCAAAAGCATTGTATTCACCAATCAGCATCTCTGCACCCTGATAAAGAGGTTAATACTACCCTTCTGCCATCTTTTAATCGGTCCCTAACATATGTAACAAAGCTCACAAATTCCATAAGTTAATCGAAATTAGCCCTATACAACAAGCAGAACTGAATTACAGATATAAAAAAATTCCCATTCGGAGTAATCGGTCAGTTGTCTATTCGAACGTTCCATTAATTACTTTTGATCAGTTAGATAATGAATTTCGGGATTTACATTTTTAGACTTTTGATTATCATTCAACAGAGTGGGCCAAAAATATTCACATTTTATATTTTGCTTTCTTTTTTAATAAGTCTTCTCCTAAAGATATTTCTGGTGGTGTTAAAGCATTCAATTACACAATTGTTTCAAACTTGAAAAATCCACTAGTTTAACATGTATGAATGCGAATTTCCAGTAACGGGATTATTTGGTGGGACACATATATTTCACAGCGGTTTTTGTAATACTGGAAATACGAGTCAAGGGCGTAGCCAGCTTTTCGTCAGGGGGTGCGATTGTGGCATAAACAATCCAAAAAATTAAGATTTATCTTGAGTTTTACAAAAATTGATGCAACTTCCTTCAAGGCTAGAAGCTTCAAATAAAAAACATTTTAAAGCTCCTCTTCTATCTCATGATTATTTTTATTAGTTATAGGGATCGCACCCATCGCAGCCCCCCCCCCCCCTGGCTAAGCCTATGCGAGTACCAGATTAAAGTTTATCAGAGCTGGTTATAAAAGGTGTAGATTTTTGGACAACCTTGTAAATATATATTTATCCAGACAAATTGTTCTGAAATGAAAATAGAGCACATGCATGCATATCTCGGAAGAAAAACATACAACCTAATGTACATGTTCGATTGTACCATCATCTAAATCAATTTTAGCTGCTTTTACACTTGGATCTTATCGAGATGCGCTTCCTTAAGTCATATTCATGCAACTCCTTTGGGCGAACATTGCCTGCTTTAACAGAGGGACAATCGAATCCGAAGAGTCTATCCCAATGATTGAAAAAAGGTTGAAAGTTCGTATTTGGCCTCCGGTGGTGCATATCGTGTTTTGGGGCACCACCCCACCATCCAAACGGGGCCCAACGATGCGGTAGCCCGGGGAAATCGAACCCCACGTGGGCATCGACTCCAACTATGATCGCGCCAGTCATGTAGCCCCAGGATGTCATTGGGTGGCACTGGAATACCATCGGAGCTGTCGTTTGGATAATCCCGAGGGAGAAGAGCTCCCAGGGATGCATGTACTGCGTAACCAAACTGAAAGGACTGTAAAAACGATGGTGCACGCTATGAACAACCTTGTAGAGGAATCGAACTTTGTGATGAATGTAGTGCCACACGAAGAACTCAAAGTCGAACAGCAGTAGGCAGGCCATAACCTGGAAACAAAAATAAACAAAATGTGGTAAAGGGTGCCCATAAAGCCTCTTTACACTTTACACAGATGTTGTGTATTGTCATTGTATATCAAATATGTGAAAAGACTTTAGAGGAAACAAGAATGATTGAATTGATAAAACTTAACTCATAAAATATCAGAAAAGGTTAAGTGATAAATGCAACCTATATGTAGGCTTACAACTAATTAATGACGAACAAATTGTAGAAAAATATGATTTTGCTGATGTTTTAAAAGTAGTAAGCATGTACAAATGCAATAAAATGCCGTGAAGCCATAGGTAGTGAGGTAGCACCGAAAAATGTACCCGCTTCTGAACAAATTGAAATTACTTGTTTCTTATGTATTTTTATGTGATACTTCAAAAAAATTTTGTTTGACGCGCCATATCCGGGGCGAAAGTTGACAAAATTGGGTTTTTGACCCTAAAAAGGAAAATTACAGGGGGTACATTAACATCGTTGAATAATTCATTCAGTTAGTCTTCAATCATCATAATGATTTTATTGAGAGTTGATGAGATCGTTTTAAGTTAGTATGCAAACTTTCAATGGTCTGTCACTCGTGGTTGCCATGGAAACCACAATTTTTGCTGAGAAAATCCTTAATTTTGGTAAAACCTGTACCTGTACATAATATAGAATGTGGATTATTTTTCAAATCAACAGATATCAGAACATTTTAGCACTCATAAAATCACCAGGCCTGTCCAAACATTTGTTTAAAGAGAGAGAATATTGCAATTTATATGACTGGTAAGTGTCAAAGACCATACAATTACATAAGTGGTCAAAAGTGGGCGTCGCCCTCATAATAGTAGTTGATTGCCATTCTCTATAAATACAGAGTTTTACTTGACTTTTGAGATACATTTATATTGAATTTCTTTGGTTATACTTAATATCAAGCATTTTACATCTAAGTGTTATAGTTATTGCATGGGGATACAGGGGGAGGGGGGAGGGGGGGGTAGTAACAGAATTGGGAGGGGGCAGAGCTTATCAGCCTTAAGTGTAAATCTCATCTACATGGTTCTAGATTTCATAGGGTACAGCGTCTGGGTCTTATTATATTCATCTCAATATATAAGATATAAGAATTTACATGGTTGGTAAGTGTCAAAGACCATAGAATTACACATGTGATCAAAAGTGGGCGTCGCCCTAATCATAGTATATGGTTCATTCTCTATAAATACAGAGTTTAACTTGACTTTTGAAGTACATTTACTTAAAAACATCTTTGATTTATACTTAATGTCAAGCATTTCTGGTAAGTTATATATGTACATCTAATTGTAATAGTTATTGTCTGGGGGTGGAGGAGGGGGGGAAGAGTAACAGAATTGGAAATGGGCGGAGCTAATAAGCCTTAAATGTAAATCTCATTTATTTAGTTCTGGATTTCAAGGGGTGCATCTTCTGGGTCTTCTTCACATTCATCTCAATATATGGGATATTCCAATTTTCATGATTGGTAAGTGTCAAAGACCATACAATTACATAAGTGATCAAAAGTGGGTGTTGCTCTAACACTAGTAGATAATTCATTCTCTATGAATATGGAGTTTAACTTGACTTTAAGATTTATTTTTTAAATTAAAACTTCTTTGATTACATTTAGTATTGTAATAGTTATTCCCTGTGGGGGGGGCAAGGGGGGTAGTAGCAGAAATGGGAGGGGGCAGAGCCAATGGCCAGTCAGTCTTAAGTATTAATATCATAGTCTGATCATTTTCATTCACCTCCCGATGTTAATATATTAACAATATCATGTGGGAGAATATACCACTACACTTGCAGATTTGAGAGTCATTCAGTTGAGTGTATCTATATGGCGCTCCACCTTTGCCTTTTAAAAAGGTGCTATTGCTATTGCCCCTTCTGCATGGCACTTCATCTGTGAATGTGTGAATGAAGTGCTAGGAAGGCTGCATATATGTCAGGGTCTATATTGGAGGAAATACCACCGACATCAGTCTTCATTTATTTCCAACTCAAGTATCCAGCAGCACACTTTGCTGTATTTGCTTTTTGTTTTCATCATCATACAAGAACTAATTCCAATCTTTAGGGACTCGTGTTTTTCTACCTTAAATAGGGCAAGGTGTCCCTCCCCTCTTTCAGGTTCCTTTATAGAATTTTTGATGTAATTATCACATACAAAAACTAATCAATCTGCAATTGTAGAATCTTGAAACAGTCTCCGCCAGATCCAGAAACAAAACTACCTTTCAAGTTGAATTATGGTTTGGGATAGTTGGGGTTTGTTTTCCTTATGACTTGTATACATTTAGAAGTTTTATTTTTCTTGCTGGGTTCTATTACAAATTTCGGTCCTTTCCCTTTGGCACTTGTGGGTACATGTTCATGCATAGGAATGCGTTTCTCTGTTCTTGCAAGAAGTCCAGTCAGTGTTCCTAGAGAGCCCAAGGCACAGGGCTCAATAGGAACTGCAGGAGACATTCTAGGCTAATTTTATGTTCTTAAGCAAGATTAAAGCTGTTCAAAGATGTTTCATTCAGAATGTATTTGTATAAGCTTGTTCTGAGTACTTTTTTACTGTCACTGTCACTGTTGCTGCTGTAGTTTGCTGCTATAGTTTTCAATTTCATATGTTTTATTAGATCATGAAATCTTTTTTTCAACTAATCTCAGATGGTATCTCTTCATGCTATTTCCCCTTTTGACTAAAATTAGATGAGATCTGCAGCGACATCATTTGGCACAGATTTTCCTTATGATACACCGTAGAGATGACCTTCATCCTCAATGGTAAATGGATCAAGGAAGTCTTTGATTGCGGTTTTTGTCATCTTTATGTCTTTTTCTATACTTGCTATTTGTGCCTTTCCAAGGTCATTATGGGTGTCACACTCATCTCATCTCTAGATAATAGATTGTTGTAACCATCTCATCCATATAAAGCACTTATTGTCTGTATGGCCCATATTTCAAATCCTCGTAGTGAACCACCAGATGGACCTGAATGGAAACTAAATGACTCCATATCTTTCCAGTGGGTATTGACTGATATTCTCATACAAGAGATTGGTGATACACCTGGAGATGAATCAGAAAACTCCAGAAGATGTACCCTATGAAATCCAGAATTAAAAAGATGAGATTTATACTTAAGGCAGATTAGATCTACACCTTCTAATTCTGTTACTACTCACCCCTGCCCAAATGTAAAAACTATAATACTTACACAGATGTATTTACCAGAAATGCTTGACATAAATTATAATAACAGCAGTTCAGTATAACTATGAATGTATCTCAAAAGTCAAGTTCAATTTTGTATTTATACAAAGAACCAATCATCTACTATTGTTAGGGTGACACTCCTTTTGATCATTTATAAATATGTAATTGTATGGTGTTTGACAAATCCTGTAAATTGTAATATCCCATATATTGAGATGAATATGAAGAAGACCCAGACGATGTGCCCCATGAAATCCAGAACTATGCAGATGAGATTTATACTTAAGGCTTATTACCTCTGCCTCCCTATTCTGTTACTACTCTCCCCCATCCTCCCCCAGGCAAGAACTATTACAATTAGATGTGCATTACTAACCAGAAATGCTTGAAATTAAGTATAATCAAAGAAGTTGTAATGTAAATGTATCTCAAAAGTCAACTTAGACTCTGTATTTATAGAGAATTAATCTATGATAAGGGCGACGCCCACTTTTGATCACTTGAGTAATTCTATGGTCTTTATACTTACCAATCATGCAGAATTATAATATCCTATATGAATGTGAAGAAGACCCAGAAGATGTACCCCATGAAATCCAGAACTATGTAGATGAGATCTATACTTAAGGGTGATTAGCTTTGCCCTCTTCCAATTCTGTTACCCCCCCCCCCCCCATCTACCCCCTCCCCAATGCAATAAGTATAACACTTACATGTACATTATTTACCAAAAATGCTTCATATTTAGTATAACCAAAGAACATCATTATAAATGTATCTCAAAAGTCAAGTAAAACTCTGTATTTTTAGAGAATGGCAATCATCTACTATGATAAGGGCGACGCCCACTTTTGACCACTTATGTAATTGTATGGTCTTTGACACTCCCCAGTTATGTTAATTGCAATATCTTTTATATTTAAATAAATGTTTGAACTGCCCTGGTAATTTTGAAAATGCTAAAATGTTCTGATATCTGTTGATTTGAAAAATAATCCACATTCTATATTATGTACAGGTACAGGTTTTACCAAAATTAAGGATTTTCTCAGCAAAAATTGTGGTTTCCATGGCAACCACGAGTGACAGACCATTGAAAGTTTGCATACTACCTTAAAATGATCTCATCAACTCTCGATAAAATTATTATGATGATTGAAGACCAACTGAATGAATTATTCAATGATGATAATGTACCCCCTGTAATTTTCCTTTTTAGGGTCAAAAACCCAATTTTGACAACTTTCGCCCCGGATACGGCGCATCAGACAAAAATTTTCTGAAGTATCACATAAAAATACATAAGAAACAAGTAATTTCAATTTGTTCAGAAGCGGGTACATTTTTCGGTGCTACCTCACTAACTACCAGTATCTGATGTCATATCAATTATGACTTGTTCGTTTTATAACTCGATAACAGCTCCTATGCTAAGAAACAAAATAAAAAATAGTACCGTGGGTACTGGGCTCACATGGTGTTGCTCAAAAGTCAATGATGGCTAAAATGGCAGAAAATAAAAAAAATGGATGAAATTTTTGCCGATTTTTTGTAACAAAATTATTTCATACAACTACTCTTTACAGTGACATGACTTTTTACAATGCAGGACACCTAAAATTATTTGTAAAGCTAGGAAATGGGCCACAATTGAATTTCGCAAGACAAAAATGGCGACCATTTTGAAAATAGACAAGCTTTTGAACCAGGAGTCATAGGGGAGTTTTCTGTATTGATGTTGAACACTTAAAACGGGAGTCCTATCGACACTTAAAACGGGAGTCCTATCGACAGAGGTTTTAAGGCAAATGGTCCCAAAGTGGATTTCGAGACATATGGACAAATCAATGTTAACTAAAATGGCTGAAAATAAAAAAAACGGATATAACTTTTTGCCGATTTTTTGTATAAAATTATTTCATACAACTACTCTTTACATTGACATAGATTTCTACAATGCAGGACACCTGAAATTATTTGTAAAGCTATGAAATTGGCCAAAAGTGAGTTTTCTGTATTGATGTTGAACAAATATAACTTAAAACGAGAATCCTATCGACACAGGTTTTAAAGCAAATGGTCCAAAAGTGAATTTCGTGAGACAAAAATGGCGGCCATTTTGAAAATAGGCGAACCTTTGAACCAGGAGTCATAGGGGGGTTTTCTATATTGATGTTGAACAAAAATAACTTAAAACGGGAATCCTGTTGACAGAGGTTTTAAAACTGGCCAACTGTTGACAGACGGACAGACAGACGGACAAGTGAGTGATTGCAATAGCTCACCATGTGAGCTAATGACCGGAAGTCGATGTGGTCACTTGCCAGACGAAAACACGAATATGTACAAAGGAATAACCTTGGTCTTCTTTCAAAACATGTGGTAAAAAATGGAATTGTTTTATATATTTATTTATTCCAAAATATTAGTTTTATGATTGTGCTTTATCGACCGTGGTTTGAGTTTGTCAATAGAAAATGTTTATTGCCACATTTAATACCCACGACTAATGGAGTTTTATTTGCAGTGTAGACAAAACGTGGCTGATGCAATCTTTCTGATGAACTATTTATAAACTTTGTTGGGGCGGACTTCCTCTATCATATCCTTGGGACATTTTTATCAAGCCCTAGTTCGACACAGAATTGTTGATGTCAAAAAGTATATTGGTCACAGGGTGTGCAATAAAAATGAGACACTTCGTTTCACTCTAGCTACATACTTATCTAGTAGATTATCATGTCTAATGTGCGACAAAACAATTCACTATTTAGAAAACTATGCAAAATGATCATGATGTTTAATATATCTACTGCCATCGGCAATGATAATCGATCTTGTACATGGTGCCGAGCTGTGGTACAATATGACACAAACAACCTCCAGCTTTAAAGGGGCCTCAGAAACGTTCATTTCAAAAACGTTGCAAGACCAATCCAAGAACCGACATAACATTGGGAGTGCTAGGTCTAAACAGTGTTGAATCAATGGTTGAGTTAAAGAAAGCACTCTTTTTAGGACGCCAAATTCATCGTTAACACCATTTAGCAAAACAAGTGTCTCTGTACCAGATCACATTGAACTACATTGAGGACTACCTATAATGTCACTGGCGATTAGGACCATCATGTATGACTTGTAATACTAATTAGTCATCAATTAATGCAATAAAATCTATTGATAGAAAGAAGAATTGTGGATATAAGGGTATGTCAAGAGTCAGAGAATTTTGAGCCAATTTGGATCTATTTTTGAGATTTTTACATACATTCATTAGATCTAATGGGAAATTAAGCTCGTATTCGCGAATCCGACTTTCGGCTGTCGGCCACCTGATTAACCTACTATTTTATGCGCAACTCATTTAAATATTAATAGTACCTACCATCATTGCATTCACATTTAAATGAGTTGGTCATGAAATAGTAGGTTAATCCGTCGGCCGACAGCCGAAAGTTTCATTCGCGAATATAAACTAACTTATGCTTTATGTTATACATTCTTACATGCCAAGAGTATTCGAACAATGTTGGTGCCCGCTCAGGCAGGGGGTTCGGGGGTACCCATATCCACTGAGCCATAGCTGCTGGTAGCACGTAGACGATCTGATTCCAGATGGTGATCATCATCGCCTGTCTCACGTGCTTCCATGTCACCTCTTTGTTGTTCTGTATCTTATACTTCTGGTACCATGCCCATTCTCTGCCAAACAGGTCTACCAAAGTCGGTGGAAAGACACAAAGGAAATAAAACGACACCGATAATACTATAGGGAATAATGGCGAGCATAGATAATACTCATATCCAATTCGTAAGTCCCAGATAGGTTGTAGGATACGAAAGTCCTCCCACGTGTTGAAGTTGAATATGGTTTTTAATGTCAATCTTTCTGTTGTGATGTTTCCATCAACTGTTGTGCTAAACGATTCGTTGAAGTTTTCCTCGTCCATGGTTGATACTTTGCCAACTGGGAAATAATTGTATCGAGAGTGATTGTGTTTTTATATAAGTTTAAGACCCCTCTTGACCTCTCTTGATGACTTAATTCTACCTAGGATAATATCATATCTATTTGATAACACTGAGCGTCGAATATTAATTAAAAAAACATCAATTCAACGTATTGTCGAACCAATTTATTATCTCATGTCATCGACGCACATAGGTAACATATATTGTGTCTGATCCCGTCATGCTATGGTATCTCTTCGAAGCATTGATAATTACCCCGCTATGGATGTCACCTCATATACACATGTCACCTGAACTACAAATGTGAAATGTCACTTCTGTTCATGCCATATAAACTGAGGCATATTATTTTGATCCCACGTACAGGAAGCCTGTCACTTCTACATCCAATCAGCACTGTCAGAAGATTATCAGCCGCACAAAGCAAGAGAACTACGATTGCCCACCTGTATATAAGCTATGTTGGTAGATTTCCAATGCCTCTAGTGATATGTAGTTCTAGAAATCTCGTCGTCGGTTAACTAAACTGCGCCATACTCATCGATCCAATATTCTCACCACTGTAAATCATGATTTCTTTTCAACACTGTTTGATATTGCTGTTGTTAGTTCATTGTCTAAATGTCGGTTCTTCAAATATTCCATTTGTCATATTTATCGTATTGAACGCTTATTTATGTTTTATTGACCGTCATCATTCTACGGCCAATTTTGATGATAAGATTAATGATTTTGTGGAGATGGAAAACTTACGGTGGCGTGCGGCCTTTGAATAACCCACGGTCGGCGGTCGCCTCGGGGTGTTCTCGCGGGACCACGATGGCGCGGTCAGTCTTATGCTACGGCATGGCACTGGAGATTGCAGAACTAGAAATTTTAGAGTGAATGTGGTTGATGCCTCAGTCAGAAAATAAAATAAACGGTTTTTGGCTGCGAATTCCGTTATCAAGATCTAGTTCCCGCTTCTTCAAAAACGAAGGTCACGTGATGACCATCATTCCCCGTGTGTACGGCGTATCTTTTACAAGCCGAATTGTCGCCATGGAAATAATAACACGATCACCGAAGAAAGACAAGCCTTGGCCTGGCCATGCAGTGTCAGACGTCTGGCCGCACAGTGTCACGAGGTCGACGTCGCACGGTCGCCCCGCGTCCCCTTGAGTCTGTCTTGGTAGGCTAGTCAGTCAGTTTAAAAAACTATTAGCGTCGTAGAGACGCCCTAGAGTGACCATGCGTCATCATTTCAAAGGGCATACGGCTACCACTGGGTTTTGCCACCACAACTTCAAAATACGCCGTGCGGCTGCCGTAGCATATGTGACTGCTATCTGGTCGTGGAAATTAGATATTATGGTCGCCGCATGCAGAACATGTGACTGCTAAATAGTATCTGGCCGTAAAAAATCTACGGCGGCCGTGCGTTTACTATTTGCCGTAGTAATATCGGCCGTACGATCGCCATAGCAAAAGTGAAAGAGGTATAAAGGCGCGATAACGAACTATACAAATGGCCTTTGTCACATAAACAAACGGTCTTTGTCACATATACAAACGGTCTTTGTCACATGTGTGGAGGTGTGTCACGAGGGTGTGAAATTCCACCCAATAGAATTCATTAATGCGTTGGTATGACCCTCCCCCTATTTGTCTTTTATACTATTAATACTATAATCTGTTTGTCAAGTTCTTACGATTGATAGTATGTCATTCACACTGACCTACAAGATTGTAATATATTTTTCATTTGTTCAATGATAAGTTTCAAAATAATCAAGAGGTTGTAAACAGATCGACCTTGTTTTTGACATTGCACACCCTTCAAGAGTCCTTCCTTCAAATGCTATCATCATGCAATAACTAAGAAAAATATTTTTGAAACAATTAATTATCCTTTATCTGCTTAATTCTTTACGTTGGACTTCAAAATCAAACGACCTTTGACTTTCGATCTTAAAGTCAACGTCAAAGGTCTGATGAAAGTGCAGAAAATCGAAATAATGTAAACACATATTGCGGACTTTAGAATTTGTTTACCCTTTGCAGTCCTTCGACTTCGCTTCTCAAAAGAGAGCTTCGTCTTATAATTAGACTCTGTGCGCAAGGTACGATTTGTTGTCCCCTGAGATAACAATGTACATGTAGGTATAATTCAGGTAAGGAAGAGTCATCGCATAAATCAATAAACCCATATGATTGTATATATGATAGCTATTTCTCCCAAAAAGGGTCGAAAATAATTGCTTCTGGGAAATTGTTGTACTTGGTATAAAAAGCGCGAAACTAAGAAAATTGACAATATTGAGAAATACAACCATGCGTAATTTGCTAGATTTACAGTAGCCTATCTGTAGAGATAGAAGCATTCCAAATGGAAAATCCTTTCAATGAAAATATTGCGCGTGTTTTCCTTGTAAAACTTTCATAATATCATAATATGTAAGGAAAACAGGCACACGTACAAACAGATAATTATATCCCTGAGCATATATAAGAGCAAGTCAGTGTGACATTGTAATAAAAGCAACCTTCATTACCATTCTCCGGTGCTGCATAATAACATCATCTCCCCTCCAAAATTTAGGTTGTACATGTTTGACGCCTGAGGAAATTCATTATTTTTATAAGATTTACGACCTACAAATGATTAAGGAAAATAAAAAATGAAGCGTGAAAAGCGTTTCAAAGCGTTTACATTTGGGAGTCAGAGTTGCAAAACTTTTGGAGGAGAGTGTACCACTGATGTAACTATTTTGCTTTTACTAAAGAAAAGCTCCTCCCTCGCATATTTACAGCTGAGAGAGGGCCATGGGAGAGATCACAATATAATAGGAATCCGCTGTCACGGGCATGCTTCATGGAATATCGAATCGTGATGAACTCTATTCCCCGTCGTGTTGTTTTTACCAGGAAGTAACCAGGAAGCTTACGAAACTTGCTAATAACCTTGAATACTAAAATAGGTCAATGATCTTAATTCAATAACATGGAAATGTTCCAAAAGTTTCCTTTCCAGAAAATACTATTGATCTACTTAGCCTTGCATAAGCATTTGGACCCGTTACCACACATCACTACTTCTTTCATGTGGGAGAGGGGCCTGAGAGGGGAACAAAGATTTACCAAGACTACTGTTCTACGGATACGATCGGATCCTTTATGCAACGTAACAGTAAGGAAACGTCTCATTCTGTTGTTGCCCCGACACAACTGTAACACTGTAGTTGAATGAAATATCTGCGCCGTTAGTACATGTGCACTTAGCATTGCAGACAATAACAAATTAACATTGGCATTGAAATCTGATAACACAAGAACAAGATGAAGAACAAAACAACTTGAATGAATATGTATCAAAATGTGAATTATACAATGAATATAATTAATGATTAAATGTTGGGTTTGATACTTAGCGATAATTCTATGCTAACAGTATTTAATATCAGAATAATTATCTCCTTACAATAAAGTTCATCAAAATACCAGATGTTCCCCGAAAGTAGAATTCTGTAATCAGAAAGTCCCATATTAGGTTTTATCGTATGATCTGTAAAATGAAGCCCTCTGATTGGTCAGTTCTTGTGCTGTACCAACCTGTATTGCTACTGAGATTGTCTCCGTTGATGATCTCCGTCGCAATACAGAAAATATTGGTACGGAGGGGACAATCTCAGTAGCAATACAGAGGATCACACGATAAAAACGTTATTGAATGATTTGAAGTGCAATACAGGATATATTCTGTCTCGATATTCTGTATTGGCACTCGACTTCGTCTCGTTCCAATACGGAATTCTCGAGCAGAATATATCCTGTATTGCACTTCAAATCATTCAATAACTTATAATATCAAATTTTCCATAAAGGAAGGCTATGGAGCCAGTCTCAATTTTCTCTGAAAGCAGCCAGGAAACCCATGCTATAAGATGTTCACCAGGGAGGTCAATTCTTAATGTAGTATGTACATCTTTACCATTGATCTTCAATACTAGATAAACTGTCCCAACATAACTGTCTGTAATAATCAATTTTCCAATCCCCAGAAAACAGATAATAACATCTCCAGGAAGAAAATCATCAAATTGAAAAGGTTGTTTTTTAGATGTGATATGGGTTTGGCAGAGGCTCTTGATTTAATACATCATTGGTGAGATCATGTAAGTTACTCATATTAATGATTTTGTATAAACCAATGGAAAAAATCAACTGAAAACGCTGCCCTCTTTAAATAAAATATTGTAACATTTTGGTCAATGATTTTGGCCATTTTCATGCTAGTATTGGCCTAAATATAGCCTGATTGAACATCTATTCTTTCATGCAAGGGCACCAGTAAACACCATTATGTGACGTACTGTGAAGAGGGAAATCAACACAAGATTGATTTTAAGTACAAAACATTGTGTTACTTTATTCTCTGGGAAACACATCAATATTTCAATCTCATGTTATTCTTTAGATCTATGTGTACAATGTGTAATAATCTTTAGATTTACATGTACAATAAGTAATAATCTTAAGACCTACATCTACATTGTGTCTTCATCTTTAGATTTACATGTACAATGTGTAATAATCTTTAGATCTACATGTACAATGTGTCTTAATCTTTAGATTTACATGGACAATGTGTAATGATCTTTAGTTCTACATACACAATGTACAATAATCTTCTATGTTAAATGTACTATGTGAAGTAATCTCAAGATGTACACGTACAATAATATTTAGATTTACATGTACAATGTGTAAGAATCTTAATCCACATTTCCATTGTGTAATGATCTTTAGATCTACATGTACAATGTGAAATGATCTTATAATCTACATGTACAACATGTTATAATCTTCAGATTTACATGTACAACATGTTATAATCTTTAGATCAATATGTACAATGTATAATAACTTTTAGATCTACATGTACAGTGTATTAATATATAGCCATACAATAAGATCATCTTTTTCTCAATTATATTTTTCCTGCAATTGCCATGCTTTCTTGCCATCTCACCTCAAAAACACATTGACTACAGAAAATATTGAGAATTTAATGAGAACATTAAATCATATGTGAAATAAAAATATAAGACATTTTTTGTAAGGGATGCAAAAAGAAAATAACAATATCAAAATGCTTATATTTGAGCATATCACTCGAGATATACATAGAGAAATATTTCATTTAGTGTTAAACACCATCTTAATCAATTATGTAAATAACTAATCTGTTCTTTATTTAATTCTTTATAAAGTCATAACTAAATTCTATTCATTATACATTTTACAGCCATTAGTAGGCAATGGTTCTTACAAGCACACAGGGTGAGACATATTATGTGCCAGCCCTTGGCCAGTAAATCTGCGTTAGTTGACTTCTCATACATAACCGATCCATAAAATAAATGTCTTATATGTCTGAAATCTTTATGAAGCATCCTGCTAGCAGAACACATTGATAGAATCAATTTGAAATGTTAGCATCTTCATGTACAACCTTACCTTCAACGCCATCTATACTAGCATTCTATATTGAAAATAGGATTATAAAATGGCATTTATTTTGATCTTTACACCCAAAAATATCTGAAATTCAGTATTCATAATGAGAAAACTATGGGCTTTTGTATGACATACACATACAGGTTCTGGTAATTCTAATACACACAGCACCTTTCAATGGACTTAAACACATTAATATTATCTTAGATACACTCCACCCATAGAATAACACTCTGCTAAAGAGTGAAACCACTCATCCATATGACATGGAAAATTGTGTTCCACTACATAGATGGGCAGGGTATTATAATATGGGTGGTAATATGCATTAAAGGTTACTTCCCTGACAAGATGAACATGGTGAAAGTGCTTTTCTTCAAAATGCTCAATAATAGCCTGCAACCAAAAATTCATTTCCCTGTCTGGGGGGTTAAGTTTATTTGAAATGTAATGGTGATGTTTCAAATGTAACTGAAACCCCTGATTTTGATACAGAACAACTTTTCACTTTTTTGCTGCAACATATTCTTATTCCTTATGCAATGGAAGTCTTAGTTATAGGTAAGCAGGTCATATGTAGGACTCTTAGTAAAAGCATTGTCACCATGACACTCCTGGGACAGGTTACTATGGAGATAACAACACATCTCGCATATAGACCTTCATATTCTAGAAATAACTTGTATGTTGCTTGTATATCTATATTCATATACATATATTTATATATATATATTATTTATAATATGCATAGACTCCTATTGGAGACTTCATGATTTTCAGTAAATTTTAAGAAAACAAATCGCGAGATATATAACAGGAAACAATTTCTAATGAAAATCATGAAGCCTTCTTTAAGAGCAACCATATAAGTATTATTCACTTCATATTTGTAGTAAACATTTCAATTTTAATGTCAGTTACAATTTTACAATGTGTGTACATGAGGAAACACCCTAATCCACTTGATATCGCTCAAGATGTTTTATCATGTCACACAGATATGAAATTATATGGAAATTCAAACTTTAGTTTTGCGCAATAACCACAGTTTGAGTTTCCAACTATAATAAGGACACTGACAACATGCATACACATGACAGGTGAAATGTCATTTAGAGTTCTGCTCAATTTCTATATATATTCAATTCTGAGTTTAGGACACAACATTCAGGCTTTGTCATTAGTATTATGTCTACACCGAGTTCAAATTGGCAAATCATAAAATGGGTACACCATTATAACAGATTTGACTTGGCATTTTAATATCGAATATTTGTACACATTTTCCAGTCTAATCTATGTTTGCTAGCTATTTTCATATTTACACTTTCTTATGTACACTTTCCCGAGCAATTCTTGTGTGGAATATACTGGGTGATGATGAGACAAAACGTTGTCTATCCCTTGTTTCACCATTTGATAGACAAGTCTACCCCTGCAATGTCTTGGAGAATTAAGCTCTCTTGGTGGCTAACTACCAATATTTGGTAAGTTCACACCTACAATAGATCCGTACTGATGATGTCACATATTTAAGTGCACACATTTCAGTGATGTAACCAGGTATCGTGTACACTCATTCTGATGTCATGATTTCTTGAGTAAATCCATGCAAGTATCCACCTGAATTCTATGTGATCTAAAAGTACCTTGGGAATATCCCAAGCGTCTAATACTGGCACATGTGCTTCCGGAGCCATCAATATAGCTCTGTTTAAGCAATGTCTCACTCTGGAGAACTAGAATATGACCTCGTACAGTGTCGCTTTTTTGTCACCTGATCCTGTGACGATGTATTTATCATCTGTAGAGATGTCGCAACTGAGAACTGATGATGATTCCTTAGACTGAAAAAATAAATTTCATTTTTAATTTTAAATTTTTCGCACAAAAATTGGAAGGTAGAAAACACAGTACAGTTTATCATGTGACATATTTACACCACTTCCTGGCCTCATTGAAATAGAGAATTTAAATATGCACACAGATAGTTATTTCTCTCTGTTGACATGTTGAATTCTAAAACTGTAAAAATTGATATTGTCAAAATAAAGATGAAAATGTTCTCAATCTAATGGAAGAGTCATTACCTAGTGATGTATAATTTCTTAATAATATGTAGCAAAACCTGTCTAACTGAAACAGTATTGCACTTGGGATGTGTTCCACTTATGGAGGTTAATTCAACATAAGACAGTTGGTCTTGGGACTCCACTTGTAGAGGTGTTCCACTTTCAAGGTTTCACCGTACATTGAAATAAATGTAAAATCTTACCTGGAAAATACTGGCACCATATGGGGTCCTCCAGGCATTAAGCAGGTTATCTTTCCCTGTGCTGACGAACCACTTGCCACAATAGGCAAACTTGAGTGAGAGAACACAGCTTTCATGTAAGTGCAGCTGGTACTTGTCTGGCTTGGAATGGTGCAGCACCTCAACATTGCTGCTCTCCATACTACAACATAAAACGTGGAATGAAGTTTTGAGCACTTTTAAAGTTCTCGTATATTGTCTTCTTAAGCTGATGGATGTGTGTGTGGTCAATTATGTTAGGTTTTTTCCTCTTCAAGTGTGATATTTATCACTGCGTTTGGGGTTTTGCTACAAGATTTCCCCTTGCTTTTAAGCTATATTAATGCAATAATTCAGAGAGTTTTTCAGCTATGCACAGCAATCACAAGTAACTTACCCAACAGCCAACCACTCGCCAGTGGGGCAGTAACCTAGGGAGAAGATCTGAGAGGTGAAGTCATGTTGCTGTAGTTGGCGGCCCTCCCGTAGGTCCCAGGAGCGCACAGTGTTGTCTAGACCTCCAGTCCAGAGTTTGGTACCATCTGGTGAGATGTCTATACAGCTAGCACCATCTGTGTGACCTTGGAATTGCCTACAAGAATCAACAACATCATGTAAAACAATTGTGTTTGAAATAGCTGTTCCAAATCTTGATATGTTGGCATACTTTTTAAATCATCTTGGACAAAATATATTGATGGACAAAAGCCTGAACAAGTGAATTTATCATTGAAGCTAAATACTGAGAAATTAAGAAACATTCATTCTGACAGACAGACATGCGTGTACTCACCTAACTAGAGTTTGATTATGTAAGTCCCAGACAGCTATGTTACCATCGCTACAGCACGAGAAGCAGACCTTACCATCGGGGCTGATAGCCAGAGCGTAGCAGGCTGGGGCACTGGATGTTAACTCTGCCTTAATCCTAGGGGTAGGCTGCAACAGAACGAAAAACATCAATTCACTGGCAGATATATCACAACAGTCTTGCATCAAGACCACTATAGTATACACACATACCTTATACACAAGCTAAGGAAATAGATTAAGGGACAGGTGCCTGATGCAGGATCACATAGAATGTATCACAAAATCTAGTCATATGTGCATAAAGTGCATAACATTGAAGCTATGTTCTTTAATATGTATTAAGCCAAAACTATAAATGACCCATGAAACAATTTCCAAGTTCACAACTTTTACTTCATTCACATATGAATGAATTTAGCAAAGGCCTAGATAAAAACTATCATTAATTATTGATTTAAGTGTCTTTATGCAAGATTTTGTTATTTTTCCTCAGTGCAACATTAGCTGAAAGAAGCAAAATGTAGTTGTACATTTCATTCAGTGTAAAGCTATTAGCTGTACCAAACATCACACATGTTGAAACCCCCCCTTTGATATAACCTATCGCACTATCATTGTCTGCTGTAGAAACCCTAGTATACATACAATGTAAAATGTCATTTCTGTTGCAACCATACACCATATAACACTTCATCTATCCCGCTACAGCTTTCCCTACCAGAAGTCCATTAATAGGTACACTTTTTTCCCTGAACAGAAGTTCATCTATGGAACTCTATATATCTGTTCTTCTCATTAAACATTGTGTCCCTATTCATTTTCAAACAATTCCCTTAACCCTTTCACACCATAGACACCAAGTTCCTATTCATTTTCAAACAATTCCCTTCACCCTTTCAAACCATAAACACCAAACCCCATTAGATTCATCCTTTTATTCATCACCATAAATACCAATTTGCTCCCCAATCAACATAATAAATATGAAGTCCCTACACCACTATGAGTATTTTTGATTAGCTATTGCAACCCAATAAACAATCTATGCTGGCAATCAAAGTCTCAACAAGGCAATGGCAGATCCAAGCTGAAACCCAGTGACCCAAATCCATGTGAAAGAAGGCAGTGTAGAAGCAATTAAAAGCACCAGCAGAGGAACTTAAGTAGTAGACATATCGTTAAATAGGACGTGAGTCCATCGAGAGGGGGTCGTGTTAAATGTGCAGGTTTGGTGACTTACGGTCGCTAAGTCCCACACAGACAGAGAACTTGCCTCCCCGCCGACAACCAAAGTTCGACCATCTGGTAATACTCGGATAGATCGTATATAATTCTCCCGTTGCTGTAAGAAACCAGCAAACAAATAAGCACTCTCTATAATTGAAGGTAATAAAGTATATGTGGACTTACAGCAGCTAGATCCCAGACAACAAGAGCGCTAGATTCTCCTCCTACTATGAGACTGCGGCCATCTTGCAGTGGTTTGATGGAGCGGATGTAGTTGTCTCTTTGCTGAAGTTAACAGGCATTGTTAATCTCCCCATGTTCAATATATAACAATTGGACAGAGAAATATTTGAACTTTCTTTGAATCAAAAAATTCAAGATTTCATGATTTGAAACATTGTATCATACAATACATTTATGTAGTTATTCTAATGTAGCGAAATTGTAAATGACGTTTCATTTTTGGGAATATAATAGGAATAAAAAAGAGTAGAAATAGGCCCAGTACAAATATCTCAACAAGATATCAAATCTAGTTATTTGAAACAAAATTGAAAAAGTTTTGATATTCTTACCAGGCAGTCTAGTTGAGAGACTGGGCTTTTGCCCCCTGGCTGGCCTATATCCCACACCTTCACACAGCCCTAGGAGAGACAACATTAACATTATACATGGTACAGACAAGACTTTAACATGACAAAATGTCACCACCTGCAAATGGTTATTGAAAGTTGTAAGAATTTGTTACATGTGCCAGTACAGATGGCAGTAAGTGGAACACCTCTATAAGTTGAACACTTTTGTCAGTAGATCACCTTTCAGAGTTCCATGATTATATTGATAACAGTGAACCTCTATAAGTGAAAAACGTGTTACTTGTTAGTATAACCAATGGTGTTCCAGTTACACAGGTTTTATCAGACATGAAAATAAGAGCAAACGCGTCACCAGCATCTCAAAATTTCTCTTTTATATTCTTTTTAAACCTGGCCTAACACTATCGAGACTGGCTAAAAAGTGTCCACATGTATTTTGTGCTAACTTGTTCTACAAATTCTATGTATGGCACAATGGGATGGTTAAAAAGTTGTCACATTTTGAGGTCTTTATTTTGGAAGTGTCACAGATTTGACAGTTTTCAAAATCAAATCAAAGATCAATTTTAAAAACATTATGGGTCATAATTTAACAAAATCAGCATGACAATCAATTGTCAATCCAGATCTGAAATTACGACAATTGGTTAATGAAAACCAATTCTTTGAATGATGGGTACATACCTTTCCCCCTGTGTAGACGTGCCGACAAGGGTTGCTAATGGTAACTGCACACACCACTTCACCATGATTTAACGTGTTGATCTGTCTAGCATGACGGGGTATTCCTGGACCAATCAAAGCATCAGGAGGAAATGGCACTGGCTGCATCTGGCCATCGGCACTCACATGAAATGAGTATGCTCTGAAATGGAAAGGCAAGAAAGTTAAAACCTTTTAGAAAATATCCTCTCAACCTGGTACATGTTGGCAACTATAGTAAAACATGTCAAACATGAAGGCCACTTGGCTGAAAGCTGTACCCAATATATTATCTTTCATTGTTTTTACAAAAATCTCCTAATGTTTTGAGGAATCCTGTTTATTTTGAATCTTTACAACTGTCTTTATGTTAAAATTATAACTTCCAATAATTTTGTCTCTTGATTTAATCCATGTGTGGCTTTTGATAGATATTCTAATGAAACCCTTTCCAGTGATATTTACGCGTGTTTTCCCTTGTGTGATAGAATGAGTGACTGGCATGAATCCCTGCATCATATAGATGACTTCATATTTGCAACACATAACAAGGACATATCAGAAAATGCATCAAAGCAGTGTCCCAAGCAAAAGGATATAACCAACACAAGCACCTAGTAACCTTAGTTTAAAGTTTAAGTTAATTGGTCGTACAACGATTTTTCTTTGCTTCATTTAGCAATGTGTTTTCATGGTGAACTAAACAATTAACATCAAAGTCCCATCTTCATGTTTTACACTTTAATGTTAATAAAGAGATAGTGACATTCATGTGTATGATTCTTAATTTCGCATTTTTCATATGAGCAACTAAATTCACTGCATAGCATTAAAGTCAGTTGGGCAAAAGTTATACAGTATATCATTTGAGCTTGTATAAAAAGAAGGCAATATGATACAATAATGCTACATTTTTGATTGGACAAGAAAAAATCAAAACATTTACAAAATGATGTTGCCATTGTCATTGAACCTGAATTGCTAAATATTAGGAAAATAATTTTCTATTTCTTTAAAAAAGGGATTCATTAATATAAATCCTAAAAAAAGATATGATAATTACAACCCCAGAAACCTGCCCACCTCAATCATTAACACATTGTTTATTTATGCAAAAACAGAAAAGATGTTAAGTAAAAAACATTCACACATTTTTGCCTACTGAAATTGATATTCCTTATAAGTATCATTATCAAACACCACAACTCGAGAAACTAGCAAAATAAGAGGATTATTTATGTAATATCGCACTTTTTAGGTGTCATAAAAATGACAAATAATATCATTGATATTACTTCTACAAAATGTATGTTAGTAATTGTTGTACGCAATGTTGAAGTCTACTTACGGTTTTCCTCCGGGAATGTTGCCGAGGGTAGGCTGCCTCATAGCTGGGTGTGGGTCAAATGACTGCAATACAAATAACAGCCATTAAATCCATGACAGAGAATAATAACAATAGTAAACACATATTAAAAAATGAATATGAAAACTTGATATGTAGAAGAAAGAATAAATAAAAAAATGTACTCTTTGGTGCACAATCTAACAGATACTAAAAAAAAATAAAAAATTCCAAAAATGTGTGTTTATAGCTAACATCAAATTTAATTCTCAAGTTATTAATAATTACAATATCATTCAAATTAGTATATGAATATTGAATAACAAATAACATCTTGAATTGGTAATTTGAGGAGGTTACCCAATGTACACAAAAAGATGATATTTGAAAAATATTTTCGGGAGTTGCACTCGTATATGATTGAACAATTTCAGACAAAGAGGGGTGAAGCTTACCTTTTCAACAGCTCCTGCTATGACACCTGGTGCCCTATTATAGTTGTTCAGGCTGGCTGGTGAGATGTTATTGTGGAGTCCTCCCCCATTGTAGGCATTGGGACTGAGTTCTGAGGGTAGCGCGTGACCAGGGTGTGGCATAAAGGGATAGGATCCTGACATAGAAGATAAAGGAGTTCTTAATGCGGGGGCAACTAGAATAGAAAGAGAGAATGAGTTGCTATTGGAGTTGCTAGAGTGAAATTTTTAGAGGCTTACGTCTTACAACAAAACATCTCACCTCCCTCTCATACTCAAAAAACCATGGTAACAAGGTTTACAGAGCATGAAAGCCACCAGGATGATGTTTCTTGTAAATTATGTGATTCACGATTCATGAAATTCAATACCTTTTTCAAAGTACTGTATTGTCATACTTATTTGTGAAAGACAATCAAAATTCAGGAATCATGACCTATTTTTGAGGTCCTAGGTGAATAATGTAAGACTAAAGCCTTTTCTAAATCTTAAGAGTAATTTGTTAGGTCTAAATGTGTGGATGCATGTGTAGATGCATTCATGAAATGTTATTACAAGATAGAGAAACAAGAAATATTGCTATATTGTATATATGGCGTTGTTAAAATACCTAATTCATGGTTAAATGTAGCTTGAAAGTGTAATGTAACACCTGGTTGTTAGCTATCTCATTGAAGATGAGGGTGTTAGGTTGGAAATACTTTCTACGAGTGATATACATGTATGTATGAGTATCTGTTGCAAACATCGATTTTAATCAACAAATATGCTGTGATGAATTCAAAGTCAAAGTCAGTGAGACCAGGGATGTTCCACTTACACAGACTTTATACTATCATGAGGTCTGAATAATGCAATTAATGAAGACAGATGGAAAGATTAGTGTAAGAATATATGTAAATTGTTCCATATTGCACCGCTTATTCTCACATATCTTAATTCATACAGTTTTTTATCATTAGCAATTCTGTATGAGATTCTGTGTAAAAATCAGATATTTAGTTCAAGAAAGAAAGGATTTTGAAATGAACAAACTCTCAGAAAACTTTATTAAATAGGGGTATAGATTTTATCATTTTTTCAGTTACACTTTTGCGAATGTGAATACATGTCTTTAAAACAATTAATCATAGAAATAAATGTACAGATGTAAATTTGTAATTATGTTTTAAGAAACTATATCTATTTCTCACCCCCTTTGAAACTTACCTAAGGGAGGAGGTTTGGCAACTGAAGGTGGCTTGGGGCCTGCAGCCGACCCCCCAGGAGTAGGGTTATCTGTACTTGAAGGGGTGATGGACTTGGATACTGGAGTCTGGGGTTTATCCTGCTGAAACATGAAAAATATGTTTGTTTCCTGAACATATAAATTAAATGATAAATCACAACTAGACATAATCAAACATAAACAGTTTATGTAAAAACATGTCACCTGTCTGAATAAATCAATTTTTCAAATATATTTGAAATATCTCAATTCAACAACGGAAACAGTCTATTTGTTTTTTATATTTATGTTCTTTATTTAACAAGCAAAAAAAATGTTTCGTATTGACAAGCACAGGTTAGTCCTCCACCACATTATGAAGCTTTACCAAAGATAACCTTATCTATGAACTGCCGGCAATATAGGCACCCTTTTTTCTCAAGGTCAAATTAGCCCTTGAAGTCATGTCAACATCATCTTCATGGTCAAATTGACCTGAACCCAGTGGTCATCTTGACATTAGGCTAGGTGATCACTCTGACCTTGGGCCGGGTCACTCTGACCTTTGGCCGGGTCACTCTGACCTTTGGCTTTTGATCACTGACAAGTCAGCCTGACCTTCCACATGACCTCTTACCAGTCTTACCTCCTTGTGTTTTGATGGGGTGCTACTAGAGTGGGATGATGCTTCACTGCGTGGACTTGTAGGGCTCTCTTTCTTGCTGTGTGATGATGATTTATCAGGGCCATTTTCTTGAGGGGACCGCTGCCCGTTGACAGGAGAGTTAGGGGCCTGAAAGTCAACGTGGCAACTCTGCATATAGGGCACACCACACTACCAAAAGCTATGCATACCAACCCAAACCAGTTGTGTTTATATCTACAGTGGACTGGGAATCAAGGATGTTGTTTCTTTCAACAATATGCAATTTTGCAGGTAATATTGATATCAATAGAGAATTATGTGATTTGAACTTGATATTCAATGATAAGGTTGCATAGCCTTTGGTATCAGTTGTTATACATATGTCATCACACATAGTTACCATAGTTATTGTAGCACCCTGTTGTGAGTTACCATAGCAACACAAAAGTGCATGCACCACAAAATCTCCTTCAACCAACTCATATCTTCAATTCCGTATAGCACTCTTATCATATCAAACAATTAAAAGCTAATCCCCTTTGCCTTATTACAAAAGAATGCACAAGTTTTATTGACACAGTTACAGCTGTCAAGTCAAGCAATCTGTTGGCTATTTCACACTGTGCTTTATTAGAGAATATAAACCCCCAGAAGATCTGGATCATGGTGGACACAAACTTTATCACAAACTTTCTCATTTATCATTAGCTGATTCCATTGTAAAAATTTGCATTCGTTTTTGGTAATTTCCAACGAAGAAACTTCTGATTTGCAGTTCAATGGAATAGTTTGCTTTAATACAAACTTACAGTTCAATGGAATATTCATGATGTATGTAGTCCTGCAAACATGCCTGGAAAAGTGCTCAGAAGTGAGCTCATACTAAGATGGCTCAGTGAAAAAATTGAAAAATGGTTATGGTATTTCTTGCTTGAATGCAGGAGTTTGAAGAATTTGAAATTTAAATCATTTTTCAATTGATAGTGTGTCCACCATGATTTTACTTCAAAGAAAACTTGGCTTGTGTAGTACCTCCTTAAATACCAGAGAAATCACAAAATAAACTATACATGACATCCTTACCCCATCATCATCCACGACTAAATCTTCGTGATCACTGAGTTTTTCATTGTCACTATCCTGAAAGATGAAATAAGAATTATTTCAAATAGCCAAAGGAAACCAATCATGAAATATGTGAAAGTATATATGACTTCTGGTGACATCCATTGGTGACAATGTTGTCATGCAAATCAATAAGTCTTGACACTATCTAACTTGGACCTTTTCTTTAAAAGATATTGTAAGATAGAACTAAAAATGTGAAAGATAATTGAATTACACAAACAACAGTTCACAATATTTTAAAAGAACCAGTCCTTTGGGTTGTTAGTATGTTGGATATAACAGTGAACATGGTATGGTAATAAGTATGCCCTTTGCATTGTATAACATCAAAGAATCACAAATAGATTATATGTGACTTGGGAGTTTTTAATGTAAACACCTACCCCTGATTTGTCTTGCCTTCTCTTTTTAGCTGCATTGTCATTTATTTCTGTAGGTGTACGACTGCGTGGTCGATATTTATCACGATCATTGGGGGACGCTGAACTTCTCTGAAACAAGAAAAACATGCTGTTATTTAAACATGACATAAAAAAATATTAGTTCTCCAGCTTGGAATTAGTGTTTAGACTGTAGTCCAATTAATTTTGATAAACCTTTTTCAAACATATGTAAGCGTAATTTATTGTCACTATTCAAATATAAATAAGAATGAATAAACACAGTGATATCAGAATTTAGATTATGGCTTACTGAAAACTTGATGAATAGGGGTGCCAAATAATAAAGCAATTGGCTGTTGATCCTACATGTGAATCTAAAAGGGAGAATTTGGCAAGATACAAACTTAGACTGATCGATGACACTGGACTACAAATTAACAAATCCCATTATTGAAAAAATATCATTGTGTGAGAATGTTGTATAATTGTGGCAATGTTGTTAATGTGTGTGAATTTAGAACATGTTTGAAGTATCAAAGTTGTGTGAGAACTACAAGTCATGTTAAAAAGTAGTTTTCAAGTGTCAGGACACTATCTATATGATCTATAAAAATATGTTTTATGCCTCAATATCACTTAAGTTCATGTATTCTGGTTAAGTGTTACTTATAATGTCTTCTAAAGGACTTTAAAAGTAGTTCAGCTATCTGTAGTAAGAGCTAAATCAGATAATTGGGCATACCTTTATATCAACCCATGGATAAGAATTGTTCTGACATAGAAGCAAAAGAATTATTCAGGTATATAGGGGTGTGCCAATTGGAAATCTGAAAGATTCCATCTCTTCCCTATTTCTTTTATCCTAATCCAATCGATTTTGATCATCGTCATATCATATTGTAGACATACAGATCAACAGCTTAAACAGGGCACAGCTACACATCGATATCGGATTGTATAGACCTTAACAAAATCTACTTTTCTACAAATGATAATTGACCTTATGAACCATCCTTTTTTCTTATTCAAATGACTTCAACATTAGGTGAAAACAAAGATAATCTGAAGAGTCTAATCATTGCTTTTCAAGCTGGTATACAATCTCAAATGTCTGGAGAATAAAATATCTCTTCCTTGTATTAGTCTTGAATCACACATCCATTCCCTCTCATGTGATTAGATTGAATGATTGAATTGACCATGAGATATATAAATACAGGGTCTCATGTAAGAGTATGCAAAAATCAAATGTATGAAAAGAATATGAAAGACACAACCCTATAACTCAAGTGACAGCCTCTAAAATACATAATATTAATGTCAAAGGGGAAATTGTATAAAACCACAAAACAATCCGAACACATGTACACAGGTATACTTAAAACATGTCTCAAGTCAATTTTACATTATATGACCTTTGCTCAAGATGATGTCAATACAGTGACCTTTATACAGTGTGTTGACACAACAGAGCCTGTAAACTTATCTAAAGTAATATTGACCTAGCAAAGATAGGCCTATAATCAGAAATGTATATACTAATAACACTATGTTATCAAATTATATGAAGTAGCGTCGATTCATACTTGCCACGCTAACGCCATACTGTACTGGTATGCCACCTATATGTTAACCTTAACATTTCAAATAATGATGATATCATATATGAAAAACAATTTATTCTTTCTACATTGCAATAAATTATTCACCAGCCTACTTTATCACTGGCAATAACATTTTAATGATAAAAGATTCATGTACAAGCCACTCAATGACAAAAACCTAAAGGAAAAATAGACATTGTTTTAGTCTACTGTGATTATGAACCCTCCACTCCTCCATCCAAATTAAGACATATACACCATACAAAATACAAAACCAAAGCACAAAATGTGTACAGGCATTTCTTTTCCATTTTTTTCATTCAAATTTCCTGTTTGAAAAAGCATGTAAAGACATGTAAAAAGTAAATCCGTCTGCTTATACTATGTCCGTCTGCAAGAGTAATGGAGGATGTTGATGATAGAACACACTGCAATTACAACTAGAGCTGCCACTTCAACTAAAGCACCCTCTTCACGCTGAAGAGATTGTAAAAATGGCACTGGATTTTTTTTCGTGATACAAGCAAGATATTGAATGTAGCCTACTTGAGTCGGTAACACACTTCTATAGAACTGTAGGACGTAATGCAATCATAGGAATACTCTTACAATTACATTCATTGTAGGTTATGCTTTTAAAACATTCTAATGAGTCAACCATTCAAAATGTCCACATGAAAGCAAAAATTAAGAACAGAAAGACATGGTGAAAAAGTACCGGGGTTTATATTGAAAGTATTAGCATTAGCATTTTTACAAGAGAGGGGAAATGCCATAGAAAAAGACACTGTATCCTACCCTAGAAGAAGAAAAGGTTCTGATGAGTACACTGCCCTCAAGGTGATGACGGAGTCTTGCCGTCGACAACGACTCTTGTCTTAGACAATCAATGACCAATTGACCAGAATATTCCGTGGATTGCACCAGTGAGATAAAAGATGTGAAAAGCCATTTGCCAGAACAAATTGCCGATATGTATCTCTGACCGGGCATAATTATGTTTGTTAGAAAAACAAAACAAGCCCATAATGCTTTGTAGGGAAATAATGAAATAAAGGGTAACACCATCCCATACTCCATCACCAAATCATGTGACACATTATAGCCAATCAATAAGCAACACAACAAAAATGTCATGGCATTGATGATAGGTCTAAACGGTTCTTAGAATGAACCCAAGAACACAGGAGTGTATAATTACACTGTCCTTTGTCATTATTGGTTGTAACAAATAAATGATGTTATTGACATATTACTCTGTAATATACCAATGCCACTATCAGGACTTTCTTTACAAATAGAACACAGCATAAAGTCACTGATGTACGCAATAGAAAAATTTGTAATTGTACACGTCATATGATTCAAAAATAGGTTTCGAAGAACATATTAATCAGGGATGACTTACAATAAATTTGTCACTGTAGATCAGATCAGTATATTAAGTCATGTTATTGACAAAGTTCAAATAAAAACCTCAGAACATTGGCAAACACAGATATTGACAAATGGGGCTAAATCTACTGGAAGTGCCTTGGGTGCTAATTAGGCTACATATACTGTAGTTCAGCCAAACCAATAATTACTACATGCACAATCCAGTCAATCATTCCATGGCAGCCATGATGGATTTCATATTCACGTGATATGGCAACTCGGTTTTGATGGAATCCCAATAAGAAAACTTGGTAAGCATTAACTATACTGTTGAAATAGTAAATTGGCCCTTGTAAGCCTATTACAGCTTTAGACTATAACAGCCTTCTGAGAAGATAATCAGAGAAGCATCTTGACTAGAAATCAATTTGGTAGGTATTTGTTGAGTATATAGACTGCACCTCAAGTGGTGAAACACTCTAGGCCACTGGCTTGTTGAAAACATTCCCAATATCTAAGCCTGGCGAAAACTTAGAGGAGACTCAAGTTGGATCGTCATGGCAACCACGATGGATGTTCTTAAAGATACTTTCTAGGTCTACTTGAAGTTTCTGGAGTTATCCGTTAACGCTCTGCGCCTGACGAGTGCCCATCTGCTCAATTTTTCACAAGTGTTCGCCGTTAAAAGCATTTAGGATAAAATAGTTGATAAAACAAATCTCATGTTTCGAAACCCCCTGAAAGTAAGCTGACTGCAAACAGCAACATTTACCCAACCTCAAGAATTTTCATATTTCTAATAGAAAATTCAAATTATGTTGGTCCTGAGACAATATTTACTCAAGATACATTCAGGACGTACAAATGTACTGCAGGCACTGATAATACCCATAATCCATCTGTTTGCAAGCTCAGTGAGCAAATGCAATATGTAAACAATCGACTTGCTGGTCACCATTGTAATTACACATTTATCTGGATCTGGAGCTCTAAGGCCAATATGTGCTTAGCCAATATTTGGACAGGTACAAGTTCAAACAAACAACATCATATAGCTGAATATAGATGTCACTGGTGAAACAGAAACAGGTGTAGTGGTGGGAAACATTTCAATAAATGGTAGCATGGTACAAATTGTACGCAGAAATTTAAGTACACAACAATGTGATGCGTCACCAAGAATTTGTTAGTACATTAGCGGATAACTCTGATCTGGTTTATAGATTTTTCAGGATACTTCGCAAGAAATAAAGTGGTGATCAGAATATCAAATATTTAAATACAAACACTTAAGAATGATTTGATTCAATGGAATATTCAAGTTACCTTTGAATTGACCTGTCAATATTTGGGGGTGGCTTGTGAAAATAGTGGCGCATTAAAAATGTTTGAAAAGCGATAAATATACGCAAGCGGAAAACAAATATGCTTAGTGATTACTTCAGTTTCAACATGGCTATATTATGTTAGCACTGGATTAAGTATACATGGCACCCTTTACACATTCAAATATTTTCATCAAAACGACACCCAATTCAAGAATTAGAATATTGACAAAGTTTTGATAAACAACTCAAGAATATTCAGCCCTCTTGAAAAAGTGTTATACAAAAATAGTTAACTTCTTGGTTTTTAGGAAACGGGGTTCAATGCAGCTTTGAAATGGGAGTTTTATTTACTTTATATCGAGAAATTATACATTAAGGTCTGACAAACACTGCTTCATTGTGTATGATTCTGAGAGTTTAGCTCTATTTTATCGACTATATTGGGCCTCATGTATGTATTCTCTCACCTATAGAACACTGATAGGCAAAAGTACACAAAAATATTGACATACATCCCCTACATACAATAGAAAAATCTCCTATTTATCGAATTTCATTTTCCTGATTAATGCCCTACAAAGAACATCAAGCTATAAATGTCAACATGTCAACTATCTCAAAATAAAAATCACTAAAACACACAAAGCAATGATTCCAGTGATCATATCTCGTTGTATTTTTCAATACTTATATACCACATTTTTCCTCAGATATGAATTCATTTTGTTAAGCACTAAATTGATATACAGTTCAATGATGTGAGACAATTTTGTGTCGATGGCCTATCTTTGGGTCCCTTCCGAAACACAAATGGTTAAGCCTAGTACCAAAAACATCAATGACCTATCCCAGAGACAAATGTTTTAATGTCCTATCCCAAGAACACATGTGTCAATGTCCTATATCACAAGATAGACTGACCATCGTATGCTTCCAGCATATATCAATAACATCCATTGACCACCTCATCAATCCAAATAAATCATTACAGCAAATCATTTTGCCTCATCTCCTGATATATACAACAACACAAGAAAAAACACAATAGCGATGTCACCAGCAATCAATCCTGAAGTAATATCGCTGAGTTTCAAACAATTTTTCTGAAAAGATGATAATCTTGCCAATAATTCTGCAAGGCAAGTCCCCAATTATTGCTGGCATCTTGCAGAATTAATGCAATAAGATTAAGCGAGTAAATCCTCTCCATCCCATTTCTTTACCATCAATATAATTAGCGAACTGCGCTCCATAGATTTCCAATAGGGTCTTTATTATAGTTTGACGAACTGCTACTATGGGAATCAGGGCTACACATCAACTGTCTCAGAATTAACCTCAAGACTAAAAGTCAACAAATCTGAATAAATTGGAATTATGCCCCTGCTCCCCTTACAACTATCATATTAGCACACAATTAAAAAACACAAACCATAATATTAAATAAAACAAAGCTATCATTCACCAGGTAAGTACTGTCACCATGACAACAGGTTAAAGAAAATCCGAGATAAAATTAGTTTGTACAGGCATCCAAAAATTACGGGTAGTCATTACAAAGAATATTGAAAAATGTTACTAGGCCTAATATATGAGTAATTACGAAATGTATGTTACTTCACAGTAGCAGTTCTGGTCTTGAATGCTAGATTACAGCAAGGAGGGTTTCTTGTATAGATTTCCCATCAATCATATTAGCCAGCAAAGTTGAAGTGTGCCTCCTAATGGCATAGAGTAGCAGCATCGTGTAAATTGTTTTTTGCTTCATTCGATGCGTTTGCTTAACATGATGAAGTGTGTATACAAGTCACTACTGATAGTCATGCTCCTTACATATAGAGGGAGGTGCGATCTTTCTGTGTATTTGGTTGTGTTTTGACGGAGATCTATGTACTAATAGATGAGCAAATAGTGAATCAGAGCGTACAGATGTAAAAGAATACGAGAAAAAGTGCCAGGAATAATTTTCAGATGTAATAGTAAATTATGTGAAAATAGTGAGTTTTTAACAGTGAGATTGGGAAAGCAGGTGGCCTAAGAGCCATTACTGGGCATTATCGACTAGAAACATGCAATAGTTGCGTTTGAGGTAGCGTGTTAGTGTAAAGCAAATGTAATAAGATTCTACACAAATGTAAGCTGCTGTTTAGCCACTAATACACCATAATCAACTCTGTAAAATAATCCACATTAGCACATAAAAAATATTTGATTCAAACATGAAAATCAGACTAGCTTTCCAGGGTGATTTGACTTGATATCAACCACAGTCCCTGCGAATCCAAATTGTGTGAAATATTAAAAAAATTATAAACGAAATTTTCTATTGAAGTCAATAAAATGAAATCAACTAGATAACATGAAACTCCAAGTTTAAGCATATATCATTAAAACCTCATTAGTCCTTAATGATAATTAAAATTGTAAAAACCAAAACTACAAATACAACACCAGGGGAGAAAATGACACTATTAGATGACATCTGCCTCACTATTGAGAATAAAGTATCAACGAAGCTTGTAATTGAAAGTAACACCAATTGAACTAATTGAGAAAATGTGTAGCAAATTACAGTTTTATTATTAAGTTAAGGGAACAAAAGCAGGTGAAGACAGCTACTAGAAAGAGAATCTAGAACATCTAAAACATGATATCTGCCATGATATCAATGCGAGGGAGGGAGGGGGAGTTTTATTTTCAGATATTCAGTGACAAGAAAACTGAAACCCGAAAAAGTATGCAGTTTCCACCATTTTGAGTGCTTTTGAGTGATTTGGGACTAACTTGTCAAATGGGAACCCCCCTCCCTCCCCCCTGGATTGTTTCGCAAAATGAACCTCTTGGAAAACACTGGCTATCCTGGTCACTGTTGATAATTCCCCTGAGACAAATGAAGACAATAATCAGCATCTGTAAATGTGCCTCTCTGGCTCACACTCTGATGTGACAGAGATTTGATCAGCACCATATACAGGACACATTTCCATGCTTTCCATGAAATGAATTGTAACAGGGAGAATGATTCACTTATGTTTAACACTGATGATCTGCCAAAAACACGGTTGCAAATATTGCTCGTGTCTACTCAACTGTTACCCATAATTTATAACTATGAAAAGGCTACAAAATAACAGCAGTGTTGAACGATTCACTGCATATCTTGCTCAGTAATATAATAGCTATCACACTGGGGGTTCACATAAACAAATCAAAAATGAGCCAACAGCAAACCTAGTTTGTATGAACCATACTACAACCTCTCATCCAAGTGATCATACAGTTAGCAGTAGACATGCACAGTAAGCAGTGGTCATGCACAGTTAGCAGTGGCCATGCACAGTTAATAGTACTCATCAGGGGCGGATCTGGGAACCAACAAGGGGGGGGGCCCAACTTGTGGTCTGAGAAAAAAACGTCCGCGCTTGCGCGTAAAAAAATTTTGGGCCCCATAAACCCAAAAGTGGGTCCAAATTTTGAAATTTTGAGGGCCATTTTCTTCAAAATTTGGCCTAAAATTAACAAATAAGGCCTTACAAGGCCAATTTATGACCAAAAAGGCCTACTTTTTAGGCTCAAATTTTTTTTTGGGCACAATTTTTTTTTCTGGGCCCACCCAAGGGGGGGGGGGGGGCCGGGCCCCTGGGCCCCCCCCCCATATCCGCCAGTGCTCATGCACAGTTGAACACCATGGGGCCCGGAGATCAAACTGGTTGTCAATCAGAAACTATGTCAAACGCAGGTGACTTAGAAAATGAAATGTGTGATGACACAATGATCTACCAGTATGCAATAAAAAATATTATTTAAATACATTGATGGACCAAGATTCTAAAGCCTGTATTGTATTCCAAAAGTAGCTGTCATGACCTTTCATATATGATTTTAAATGTGACATAAATGCCGGTTACTTATGAACACATAACTGTGACTGTAAATATGATTGGGTTGGCGGATGGACTTTTTCTGATAGGGTAAGACTGGATCAAAGGAATATCTTTTATTCAAAGAGTTTTAGATGAAGTTCTCCTAAAAAGCATTGAAAATAAATTAACCATGATGTCAATGTCTGTCTCATATCCTCCCCCTACACCCACACCCCCAGCACCTCTGTCCTTAATTCTAATACAGATAGCACCCCCCCCCCTCTGTCCTTAATTCTAATAATCATACAGATAGCACCTACTTGTGGGAGGTGTCTGTCCTTAGAACCTTCCTCAAGAATATTAATTTTTGAAACAGCTACACAAATAAATGCCAATGGCATTGTAATGTCCCAAACACTTGAGGAGATATTACAGCTGCATCATAGGGGACTTCAAAGCCTGATTACACATGATATGGCCCTTAGGCTTCTGGCTTGTGTATTGGTGATCAGTCACGCCTCTTATACAACAAAGTTAATTATCTATATATATAAATGCATTATACTGAATCACCAGACTGTAGATGAAGGTGGAAGAAATATGAATGAATATTTTTAAATTGCTTCAAGATGAAATTTGATTATGAATAGAGTCCAGGGCCTGAGAGAAGACAACACATCAGTGCACTTCATCAATGCATTAGTTGATGTATCAATGCATTAGTTGATGTATCAATGCATTAGCTGATCAGAAATCAAAGACAGGTCTAATATGTTATATCATTGGTTCCCATTGTTTTTCTCTATTATTTTTCTATTGCATAATTTTCATAAACTACTTTAATAATTTTTTGGAAGGACAGACTCCAAAAGCATTATTACCCCTTTTGTTAAAATATATTTATTTTTTGTGTAACCCTGGTAAATGCAAACCCCAAGGCTTCTTCAACTAGACACAATAAAGCATATTCTTAATTTATCTACGTTTTTCCAATTGTTTGGTTTCATATCTGTAAAGGAGAGCTTCATATGATGTTAACATGTATTTACATTTTAAAAGTTATGATACATGTATTTCTAAAAGGTGCAACCATGTTGTAATATTTATCAACCAATCATGAGCATTCTGATATTCATTTCTTTGTCAAAATATTCATAGGAAGTCAGTCATAGAAATCTAACAAACATTTGTAAATGTTTTTTACTCAATCACTTAACCACATGAAAAGATCTGCAACATGATATGTCGACATTTTATCCAAGCTGCTATTGGAAAATCGACAATAACCTTTAACGAGAGAAGTTGGGGCCAGAATGTAAATCAAGCTAATCTTTGTGAAATCAAATAACGCTTACTTCTTTTTTATTCAATTTGAGTCCAACATGGGGCATCTGGATAAAAAGTTGCTTTTCCTCAATTGAAAAGATAATACGTTATCTGGCTGACATTTATTCTATTACAGAAGTTAGCGAGACGTGCCGTGCCTGTGGATACATTGATCACAGCTATCTAATTATGCCGCTATTCTAGCTAATAAAAAACAATGTGCCATAGTAGACTAATAACGAGATTTTAACATGTTTATCTTCCTAACAGAAAATGATCAAAATATAATTTGAATTTTGTTGTTCATTTTCTCATCTACATAACTATGGAATCAACCAGGTCAACCATGACAATCTAGGTCAAATACAATACAAATTCAAAGGATATTTTAAAAATTAAAACAAAAGATGTTGTTTAAAAAATACCGATGCAGTCAATTAGAAAGAGTTTTAATTCTTTCTGATATCAATAGATCTGAAGGTAAATGTATCAGGTTTCTCAATATTTTTTTCTATGACGACCATACCATATACAGGCATAAATATATTTTTGGAACTCCATTTTGGGTACACAAATCCAAAATCAGACTCAATATATGGTTGATATACATCAGCACGAAGGAATGATCCTTCATTCAAAGGGCTTCACTTATTTCTCAATCCATGGAATGGAGTGAAATATCCTTGGACCAAGGATGCAAAGGAGTAATCACAATCCCATGATGATATATTCTGGTCATGTTCCTTCAATACCAATGGCAAGAATTCGATCATGTGACATAGAACATGGGAGGGAAGTACCTCCTGTCCAATGTGTGAGATCTTAACCTGAACAATCTGAACAAACCCCACAATTATAGCTGGAAGATGCTGAACAGATTTGAAATTATCTTCAGTCTTGCTCTAATATAAACACCATTCAAACATCATCTGGAAATCTAGACATTACATGATGATCTTTTTGCTACTCATCCCAGCTAGTGCTGCCTCTAGTGACAACATCTGGCACTAGATATCAAACTAGTGGCAGTCGATACTATAGGCAACTTGGAAGCTGATTAGGAATGTTTGTATTGGCTAGGAGCAATAAGAGTCTAACCAATCAGAGAGTAACAGTGAAACCACATAGAAGAGCTACATGCTTGCTTCAACTAGCATAGCAGTTATTAACACAGCACTATGTGATCATACAAACAAGGAATATTCTATATGATATCAAGCAAAATTCACATTATGAATTCAGTATCTGAAAACATTACATATATGGACTGATGGTAGAGAATGCCAAGTCCATATCTCATCTCAACATAACTCGTCCTTTCGCTTATTACTGTTATCATTATACTATATGGGAGAACTAAATAGTGACACGAGCTTAATATTTTCATTGAATTTACAATTCCACAAAAGAAATAGGATAAAATGACTCATAAGTATCATCTCCTTCTAAATGCACTTATCACAAACATCCTGTTGTAGCAAAATGAAACATATAAAATATATGATATATGGCAAGCGGTATACTGATCTATCAAACCTTCTTTTATTAGGTCTTTTGTCAGCACTAGGCCCATTTTCAGGCTCAAAATCTAAAAACCTTGGGGCCCTTCTTCTTGGTCTGCAAATACAGCATGCATAATTCTGGGCTGGTATACATAGAGGGAATACTTCACCAGCCTGTAGAGTGATTGCAAACATTTCCTGGCACTAATTTTACCCGGCTGTACCTAAAATAAACACAATGTTCTTTGGGTTGAAATATGGCCAGGCCATGTGGGCCTAATGATCTATCAGTACAATACTATCTCATCTGTGCCAAGAACATTTCCAAATACCAAATATATAAGAGGAGCATCAGTACCTTTGGCATCATGATAAACCATGACATCTTAAATCTTCTCATCCCCGAGATGTTTCAGGTGAAACAGAAAGATGCTATGAGTTTCACAATGACCTTTGGTGGGACCTATCTTTCTCTTTTGACCTATTTGTCTCTTGGTCAATGAACCTTGGTGTACTAGGGGATGTAACAGCTTGGTTACATTTGAATCATTCACCACAGTATAGTGCCACTTCCTGGCCATATCTTAGTACTGCACCAAGCCCCTATATACCCACATTCTCTCTATAACTCAGTCAGTACAAGATTTAGAGAATATGGTGTAGGGTGTAAGGGTTTCATTAGTCTAGATACAAGTCTTTGCAGGCACCCCCCACCCCCTACTACACATATACAGAAGGTGTGTAGTCGAGAAGTGGGAGGGGGGTCACAGGGGCTTGAAGCTAGACTAGGGTTTCATACAAGACTAGCTAAATCTCAGCCCTGATTCTAAACAACCTCTAGCCCCAGGCTTGTTTCAGTGGTTGTTTCCGCAACTGCCCTCTATGAGCCTGCAAAGCCTGGAATTGTGGTAGGGAAAGGAAGAGATAAGGTTGCTGACAGACTACAGATAACAACTTCAGTTGGGGGATAATATAGCAGCCAGCTACTTGGCTTGAGAAAACAATCACACACACACAATCTGCACCATGTTCCTCCCAGCAAACAACTTGAAACAGTCAAGTCATAGCTCAGCAAAACAACTCAATATTATTCCTCATATGTTCAATGATAAGCCAAAATGGAGATTCAACCTACGACCTGTGAAGTGGATGTGAATGAATGCAGGTTCTGTTTCTTTTACTATTAGTTGTATGCCGTACTATTCCACAATGTTGAAAGGGAAATTCATTTTCCTTACTGGAAATGCTTGCCCGATCAATGTCTAGAATTCTTTATTATGTCTCCTTGTGGTTTCACTTTCATTCTCCACAGACCCCATTGATAAAGAAAACTAGGTCAATGTCAATTGGTTTTTTAAATATCATAGCTTCGGCAACTCAGTTTCTTGTTCCTTAAATAAACCAATAAAACCATAGGTATAGTTATCTTAAGAGTCTATTTTAGTCTAATGCTAAATTACTTTCAAATTGAGAAACTAGCTCTAGTTGGAAACAAGAGGCAAAGGATGCTCTGGGCCTATCATCATGTCCGGAACAGATACACAAATCAACTAGCTCTTGTAAACAGCGCCTCAAACACCAAATGGCTTTTACAAGTCTGTAATTCAACACATCAGCTAAACACAGCACCCCTACACCTTTTACTGCAAAAAGATGCTGTGAAAATGTACCATCAGAGATTCATCATACATGTGCAAACAAATGGGGAGGGGGTAATCTGAAATCTTCAAGTTACCAACATTAAGTTATGAGTTGCCTACATATTATAAGTTACATACAATATGTGTTATAAGTAACCTATAGTACTATGTTAAAAGTTACCTACATGTTACAATTCCTTGAATATACTTCCACCAGACTCTTTCATATACTCATACCTGAAAAATATGAAAACTGAAACACTTCCAGGTTCCAAGTTGGAGAAAATTAGTTGTGATGGCGTCCTTAAAGCATAGGTATAACTCGAGGCAAAACTTACTTTATAAACTTCCTCTTTCATCTGAAACATTTGAGCAAGAGTGAACAATCTCCAGATAGGCACTGACTCAGGACAAAGTGACCACTTTCGGATGTTAATATTAATAAAAGTATACTTAAACTGGAATATTCCTTCAGTCACGAGTAAAACCTTGATGGATAAGGATGTAAATACACTACAGAAGAAGCAGAATGATGCTTGATGCACAAGCGCAAGGAATATATGACATAGAACATGACTGTGTTGGAAATATGACAATAGCCCAAGGACAGAGGATGGGATGAGCATAATTAGACTCCTATGTCAGGGTCTATCCTGGGGAGGCTCTCATGTTATGAGTAGTCACAGAGACATCACTGAAACCCTGGCCATATGTCTATTTCACAAGTAGGAAATACAAAGATGAAAGACTCAATCTCTTCATTTCAAGATCATCACGCAGGAATAAAAACACTCCTTTGTATCCAAGGTGCATTTTCTCAATCATATTAATGAGCCATATCCCCAAGTTTGAACTTTTTGAGACATTTGAGGGAGCGGGTTTACGCTTTGTATTGACATGCCCCATGGACATGAGTGTCTCACTGAAAAACTAATTAATGCAACATTTTCTTGATATAGAACACAAAATAGGATTTTAAATATCAACCCTCCCAATACATGATTTACATTTCTTATTGTGCTTTGAATCATTCTGCGTCTGATACTCCTTACTCCTCTGAACTTGAAAAAGCCACCACGGTAACTTTAAGGAAATACCATGGTAACTCGAAGGAGACACCAATGTAACCTTAAGGAGATGCCATGATAACTTGAAGGAGCCATCATGGTAACTTGAAGGAGACACGATGGTTCACCACAATGACATTCATTGCCTTCTGATGGCTGCACTTCCTGATCTTGTTGTTTTATACAGAAAATGTTCATAACAGTTTTACTTGATAGCAAGGGTCGGCAAGGTAAAGGTAATTATATCTAGAGTGGGTACAGTGATGTTTTAGCCGATATCACCAGGCGATATGATTTAACGGGATCAGAGAAGATGTTTGAAATTCTCCAAGCATGTATAGATAGAAGATCACCCCTGTTCCGCATCATGATAGCATAGACTCAACAGGGCACAACTCAAAAATGCCAAATCGGCAACAATCACTGTTCAGAATGAAACAACGACATTGAACGTGCGATGCAAAACTCATTACCACAAATCTAACTCAATATTCTGGACGTAAAACTAGAGTTATAATAACCTAGAGTCAATGAGTACAAGGATACTCTAGCTATGATATGAAATGATATTATACAAGGCATTGGAGATGACCCCTCATAGAGTAAAAAACATTTGGCTGATTCTAATTTAGTAGCTCCAGCATGTTCATCCTGATGTAAGGAAGCGATGTACACCAGCACTACATCTACAACTTTCTCGACATACTCTTGCTAGCCCAGTTGGTATTTTCTAAATGGACAAGAAATATGTACTAGGGGTCCCACATTACACGATGGTTGATTTCAATACTAGCTAATATGATACCCCTAATATGTACCCATATATTTTTCTAAATTATTACACCATAATGAAAACTTGCAATTACGGCTAAACAAATTGGGATAGAGGATACAATATGATAATGTATTAATCGTTTTACAGTCCAAATGTTTAAGTATAAACACAATAAGTATAAGAAATTATCTAAAATATTTTTGAGGAGGACACAAAGTGTCCTATTTTACGGCTCATCCTGCTTTATATTACATTGCATATGCAAACCTGATATAACTGAAAATTTCAATTTCAGTAAGAGAATATGAACTCAATATTTGTATATATATCAAAATCATTAGTAATAAGGCTAGTTAGCATCATATTTACTGACATACATATGGTTCATAACATAGATTAGTCCACTACAACAGACTTATAATAATGATTATATGCCTACCATTATCGAAAAAGCAATAAGAGTACATCATGTATCAAATTATTTCATGATATTATTAGTGTTCATATTTTAATAACTGACAGACTGTATAATTTAGACATGACTAATAGACATATAGAATATAATATGATATGACTGAACCTGTAAGCTGGTAGCAACCGTATTTACCAATTATCCCACGACTACCTTTAATTCTTGACATAATCAGACTCTTGGAAAACATTTATTCAATAGATTCCTGGTCATCAATTCCCACCACAAAAAAAAATTAATAATGAGAATATATAGTAATACTGTTAATATGAAGGTGACCCTCTAGAGTATGCAGAGCCTCAAAATTAGAGCCTTGAGAATAATTAAGCCATAAAGCAAGATAGAGCCTCAAGGATGCATGGGACCTTGAGAATGTTTAGAGCCCTAAGAATATATAAGTAGAGCTTTAAAATTAGTCTAACTTCAAGCCCCTGTGATCCCTTGTCATAAGGGCTTGTAGCGAGACTACTTTAAAATATATAAAGCCCCCAATATATCGTAACATATAATGACATAGCATTTAAATTAGGGTCTCTGAAAAATACCATAATCCTAAGCAACAATATATCTATGTTGTAAATTATCTGAAAAACTGAGCATAGTTATAAACACCATCAAAGTTGGCTTAGATCTATTTACATGATAGCAAATGGGAAAAGGTCAATTCAATTCTGGAAATAATGTAACCATTATTACATTATCCACCAAGCTGAATGATAGACTGATCAATCTGATTGTGAAATAAGCGTAATTAAAACCTTTATGTATCATTAACATACGTAAAATTACAAATGCAAACTAGCAAATGTTTTTGATATTTGTTTTTTCAACATGTGCAATTAGTGACAAGGTTTTCGTCCTATTATTGATCTCCCTTGTAGGGTTATTATGATATTCAACAATTCTGGCACCATGCCTTGGGCTGATTGTTGATAAATGCAACCATTACCTTGCAGTGGTCATCCTAATGACTCAATCATTCAGAACAACAAAGCAGTCTGGTCATTGGGTCATTGAGAACATAAAGGTCCATCATGATAAAACATGACACCGCAATTCTTCTCAGCCCTGAGATGTTTCAGGTGAAACAGAAATATGCTATGAGTATCAGAATGATAAAGGTCTACTACCTTAAAATGTCTTCAATATCCATTTTACCATGGAGAGGTGACTGGCCAGCAAACACACTGTAAAGCTGGATGATATCAATGGAACTGTCAATAACCCAATGTCAGTACATTATGCACAGTGTATGTATACTGAATATATGAGTTCCTCTACTTTTCAAATGGATTTCATTTGGCAGAGGTTGGCATCATGGTTGGGGGCCGGTAGGATTGTTTACAAGATTAGGCTACAGTCAACTTTTCTTACTTGAGGTGTATCAACTCATGTTAGCATTCCTGCTTTGAGATAAACCAGCCCTTGAGTCTAAACACAAATACAACATGGGATTCCCTGCAAAATATGCTTCTACAGAACAGGCCTATAACAAGAATCACAAGACTGGCCAGAAAAAGAATGAGGAGACCAAGCTTTAAAATTATCATTTCCAGTGCAGTGAATAATGAGCAAAAACACAGAGTTTCTAAAACTCTAAAATTATATTCAAGAGAATTTTGAGAGACTTGCACCCCAGATCAATATAGGACTATCACGCTTTGCTATACAGATGAGAGTTTTGAAATTACCCCAAAAGGCAAAGCTGATTTGTTTAGTGCTTTAGAACCACTTCACTCACTTAACAAACAATGGTAATCCTACACAACTCTTGAAAGCTGTAAAATAGTCCACTTAGACACGTTAGGGCATTACACTAACACCAGAGCATTCCAAGAAGTATTTGAACTGTTTAACAAACCAAGAACTTCAACTTGAAAACTTAAAATGTTTGGATAAGTCATGAAACCTCGCTGTTTTGGTCCTTTCCAATTTCATTGTCACTAATGGATAGCCAAACAAGGACATCTGATGTGCATATATTACAGACAGGCATTGACTCTTTAACTTCACGATCCACAATTTTTATCTACATGTATTCTTGTTCGTCAACTTTCAGCAATTAGTTCCACTGAACAGTGTCACCCAGTACTTCTCTAGTCTATTGGACTTGGACAGGATTTTCGAACTGCATCATAGTGACACTACAAATCCATGGAAGTAATATGATTTTATAATAACAATGAGAGACAATAGAATCGCTGAACATTAGAAAAACCTAGACACATTCATCAGCTGTTGCGTGGGGACTTAACAGAACATAACATAATATAACATTTAAAACACTCAACCTGTTAATTAGACAATGCTAAGTAGTCTAAACCTAAAATTAATAATTACAACTTTGTAACAGACACTCCCTTGATTTACCAGAGCCCCGCATCATCTAATGCTTGTCTATTCAAAGGAATAGTAAGGCCTGTGAATCCCACAATGCTTCCATGAATATTATTTTGGATTACTAAATGATTCCAAATGTTCTCAAAGGCAAGGCAAGGTTGTCTTCAAAAATATCATTCATGTATTTAGTAGAGGTTTGTAATTATGTTGAGTGGAAATAAATAGTAAAGGTTGCACTACACTGCTAAAATATGAGAGCAACGGCCCCATAATGTACCAGCGTGAGCGTAGGATGCTATTTTCATTATATGATATAGTGATAATTTGTACGTAATATTCAAAATTCATACTGCATCTACTTGTACAATATATGGCAATATATACATTTCAGAAGGCTCGACTCCCAAATATCGTTTGATCCAAGCAATTAAATTCATTGAATTAAGATAATTTTTGAATATTTCAGTAATGTATTCTACTGCAGATTGGCTGATGAATCTTTTTATAATAATGATACAGTAAGACCTGGCCTACATTTGACAAACTTTACCAAAACAATGAACTACACCCCCCTCCTTAAGTTAAAGTATTAAAGCCTGCTTATGTTTGGTGATTTGAAAAATCCCTCAAAGTCATAATCTTCTGAACTACTGTAATAAAGACTCAAAATAAAGATTCAAACATTAATAGATTTTAACCAGTTGCCAAATTTATGAAGGAGAGTGTATGTGAAAAACTCAGTCAGTGAACTCATATATATCCACCAGGAAAAGTTTTGTTTCCTTGGCCAACTCATAATTGCAGTGCACTGGATAGTGGGGATAAAGGATAATGGAGCATAATGTAAGAGAAAGAAGAAATGAAGTACCTGTATCTATAACACTCTCGATTTTTCATAATGATTAGCAAATATCATAAATACCTTAAATTTAATGATCAAAGCTGATCTCCGAAGTGCATGCACAGAGATGTCATCAAGGTAGTGAAAGGGGAGATATGTGATCATATGGTAAAGTGTATTGTATTGTGCTTTAATAGATTGTTCTTTGCTATTATAGGCCCACTTGAGGCAAGATTAAACTAACAGCCCAACTGGAGGCCAATCAAGGCCCTTTCAAAACACATTAAGGCTCATCCAAAATACTAGGCATTTTTCTTCAAGCTGAATCCGGATTATCAGTCAACTTCATTCAGTTTCAAAACCAGACCATAAAGGCACACTTATGACAGTATATCAATATAACAACTATGAACAAAATTTAGGAACCCAATTCCCCTAGCAAGGGAGGTCTTTCTATTCCATCTGCCATCTGGGACACAGTTTCTATCTTTACTCACGAGCCAATTAGCTTCCTCCTTAAGCAAAGAGTCTCCCAGCCAAGTGTCCACCGAGTGATCCTTGATATGCCAACTATATCCATTCCTTTGTTCAAACCTAATGGAGCTAATATCTTCCATAATCTTGAAATGGAATCTTTCCTTCAAGTAACCACTTGAAAAATCTTTGCAATAACCATTTCAGTTTCGATCGTGCTTTCATTGATTTGTTTCATATTGTGATGAGTCCTAACCTCACTGTTGTAATCTCTAAAGTGTGTATCTAGTGTGGAATATGTATCTAGTGTGGAATATGTATCCTGTAATATGTGTGTGTGTTTGTGTGTGCCAGAAATAAAATCATATAAATACTTACATGGCGTTCTCTTTCTCGCTCTTCCCTTTCTGTTACCATAGCAACCATAGCAGCAACAATGGAAAATAAGGAAATAAACAACATTAGCATATTGTTATCATCTATCAATACATGTTCGAAAAAATCAATTAGTACAACAAAATATAAGTGTCAACAAGCCAACAAAAGTTTGTTGCCAAGGAAAACACAAAAACAAATAACTCAAAATATTGATAGATTGCCCTCATTGTATATTGTCTTATTCTAAACATAAATTCTTTTTTAATAAAATTACAAACTAGATATGAAATATATGAATAAGGACCATTGTTGCTTTATGTTGTGTTATGTTGCCCTTTGTGCTTATATCTTTAACAAGACAAACATTTTCAAATGTAAGATATATTCAATGTGAGGACTGACTATGCTGATGGTATAATATTAGATAGGTTGTTCAAAGTTCAATGTGAGGCCCGATGCCACTATACTGATGTTATCATTAGGTAGGGTGTACAAGGATTAGATTGTATGACCAACAAAGCAGATACACGGATTGTCTATTTACAATGAAATCACAAGTGTCACATAACTTGTTGTACTGAATGGAAATATCTGACAAAATCCCAGAGTATATTTGCGATTAGGCCATATTTTCTAGCGATTAATCCATGTGGTACACAAACACCACCCTCCCTGGGTAGTGTCCCTAATACACAAACTTCTTAAGTAGCATTTTCAAACGATGGATACAAATTAAAAATTAAAATTTTTAATAATTTCAATCGAGCATTGTTCTTTTAATTTTTCTTTCAAATACAAAATGATATGTTCAAAATACAGAATATAGATATTTAACGGCTAGATTCTTTGTAAGTGATGGGTGCATATACAATCTAACTGGTTGTAGTAGCTAGTATACAGGGGATTAGGGAGTCAAAACACTCTATGTTGACAAATTCAGGAAAGCAATTTTCTCTTCATAGATGGTGAATTATAGAAAAATTGAGCGAAAACATGTCAATGGCATTAGAGTCAACAATCGAGGTATGGAGATGTAATAGAGGCTATATACAAACGTATGACTCAGCCATACATTTAGTTGGACAAGCCTCGTTCTTGACTCTCAGTCTATTGGTGGATCAAATTTTAATGTGTAAAAATTCCTGTCGGGCTCGTCATGTAACGTAGAAAAATATCTTTAAAATGATATATAATGTAGATCATACAATTTGATTTTAAAATAGTTATAGTAAAAAAGTAATGAATTTTGTATTTATTTTCGCAGTTTCCAAAGAGATAAACAATCAGAAATTCAATATAAGCTTGTTTCATTCCATATATCATCATATATCATGATATTGTTTAATTATCATATGTGCATTCAGATACTGGATGATAGCAAATGGCTGATCATTCAAAACAGCAATAACATATGAAATAACAATTAATCAATGTGGAAACCTTTATTCCGAAGAGTTAGTATAGACGAGCTGAGAAATGAAATAATGTACACAAATTTTCAAATAAATCATACCAGCAGAATGGACAATTCTCTTAGGTATATTCATATGCACTATTCAGGCGTACAGTATTGTCATCTCCAATCTTCTCATAATAAGTTACGGGCGTCATGACTTGTTTAACTTTACGAGTGGGACAGTTGGAAGACGTGTGGTGTAGGATGACATATGCAAAAGCTGACGAGAACTGATTAGTAAAATTTAGAGTCCTGCTAAAAATGGAAGTGTTTAATACTGATTGATGTAATTGAAATAATTCATTTAGTGCACCAAACCGATGAAGGTACTGAGTGGTAAGAAATGACACTAGTTTAGTGTGCACGCTATAACATCATCTCATGCGCTATAACATCATCTCATGCGCTATAACATCATCTTATGTGTTGAGCACATGTGTTGCATAATATCCATGCCCTCCCAGTGCTTTTAGACACACTGACACCAGCTGTTCCCTTTTAGCATCTATTCTCATTTTGCGATCGGCAAAAAGTATCTGTCTAAGAAAACACCCATTGTTAAGCAAAAGATCAATTTCCGCCAAAGTTTATGGTATGCAAGACAACAGTCTTCATTCAGTTTTTCTAAGAAAGTCTAGCGACGACTTGTAAAAAAGAGTTGTTAAGCACATACTGTACTCTAATTATTGCCTCAGTTTATCTACAACATGGCATGGTTTGAAGTCATAACAGTCACATTATTGTCTTATACTTGATTGAAAGGTCCTCAAATTAATTTAACAAGACATTATTGTGGACCAGGGATATGTTTTAGAAACAAGAAATATTCTGATGTGATTATTCTATTATTTTCAACTTTCTTAATCATTGAAACAAATCCCATAAAATGTAATTATTAATTTGACAGAACATGTGGTTTATAGCCTGAAATGGCCAATAAAACAAGGGGATCCTTTATCACCAACCAAGTTACCCGAACAAAAGATAATTTGCTTCGTTTTTAGGTAGAAAATACGACTATTGTGGTCTGTCAATCATCGTTGGACAAGTTCGAAATTCAAACATATTTTTTTGAATCTCTTTTTTGACCAGCGCAATTAAATCAATTAATTGCAGCTTTATAAAAAAACAGATCTGCTACACATGGAAAAAACGTGTCACTTTTTAAATACATTTTGATTCATGAATTCAATTTCACTGTATTGATGATAATTCCTAATTAAGAAAATTCTGCTTTCACAAGCCACATGTCAAATCCCCTGTTTTAACTAATGCATGTACCTGGTTTTATTTATGTGCATATGGCAACATACAAAACATTTAGAGCGCCATATTTAGTTGTCACGGACATATAATTATTCCAAACAACTACTTTTGATCTGATAACTTCGTACATGCAACAACGCATATTTTAAATGTGATAATCAAGTTATTAACAATTAACAATACTGTAAAAATATGATAGCAATATGATTTCACAGTTTTGACCTAAGTATCAGTTAATCAGGATATTGTTCATTTGCTCATAAAATACTGTATTATAAAACTATTACTAGCGACAGAAAACTGTATTATGAAAGATATATGCAGAATATGCTCCCCCAGGAGACAATGGGATATATCAATATGGCAATTTCCCCTTTAGGAGACAATGTGATATATGTTCACTGTGTTCATACAGGGCCCCAGAAAACAAGCAATCCTCATAATAGTCATAAAAGCTTACCTTTATCAAGATGGTCCTTCATACCAGGTAGATGTGGTACTCCAGGTAGTGCCCCAGGGAAGGGCATCAGACTGCTGACACTGACAGAGGGAGGTAGGCCTGGGGGGTGCAGGCCTGGGGCATGAGGTGGCATTGGGATATGTGGGGCATGGGCTGTATGTGGTAACTGCTGCGCCTGCATCTGTTGCTACAACAATAAACATGCATTTCATCATTCATCACCTTGGCAACCAATATCAAAACATCTAATGTTGAATGGAATGGACTAGAACTTAAACAATGATGTTTATAAATTTTTGATGTTGCTAACAGTACCGAACAGTACTTATTCAAGGCATCACTATTTCATTTGCTTACATATCATTACAATTATATTATTCAACCAGTCAGACATTAACATCTCTGTTTTTATCAACTCAAATTTGACCGATCAGGCTTATGTTTTATCTATAATGTTTGTGTTGAGGATTCATTTGTGACATAAATTTTTAATAAATTGCAAATGTATTGTCAACTTATCACCTATCATTATCACTCATTTTAGATCCTACCGATTCACTTAAATTTGAACATGACTGACTTCTACCCCCTCCCAAAATATCGTTACTTACAGTTTTTATCATTCGATAATTCCCTTAAAAGAGAAGCTTTATATTCCAAATTCTTATAAAAAATCACCAAAACAGTCACTTCATGACTCCCTAATAACTGGTGCCTCACTCCTGATTGAATGGTAATGGCAGAATTAAATATGGATTTTCCTATACCATTTCGTAATAGCTCCAGCTATTGCAGGTTGTAATTTATCATTTTGAAAGGTTTGGTTTAAGTCAAACATTGTTGTATTTGGAAACAATTTGTAACAAGTTTCCAGATCATACTTTGCAGATTACCAACATTTCTCCACAAATCTATACTGATAGGACATCACCCTGTTTCTTATCAAATCAAGAAAGAACACTGATTTTCACTATTAATATGCCAGTCTGTCATTTACATTTAAATGATTCCTAGTCATATTGATGAATTATAAACTAATTGTCACCTTGAAGATGAAGGAGTTGACCATGAAGAGTTACACAGGCACTGTAGTTCGATACCAAGAGTTTTAGATGACTCACCCACTAGTATGTGGAAGAAACCCTCAAAGTGTCTAGTAAAACAAACTGATTTGGTGTGAAATCAATGATGTGTGATATGATACAGCTACCAAGCTCTTACAAAACTTTTCAACTTAACATTTTCCACCAATTTTATAGTATTTCAATTCAAAACAACGGCCTACCCTCTTTGATAACTCTGCCCGAATTGAAAATGGATCACTGTGAACTTTAATTCATAATGTTTCAATAGAAAATAATATGATATAAAGTGACTTAAGTAAATGTCAATGTGAATGTTTCAGAAAGGTAGGCCAATCAATCCAAGAACATGGAACAGTGTATTAGTTTTGGGCATTTGGGATTACCTACCAGACAAAGTGGACATAGTAAATGAGGTGACTCCGGCAACATTCTCTCAGTTGTATTTTATCAAACACATCTCAAAGATACAGGAAAATGACTACATCAATGCTATTAAGCTTGTGATGCAACTTTTTTAATATAGGCTATTCGTGACATATGTTCATTTATAGTTTTTTCATCAGATTTCAACACTGGGTGTGACTGGATTTTCAACAGGGTGCAAGGTGATAGTGCATTCTCAAGCGGGTGCCACGCCCATTTGATTCAATATTGGGGTGTACTATATGTTCAAGTCACTTAATCTGGCTGGCATCAATTTCCTTTTCTAAACAAAACAATTTCTCAAAAGTGGCAAGAAATCAAACCAGAGCTAGGATCCACTAACAATTTTATCATGATTGATGACATCACAATAGACAGACAGCTTAACTCGGGAACATTCCAGAATCTTGACTTATTTTTCAATGATTTTATTTTCTCGATGCATTGTCATCTCAAATCATATGGTGAAATGCCAGATACTTTGTATGTAGTACCTGAATAATTTGATATGTTAAGTCATAGACATTAAGCCCAAATACTGATGTCATTATATTCATTTTTATGTTATGACTTTTAAGGAGGAGAAAAACAAGCCTTTGATATATTATTCCTCTTGAAATATGATTATATATCTCAAATTTTTATATTCCTTTTATTAGACTGATTGAATAACTGTGGATCTGTTTCTCGAGGAAATTGTAAATTATAATTTGTGAGGTGAAATTGCCTTGATGTTCCTTTATGTCATGAACTATTAAAGAGAACTGCATTTCAGAATCATAATTCCCTATTTTATGAGAAAATAAACCACTGGCTAAATAAATTTGAAACTACGGCTTGAAGACTTGTCACATGCAAATCCCAAATTCACAAGCCTATCCTAATATGAAACATATTATGAACCTTGATTTCCTCCATCTTCAAAATTCCTGAAGCTGGAACGAATCATAGCTTTAAAGGGGCATCATGTTCCTTATATTGATCATGTCCCCAGTCTCCCTGGTGTACATGAAATAATGATCCTCCAGATCTCATACATCACAACGTACATCACTATTAAAATTCGCCAATATCACTGGGAGGAGAGATGGCAATTTGTCAAGAGATGTACAAGAACGTTGGCACTTACTTTAATACTCAACATGTGCCTTAATATCTCTGAACTAGCATTCAATCAGCACCATTTTTCACAAATATTATCTATGCAGATAGAATGAAGTATTCAGACTTGAATGAAATATAAAATAGAAAGATGTTCAGAAAACGCTGTTATTCGACAAACTATCAGAGGACAATTTCAGATGATACACTGCAATCATAAATATTATTACCATGTGCATAGTTAACTCAATTCTTCATAAAGTTTCTCCGTAAAACATCCATATAATTCAACCCAACCAATGAAATTGCTGTATGTATACCTTAGGAACAGGTCTCGTGGGACCAGGTCGGCAAGTGATACAATTAGAGAAGTCAGGAGCGTGAAATGGATTTGTGTTGAGAGTGGGGATTATTTGATCCCAGGAGAGCTGTGCCAAAGGAAGATGCAACAACAGCCTCTTTGGGTGAAATAGTCAGAATAAATTGATCACAAATTAGCTTTGTTGCAAAATTGATTGGACTAAATATGGTAGATCTGTATATGAATGTCACATAGACATTTCGGTAATTGTATTTTTAAGTCAAGCCTAGTCATGCAATTAAAAGGCAATGCACGAACTGACTGATATAAGCCCCCTTGATTTTACTACAGCATCAGTCACTGAGATTATTTTGTGGTTCTTTTAGACATATTGCCTCCTCGTAAAAAAGAGCCACAAAAGATATATGCCATTTCTTACCCCAATTATAGCATTGAGTTCTGTCATCGTAACCTGCTTGGCACGCTCTACCGCTGCTGCCACCTGTTGTTGGTGCTGGAAACCAAAACATACGAAATGAATATTCACATCAAACGTCATAAAAACGCTAGTTCTCGAAGTAGGTCATACAAGAGTTAACTGTAGAATTTCATGTTTGTGTTACATAAAGAGAGATTGGCAATGCTTACATTACGATCAGAATTGACATAGAAATAGCATGTAGCTAGTGATTAACATTGGAATGGAATTATGTCTGCTACGCGAGTGTTTGTAGTTGGGGAGATGATTTATCGTGCTTTTAAAGCTATTACACCCCTGGGGAAGTCAACATCAGACTATACACTGCGTAACCAGTTAGGAAGAAAAACTCATATTCTGCTCAACCCGTAATTAGCTACGGTGGGATTACTGAGTGAGGCAAGGGATTGTAGAGAGCCTATGTTTAAAATCTTACTGCATTTTTAATGTTTTTCCTGCATATGAAAACTTAGATCTCCCAAATTTCAAGGATTTCTTATTAACCACATGCCAAGACAGAAATTATATCTTATCCCTTGATAAAACCTCATGATTCCTTTTTGAACAAAAACCATGATGACAATGAAATTTAACTCACTTTTGTACACAAACTCTGCGATTATAAATGCAAAATAAGAACATCTTTTCCGAGTCTAAAAATTACGCAAATATCTCGCGATTTATGTGTGAGTTCGAGATCTTGTACACACTTCATGAAATATTCACTCAAGTACAATGTAATGTTATCATCTCTCTTAATTGGTACAGCCGAGGTACCTCTGAATATGGTACAATAGGGTATGCCATACTTAAGTCTCAATTACGGGTACATGTACCAAAATGAGACTTAGTTCACTAATGAACAGTTATAAGACATTTAAAAAATACAGTAATTAATATGGAAACGGTGAATAGGGAGATTATATTAAATACAGACTAGATACTAGATTTTCATTATTTCTTACCTCCTGTGAAAGGAAAGGGATCACCTGGGCACATATAGCATTCAATCTCTTGGCAATTTCAGTCTGAAAAAACAAAGAATAACAAATCAAACTATGTCACAAAACAAATTATACATGTACGTATGTGCAAATGTATTACAATCAATGAACATTCAATCTTCAGTAAAACCTGTCTTAGTGAAGACCTCTCTATAGAACACCTTTCTAGTTAACACATGTCTCATGTAGACATCTTTTCACACATACTCTACTGACTTCTGTATATATTACCCTCTCTGAAGTGAACACCTACTAACACTGAACGTTTTTTCTCGGCAAAAAAATGTTCAATATACACAGGTTTTACTGTATGTTTTTACCATAGGCATAAACTCATATGTGTATTATCAATATGCCTGCATTAAACTTCCTCCAATCTCATCTATCTATGATAAAAAATATACTGGCGTTTATTATGTGCCAAAACCCCTGTTTTGTCACTACTACATGCTGAAGTAGATAGCAGGACTAGATATATCAATTTATCAATGAATGGAACCCAATGTAAAACACCAGTGAATGGAGGGACATTATACATATCGCAGTAATAGCAGAATACACTGTAACAAATTCAATCTGTACCAAAGACTCATTTCTATGAGATCAAAAGCAACCACTGCTCTGGTTCATTCCAGTGATACCTAATCATTTAATCAATGGCCACCAATAGCAGACTTGAATAAATAACCTAATAATGGTCTAATTTCTCCTCAAATCCATTTGTTAAGCAACATAATTCAGTCCAAATATCGCGCAATTGTTAGAGAAAACAAATTTCATTGATATGAGTATAATGTAGGACGTATCCCTTGCAACTAGAATAAGAAGTCAATATTTCATTATTAAACGATGCAATGTAATAAATGCCATGCGTTAATTAGAACACAAAGTATTCGTTAAAATTGGGATTTTGAGAGATTATAACTGCTCCTAGAAAGGATGATTACAAAGATCTTAGAGTGTAATATTAGAAGAGTTGACATGGGGCATAACCACCCTTTGCTGTGACAGAGACTGCAAAGTTGTTTAGTTTGATTACCATCTTTTACGATTAGGCAAAGGACATACACAAACCTTCCCATGTGATTTGACTCGACCAATCAGACGAGAATAACTAATAATGGATTGGAAATAATCATGGGTCTGGTTAGTGGTAATGTGGAAGATTTGTATGCATACTAGGTTATGATTAAAACACCATCAGGGGATGATTTCATTTGTCTTTGTGCCGCATTACTGTTCAGCAAAGAATCCCCTGAGGCCCAGTTGCCAGTAACACGCCACATGACATTTCATCCTCTTTCCCAGTAATCAACAGTCTATTCTAATTTCTAATAAGCTGAGATGTTGTGAAAGAGTATGTAAATCACAATGGTAAACCAGCAATCTGTGAACAATTCTTTCATATGTTATGATGAAACACTGATGGCAAAAATAGAGCCGATATGAGAGAAAATGTAAGAAAAGAAATACCAATCTCCCAGCGCAATCAAGCGCAAAATGTAAAAGGCAAATTACGTTAAAAGCCATCGCTGAACACCCTATAGTTAATACGCATTCGATCAACCAATTAGAGCAGTGTGGTGCATTATCTGCTTTTTGATTGGCTGCGACAGCTCCCTTGATAGCCTGATGTATTTGTTGGTAGAATTAACATGGTAAGCCCCCTGGGGATGGATCGCTTCAATGCCTTCCTATATAAGGCACTCTATAACATAGGACCTCAGCATGAATATTTCATGACGTGCCTGTCTTGGGATTTATAGCGTAGATCAATAGTACACAACGATCTAGATTGCACCAGCGCAACACGCATTAAACTCAGTTCCAAATTAACCATTTATTATTTACAATACAACAGGCCCCATATATACATGTTTGGTGACTAGCCAAGTCAATCTCTCTACACTGTTACACTTTAATGCTTCCCCAACCACATGGACAAAAGATGAGTTTTTTATGAGCTCCCTATTCAAGTTCGTCATTTTATTGAAATGCATGGGAAAAAGTTACAGATTTCTTTTTTATTCTCATCAAGGTAAATCAGCAATCCCTTTCAAGAATTATTCTGAATTTTAATTAGTTTCTTTTCACTTTTTGTTCAAAAATCTGAAAAATGTGTCAAGCCAATTCAATGTTATGATATAAGCCTATATAAATTTGCATACTTTCAACCACAATATCTATTTTCATTGGAATTCACATTTTGCAAATCATGTGGTATCTTTACTAGGGGAAATGTCATTCTGTGCATTTTTATAGCTGTAATCACCCATCTCTATAATTGTTCTGCTCAGCTGAGCGTGCCTCACTTAAAAATAACAGAATCCTCAACAAGAAAAGAAATAACCCAGCCAATACTAGAGTATTAATGTAAACACCCTCTATAGAGCAGGGTGATTCATCTGTGGCAGCTAATGATATCTGTGAGGGAGCACTGATGCAGTAGCTCTCTCGTTTCTTTGTAGTTTACAAGTGCATTTGACAAGGCGCTCAAGAACAACCAATCAGATTGTCCGCTGGAGTGATATTGAGCGGTGCTGTGAAGGGCTATTAAAGCGTTAATGACAGTATTGTAAGAAAGGCGCTAAGATGCCAGGCCAAGCTCAGTAGAGGGCCCTTGATGAGTCCTTTCAAAACTTTCACTCAACATTTTGCATAAATCAACCACGAAGCAATTACGGTTGCTCGAGAGAGTGATTCAATCACACCAAATATGGCCGCCAATTGCCATATGCTAACGTTGGCATGCTGCGCTCATTTATGCTCCTATTGTCTCGAAATATAAACCCAAACCCTATTATCCAGTGGGAACATTCATATCGATTTCTACTGGGCCAAGTAAAAGGTATAACATGCTCGGAGTTTAAATACACAAAAGCAATCTAATTATTTCTAACAGTCATGCCCAATGGAGCATGAAACTTTTGTTTGACAATAGTAGTTAATATGAGATGTAACCATAGTCCTGCTCACTGGTTTTGTGGTTAATGGCACCCAAACAATTCCAGTCCCCAGTGACCACAAATCCTGGTTTCAATACAACTGATTGGCTATCTTTCATACCAAGGCAACATGGGAGAATTCCTCTTGTGTTTTGCGGGTATTCTGTTGTATAGTTGAGAAATGAGTAGTCTTAACTTTGATGTTAGCCATAAATATACCACACACTAATCGTCTCTGCAAACATATCTTCCGCCATGTTTTCACTGATATCATCCTATTGATTTTCAATAGATTCACCAAGCATTACAACCACAAGGACGACATGTCCTGAATCAACTACCAAACACATGTAAATAATCCCTCCTAAATCACTGTTATTTTATTGATGAATTCACTCATATTGATAAAATCACATTGACAATATATATCACATTAATACAACTGTGGTCCTTTATACACGTCTTTCGATCGGGACATTTGTCTATATGATAATGTCATCACTTGTATTTACTCTCTCTGATAGGATGATACATAGCCAGCAAGCTTGAGCAAATATTAGTGACACTATGCAATGTACACGGAGGTCACTGAGGCATGGCCTCAGCACACAATGTTAACTAGAATGTAGACAAGTTGTCTTCACTCATGCAGAACTGAACACATCAATTATTGCATTAATGAAAGCATTTGCTTCAATGAGACAATAGCAACTCATACTATACTTTTATATATGGCCTATTAAAAGAATTTAACAAATATTCATTAAGTATTTATCCATAGATATATTCCCAGTCTAGCAGAAATTGGTTGCAATAAGATTGCACAAGAGAAGGCAAGATGCAACTTTACATCTTCGACTGGCTTCCAAGGCTGTTTCTATACACCTAGAAATCTTATGAATCAAGATTGCAACTTTTGTCAGGGGGATAAGTTCACCATTGTCACGATCTCATATCTTTTTACAATTAATTTTTAAGATATTTATTTTCCCAAATACGTTATGTTTCGTTAAATTGTGAATATATGTATGCTTGAATCTGTTGTTAGGCTACTGTTCAATATAGAAATATCAATAGAACTAAAGGATTCCATCAAAAACGACTTTGTCATCAAATTGGGCAATGGAAGCATGTTTAGTTACCATTCAGCATTGGCCCCACACCCCATTGGCTTATCTACATTGTCTGGTCTATCCCAGGGGTAAATATTATTCATATCTCCCCCTAGGGACATATATGATCAGCTCAATGGTGAGTATTTTACATCAGCTGTCTAAATAATTAGTTTTGTATGCTATCCTCCCAGTGCAATACATCACAATTCCACACTCTTTGAGACGATCCCTGGGGTACTATAGCACATTAGTTCAACCATCAATCCACTGATTGTACCTCACACTCTCCGATTATTGTATAGCTCTATAGATCCCCTAGGATAACTAACACTATAGTTTATGGCTAGTCAACCCAGCTCATCAACAACAATAAAAAAATACATGGGAGAAAGCAAAAATATCTCACCTTTTTACTATTGATTATGTGGCAAACAAATCTACCAAGTTTAAATATGTACTATGTACTTCATTTGACATTTGCTTGCTTTCTTGATTGATTGAAACAAAAAAGCACAATACAATGATAAATGTCTAACCCAGTCTATATAATGTAAGTTTATACTTTAAGACACTTGTATGTTGCAACACTACATTTTGACATGCCATAGATTTGAAACCACAGCAATGAGTGCAGCAAATACTGTATAAGTGGTAATTTTGCATCATCATTTAATTTGCCTATTGCCTAATTTTTTTTAAGTTCAAAAAATTAAATGTCGGATATATTATCTTCATAATGAATGGGAAGTTTCTTGTAATTAGGAAAATTAAAATTAGGAAAATGATAAATTAACAACTTGTATGTAGTATAATGAGCCAAAAATAGTAAAAAATGGAGAAAAACGAAATCTATTTTTATCTACACTGTGCCAATCTATGGGGGCATCACCTGCACTTTATCCAGATGTCCAAAGATGGATGTTCTATGCCTAGTATCGCACCAGAGGGAAATTATGACAGTCCACAATGCGTGTGCATACAATACAAAACGCTTTGCTAGATTAGCTATGGCTCTCATGGGATATGTGAGTGGTTAATAAAGGAGAGTCTGGCTCTAGCTAACAGTATTAGAGTAAGAATGATGGAAAGCTTGCTCTGCGGAGACATATACTGGTATCAATGCATGCATAATACACATATCACTACTGCTTATGGTCCTATCCATATTCTCTATACCACCACTGGGGACAATAAAAGCGCTCCGTAACAAACTTAATTCATCTAATGTTCTAACTAATGAAATATAATGGCGAACACAAAAACTCCAGTGAATCATAACGTAGTGAAAAATGATGCTGTTATATGTTATCTATAGGAATATAATGAAGACAAACATGAAATCATGTGAAAAAGTGAAGATTAGATGCGTGGCAATACATTTCACAGACCTCATAGATGTTACACCAACTCCCAAAAGTGATTATTCAACACTCGCTCGAGTCACTGCGAATTAGAATCTACCTTGCCATCGAATTCGCTATCATCTAACTTAATACCACAAGTATTAAGGGACTCGACTATAACATCACCGAAGCCATCTCCCTTGAAGATAAGACAAGAATGAAACAGTTGCTAGGCAACAGAATGTCCCCTGGAGAATGGGGATGAGAAAAGAGGAGAGGACGACAGTTAGAATCTGATGAGAATACGACTGAAGCCATATTAACTTTGAATACTTCGCTTATCAATTATTTCTATACATTGAGGAACATTTCCAACGTTTCATCTCTTTTCGAAATTAATATTTTGACATTTGTGACCTGAAACCTATTTGATACTTTTAGATGAAATTGAAATACAATCCTCAACTGTCTTATTTTGATTTTTGAAATATGAATACGACATTGACCCCGTCATCTCATATTAATCTTCAAAGCCTCTTTTAGAGTGTTATGTTTTCCAATGTTCATATCACTCAGGTTTTCATCCATTTCTAATTAGCATGCTGCACTTTATATGGCTGCACAGATGACAAAGGAATCCCTCTAATTTATTATCAATTATAGTTTTCCCAACATGTTTCAATTATAGAGCACAAAAACCACATTGGAAATTAACTGTGCATGTTAGCTACATTTACCCATAGGATAGCTATTAAAATTAACGATACAGCAGAGGGATTGCTCAGACAAGGCTTTGTTCTCCTGCGAATTCAATGTCTTTGAAACTGAACGGATCTTAGTCTGCCGAGAAATTCCATCTACCAAAGATTTGTATTTTCGATTGACAGATATCAAAGGAAACAATTTGCTTCATACATGAGACATTATTTTTCTTTCTATTTACAGGCAGAAGTTGTTAAGATTTTATAAGAAGGGAATATAAGAGAGCGTATTAACAAGGGACGGCTGCTGCTATCAGCTGTAATTTCATAAGCTAACTGATTGCATGTTCAGACATAATTACTCCCCCTGATGGGAATATGTTTAAAACCATACAAGTTAACACAATTAAGAACATTGGTAATTAGATGGCAGACTTCTTTTACGAAGAGCTCTGTGGTCCCTTCTTTTTGAAGAGTACTGATATGGCTTTTATTTATAGGATCCCTATTGTAGGGTGCAACACATGTGACTCTCACCTTCTAGTAACACCTACCAAGGAGCTATGGTTTCATTAATTAATTAACAGCTCCACCTAATCAAGCAGCATTCAGGGTCTCAAATGAAATGTACCTTACAAAATCCTTGCGAATCATGAATAAATCCATTATCGATCACTTTCAGAGGATACAAATAATATAATACTGAAAAGATACAAAAGGGAAGAAATTTGAATATTATTTCAAAAGAGTCCATTAACGCATGTCCCTGTGATCTCCCTAAAAGGGCTGACTATGGTTACAATGTTAAACATTCTATGACAACTCCCTAAGGTTTGGCACATCAATATTTCACATGTTTTTGTCTCAGCAATTGTACATGCCTCCCAACATTTTCTCATAACGCAAACCGCCAATAAGTAATCGGGTAGCTGTGCAGAATGAGAAATAATGAGTGTCCGCAAATTGAGACCACATCATTAAAGTAATCAACGGCCTGGTTTCTTCTATGGGTGTAATCATTAATATACCGACTCTCTATTAATTAATAAAAACAAATGAGATGTCAGAATGGGAGTGAGTCACTATCTTTATACATATTACACAATTTATGATCAGTGTAGAATATCCATGAAGAATGAAGAGTAATAGCGCATCTTAAAAATAAGAGAAATCCACAAACAGAGTTCGGAGACATGCATGTTAATCGTTAGAAATGTAAATGAATATTATAACATGATAGAGAGACTCGTGACAATGTTTGAAGTAAAAAAACATCCCACGACTGCAATCACGAAAAATAATGATTTCAAATATTTTATCTCTCGACCAATTCAAATAAATGGAATTACAAGCTTTATGAGATTATTGAAAACGTTAATGAATTACAATAATCACATAGACGGCAACAATAGAGCCAAGTGCCATGCTGTTTGTTCTCTAAAATCTTTGTTTGTTCGCTAAAAAGCATTATCTGTTATGAAAGGAGACTCCTTCCGGGTCTGAGAGAGCTGGAAATGTGAGGGAAGCTGCATTCAGGTAAAGGAACAAAAGATTATGTTTTAACCCCCAGAGTTGATTGAGTCCACAACTTTAACTTAGATGGTAGATGGAACTGACTGCTGCAATTAAAGTATGACTAGAAGGAACTGACCGCAACAATTGGATGTCCATCTTGCCACATAAAGCAATGTATTATGTTCATCCATTTCAGGGGTTATCTCTGGTGCTTTCTAAAATTAGAGTCCAATGAACTAATAATTATGAACAATTAACAGAGTATGACAATACATTTCCCGTTTCCTACCCAGCCACATTCAATTCATGGCCCTGGGACTGGCAGGATTCATCCCACATATCTTCAGGGAGTTCAAACATCATCAACTTTGAAGGAGCGCAATGGACCAAGGTGGATCATGCTTTTATCCCTGACCTATTTGCTGGACAAGATTCCCCATGAGACAATGAGACCATGAGGTAACATGCAACATTTGAAAAATTCATAACTGACACTGGAAGAGCAAACATAGTTTTAACTTAGTACATTCAGTATTGTTATTTGTAGCAGTATTGGTCTACAACGTTTATTGACTACAAGAAAATATACTTTCTATATACAGAACTGAGTCAATATTTATCCTTGATCAATTGTCTACATATGCTACCCAAGTACAATACATAACTCTTAACCCGGTGAAAGTATTAATAAACCTTGTGAAAATCCATAGATATCTTCATTGTGAAACAAACACTTCCAAGATATTTCATACTGTGGTTAGACTCTCGAAAGCCTTCTTGGCTTATGTAAATATGATAACTCCTTGTAGTTCTTGTATTGGCTGCGGCCTGCGATGTCAGCAATTACATGGCGTGTTATTGGATACTATACTACAGCTTGCCGATAAAGCACTACGCTATTTACATCCACGCAATGTCTCAGAGAGATGTATATACCATCATTAGACCACTCAGCACACATTTAAAAGCTTTCTCACACAACAAGTTACCTTCATCATACTGCAGAACTTCTCCCTTATCACAATTCACAAGCTCTTATAGATCAGAACTCTTCAGAAGAGCGCAAAGGACTCAAATGAAAAGTATATGTACCATAAGTATTTCATCATGAAAAATTACTGTTTATGCTAAATAGAAAGTAAATCACATGTAAATTTAAGAGATGTGCCAATGGGCTAACAATGGCCAACCAATCAGAATCGTCCATTCATTCTAGATAATCGAAACATTGAAGATACTCAAGCAAGCCTCTAAGAAAGGTTCAAGATTTTTTCAATACAAAATGACATATTAAAAATATTGACCACAGCAATGAATCGAATGAGATTCTGTGTGAAAACAGGGAGAATTTACCACAGAGGAGCATGATAGGATCTAAAAAACAATATTCAAGTGTTTGACTTGTTTGAATACAGTCAGTAGTTCTTATTTGCTCTTGATATACAAGCACCTTTCAAGATATTTTGTAATAATGAAAAAAGGACAGATTTCTTATAAAACAATGAAAAACTGTTCTCACAATTAGGCTGAATTTAAAATATTTGATGAACTATAGCTATGATCTTTCTTCCAGATCTTATGGAATACAGACTTAACCTTTGAACATATCAAAGGGCTATCATTGATTTCCAATTGACAAAACAGAGCACACTAAATCATATTTGCCTTCGTTTTTGCCCCTCTTTCAACAATATCCTAGGTGCAGCTTTAGTCTCTTCAAATATTGGCCGTGTCAACATTTTCTACATGTTATTTTCATATTTAATTTCCACGAGAAATAAACGCAAACTAAAAGCTCTAAATCTATTGATCCCCTGAGACGTGTGCGTATTGCAAATAACATCAAGTCTGGAAATGAAAATTCTACTTGTTATGTAGAGAAAACAATAGCTATCTAGCTACAGTAATCCACAGAGTATTTGATCTGAAAATTTACAAGCATAAATGCCATTGATTTTTCATCCATGGAGCACGGTGTATAACCCAAACGCTCCTACATGCACGACGGAACGTTTCATTTACGTGGAAACGCTCCGGAGCGAAATAAAATGGCGGCTAATGAAGATTCCACTATGACCGTAAGTATTGTTTCTCTCGTTTCTCTTACATATCATATGTTATGGTGAAATATTATGTACCATTCGATGAACAATACCGTGAGCAAAGATCTTATTTATTCAACTTCTGGTGGTAAACTGTTATTTGCTTGATCAAAGCTCCGTAGTGTAGATCGAAGGAATCTGAAGATGACGATTGACCACAAATTACGAATTAAACTAGTATTTCTATGAAAACGTTAATATTTCTGTTAAAGTAGTAGATCACAAACTCGTATATTCTAATTTCTTAAAATCCCAGTCCAAATCCATTACTTGTTCTCAAGAAATCGCTTGTTTTCCTCGAAACGCTCCCTCGATTTAGAACACAATTTTAGAAACGCTCTTACCATTTTGTTTTGATATCATTTTCAGATTATTAGAGAAGAGTTCCGAATCGAATCTATCTCTCAAAAACGTGTTGTACTTGTTAGGCAAATTGAAACATCTGAACCTGGTGGTGCTAAACGTGCAACTAGCTGATTGAAGCCTACATTAGATGATGTCATGCCTACATGTGTGCTAGATCATAAAACTATAGAAAAAAACGAAAATTAATATGTGAATTAATCTTTCTTCTTTTGATGCCAAGGGGTATAATAGATCTTAATTTCTTTCTCTTCATGAAAAGGAAAGGCAAGCTATATATTTCCTAAACAGATCTAGATTACCGGAGCGTTTCCAGTTCACTGTGTTAACCAGATCGGAGCGTTTCTTGAATATGAGAATGTCATCATTTTTAAGACTTGATTTTCGGTCATCAAATCACTATTACGATAATGTATGATGCGTTGAAGCATTGGAATTTGACTAAAATATACGTTGGTGCTCTAATCTTGGCTCAACTAATCACATGTAACGACAAATGGGTTTTGACCGGTAGAATGACAAATACGTTTTTGGATTTTGATAACTATACTGCTTCGTACAGCTGTTCCTAATTGCTTCAAACGTCAACAGCCAGCCAAGTACAACATGAATATCACACCCATCGAATGGTATACTCGAAATATGTAACTCATACCTCTTATTCCCATTATTGGGGAAATCGTCAGACGGCTCATCATTCCCGCCAGCCAGTTTTCCTACTCCGGAGCGTTTCTTTGTTTAATTTCAGTAATGAAACGCTCTGTCGTGCATGTAGGAGCGTTTGGGTTATACACCGTGTGGAGGCCATTGACAAGTCCTACTAGAGTAATCTATGCAAAACCATTCACACCAATATCCATTTAGCATTATGGTGGAGAGTTGTGAGGTTGCCATGGAAATTGCATCACCAAAATTGAAGGAAGAGGATAACCACTTAGTTTGATGCGTGAAGACAATATATTTATTTCTGATGGTGCATTGCATTGTTGTAAGTTCACATTCTTCCTGGCGTGGACTCAAAAAACTTTCTACAGAGATATGTCTATATTTGGTCAAATGGACACAGCTAAATCGCTTACCACACAACTTACAAAAATAAATAAAAAAAAGTGTTAAAATAAAAAGGCGGGTTGCAAAGCCAATATACATCATGTACATACTCTTTTAATCTCAAAAGAAAGACAGCATGACAATTCAACATATGTAAAATAATCATTCTATTTAACTTGTGAAAAGTATTTATTAGTATTATAATGGCAGAAGGTGACAGGTGATTATTTCAGATTGCTTTCACCAAAAACTCCTTTTCAATATTTCCCATTAAAATTATCATTTTTCCAGTTGTTTTCATTCAATTTGCCTGTTGTCGAAATTTCTGACGAACTTCCAGAATTAATCATAAATTATCATTATATCTAAAAAAAATTGGAACTACGCATGGAAACAACACAAGATTGCACTTGAACAAACATCTAGGGGAACTCAGAACAAGAGGAAGCATATCAATCTGATAACCTCACTGGAAAGATGAAGGCAACGTACCTTGAGTTTTACAAACGCTAAGTGGTCAATCTTTAGAGTCAGTGAAGTGAGAATAGGTTTATCAAAAACCATGTTTTGGAACACGTCCCAGTGGATTCCCAATGTTGTGTATCTATTATCCACAACCGGAATGGTTTGTTACAGCAGGTTGGGTATAAAATTATGTCAAGATGCCAAGGCAGGTGGCTCATTTCATTAGTACTAAATACATAAAATATTATATATATCATACACATCTCATTTCATGTTTTACTTATCTTGATGAAATAACAGATTTAAATCATATGAAACAGCGAGACATTTCATCTGGACACAAACCTTTTTATTTCCATGCAAAAATCTAGTAAACATTGACAAAAATACTTGTATCTGGAAAACCTCAAATAGACACTTTTCATGTACCACTCGCCCCCTTCAAAGCATCCCAAATTATTTGGTTGTGGTTTCAGGAGTGCATACCTTACAATTAGAGTTTGTTTTTTCTCATGGACTACTTCTAAAGTAGACTTGAGTGCAGGTCAGATCAGGCACAAACATATACAGATTACACCCACTTAACTACAGACCCGCAACCAGAGTATGAGATACTCTGTGGAATATGCAGGCCTTTAGCAAGTGGCCTACGAAGCGTTTGGAAATGTGGTTTTTGAGTGCTACTAAAACATCTCACCACCAGGATTTCCACAGATTCTTAACTGACCCGCAAAACCATAATTACTTCGACATAAAGAAATGTAGAAACCTGCGCTATAGAATATCATATATATGCCATTTGACATTAGAAAAATGCTGTATTCTGAAAACCACAACTAGCTAAGACCGCAAACAGAAACCATGAACAACAGTGTGTCCTTTTAGACTGAAAGGACAAGCCTTCCAATTAAACTAAGTATTATGTTCATGAAAATGCCATGGTATCAAATATACAGAGACATTTTAAGAGAATGACTAGCCATGAGGGTCAGGTCTGATACAGGGTGATCCAAAATCATTATAGGATTGTTCAACAGACATGAATCAATGAGCTCTGTAAGCACATAATGCAAGGTGGGGGTTATATTTGAAGAACATCAACATACAGAACCTGATAACCATATCAACTATTCGATAAAGCAAATAATCAGAGCTAGCTTTGGGTAACACAATACAAGAAAATGACTAAGATCCAAAAATAGAAATAACGGAAACTTGTGTTTAACAAGGACAGTTTGTCTCCCGTGAATAAACAATAATAATCCCAGTAAAAGGATTGACCTGGAAATCAATGACAAGAGACACCAAATCTATAATTACGTGATAATTTAAAGCTGGGTGGACATATAATAACAGAACCTATATGAAACATTAAATCTGAAGTTAAATCTTAGGGCAACTTCTATAATTTTACAACTAATAATAAATGCCTTCTAAGTATCAGAATGAAGAAAATGGATAAGAGGCTCATCTGTGTCTGCTCATGACAAGCAAAATATCTGCTTCTGATCATGACAAGGCAAAAGAAGCCAAAAGACAACAATCCCAGCTGCCAAAAATAAACTAAATAAGTTGAACTGATATCCAATCTTACCAGCAGAGATGGAAGAAATGTGGCAAAAATGAAAATAGTCTGCCCTTACTAATAGAACCAGTTCCAACGATTCAAATTAATCCTTAAAGACCTAGCAAATATCTAAGCTAATTACCCAACACAAGAAATTAGAAATGAAAACTCATCAAATCACAAATATCCTAGATAAATAGAATTCTCAGACAATGGCATGAAGTTGTATGAGTAGGGATCTCATTTAGCACTCCATAAACATGGCTCCAATTAGTTTGGCACTAGGCTGGTATCTCATGATGTGTATGTTACATCGGTGAGCATATGTAGGCAAGAGGGATTAGATGTGCTCAGCAATCGCAGCTGGAAACCTCCAAATTACCAGTAACCAATCAGAAGAGTGGAAACATTTGACTCTATCTACATACCCTGCTGTCAGGTAATGTAATTGCAACTGACGGTAATACATAAACTGATGTTTTTCTTATGTCCGGACCCAACAAATCAACTGTTGAAATAACAGCTATGAATACATTGGGCTATAACCATAAATGGTACGACTCAAAACATGGACATACTGTCAAAACTTCAAGAAAACACTTTGAACATTATTAAACAATTCCTATCAACATTATTGAACAATTCCTATCAACATTATTGAACAATTCCTATCAACATTATTGAACAATTCCTATCAACATTATTGGACAATTCCTATCAACATTATTGAACAATTCCTATCAACATTATTGAACAATTCCTATCAACATTATTGAACAATTCCTATCAACATTATTGAACAATTCCTATCAACATTATTGAACAATTCCTATCAACATTATTGAACAATTCCTATCAACATTATTGAACAATTCCTATCAACATTATTGAACAATTCCTATCAACATTATTGAACAATTCCTATCAACATTATTGAACAATTCCTATCAACATTATTGAACAATTCCTATCAACATCCCACACATCAATTCAGTTAACATTTCAAAGAGACACATTTGATTTAACTCAGGAATGAAAATGACACCACTATGGCTAAATCAGTATACCAGAACAACCCAACAATTAAGACCTCAAAGACAGCCAGACCTGAAACTTGCCTTAGATGTGAAGATCTTGCTGGTGAGATGTTTGGCAGTTGATAGGAGAGTGATGGCTGGATAAGCTGATGGAATACCTTGAGAGATAGAATGGTGTCTATAGCATTAACAGATGCTGTGCTGTGTTTTGCCAATGGTAGCTTCCACTAGCAGGATATGTATGCCAATTAAAGGTAGCGAGGTGGGATACCTGAGCTGTGGGCCAGAGATGAAGCACTTTATCATTTACTCTTCTCTCTCTGTAACCCAAACCTAGTCTACTATGGAGACCACATTTGCTCATCTACAAGCTCTTAGCAAAATCTGAGCATAGCTAATCACAATACTGTTTCCAAAATTTAAATCAAAATTTCACAATGAAGATACAATAACCCATAATACCAATAGAGGTACACGCAATAGGCATAACTTATAATTTTGAAACAGAGTTAGATCCAATAATTGGTGAGATGATTTCTGTTGGGGCAGTTCTACAGACTAGGTCTCAAGATGTAAATGCTGCTGGCTACAACATCCTGCACGACTGGTAGCCTGAGATAATTACCAGTTCGCCAGATATTTTACACCTTCAGAAGCACGGGGCAGATAGAATTTGTACAACTGATGCTCAAGTTTCTTTCAACTCCCATCTCTCTTTTAAAATCCAATCCATAAAAACAGCTTTAAAAATCCAATCCATAAAAACATCTTTAAAAATCCAATCCATAAAAACAGGGGTTTCAGAAAATATGAATACCAGAAAACAATACATGATAGAACACAAAATGACATATATTTCATCCATGGACACATACATAATCTAAAATGAATATAACAATGCCCTCGAAGGAAAAAAACAGATTGGTTCTTATGAGCTAAGTGATCTTGATATGGACCCAATGTAACTGCCCAAATCTGACAAAGTATGGTAGATACATCCTAAGCCCAGCCTTAACTCAACCAGCTTACCATTGGTTAAAAGATGGATATTGCAGAACATTGATATTGTTCCCCATTTCTATTGGTTTCAGCTGCACCGACAAGCACCCAATCTTCTACCCAGCATGTAACAATGTCATATTTCACTAATATAGATTAAGCAAAATTACTCATTCATGTGGATTAAGATGATTATAAGTCTAAGCCAACCAACAATGCATTAAATTATTGGATTACCTAAACCAAAATGGAATAAACCGCCAATCCAAACTCCATGAGTCTTAAAGTTTGGTAACTTTTTCATTGACATTACGATTTAGTCTGGGGCAAAGCCAAAGTTGCAGTTATATGTGTTCAATTTACCTATCCAAGTAGTTTTTAATAGAATGTCATATTTGGCAAGTGAGGGGGATTATACACTAAAAGTTGCCCTACTGGGAGTGCAAGTTAATAACGGGAATTATCTCCCCAATGGTGGCTTGTGGGGTTGAGTCCTGGAGAGCGCTGTGAAGCACATCTTTGCAACAATAAGGTGTAATGAAAGTGTTTTTTGACACTAAATACAGTGCAAGTGAAATGAACAGGAGGCTGATACCAAATAACTTCACTGATAGAGCCCTGTATAATCATATCAAGCACATCTCAAGTTAAACTGATAGATTCATGTACAAATGTAGTCATTGATTGTGGTGATGTGATAAAAATGCTGAAAATGTCCCATCAGGCAATGAAAACTAACCAAGTGTATTGAGGCGGATCTGAGGCGGTTTGCAGTGAACCTCCCACAACTGACGCTTTACTACCCATGATTTACTGCCACCCTCTCAATCATTCTACCATCTGAATGGTGGATACAAGTCACATGGTACACCACACATTCCTCACCCACAATTCTCATGATTTTCAGAGATAAAACATCATGAACAAAAGTATAAAATATCAATCCCAAATTCAAATAAAATCAAGCAATTTGTCTAAACAACTGACAAAAAGTCTACATAAAGCCTTCAGTAAGCATTATAGCACGATTCACCCATGACTAGTAGAGCGACTCACTGCCGGGGAGATGTAAAAACTTCCTGACAGGCTCTTTTGTCAGCTCAAGTGTTAAATTTCAAAAGATTGACACTGTCTAGAAAACCTGCTACACAACATTCTGCCTGGCTCTCAGTTTTCCACTTGAAACAGAACTTGATTGGCCCAGGTAAACATAGCGATGTTTTCATAAGTTTTCTCTGTCACAAATGAGAACTGACCTAGTGCGGAGAAATGAGGTTTGCTGAGATCAATGCACTGAGGCGATCAAATATATTTATACCACTTTATATAGATTTAAATAGTCACCATTGGAAACAAATTATAGGCGCAGTGCATTCTGAATATTTATATTCTATTCAACGCTCATATTCTCTAAGAAGTTAGCGTTATAATTACCATAGTAATAGAAAACACATCATAGGGCCAAATGTTGAACAATCTGGCCCAGGAACATGCATTAGAAAAAAAGTGATAATCTTACCTGTTTATGCATCTCCACGTTTAGGCCATATGACATCTCATAATACTGAAAAAGGAGATGAAAAACATATAATTTCTGCAGATGAAATTCATTAGTATTTATCTGCCAATATTTATTCCATTAATTTACCGCTATTTGTTTGGGAAAGCTACTGCTAGACAAATATTGCTTTGAATAAAAAATTGCTCCTTTTAAGATCTTAAAGAGTTGATTCGATATGCCTGTTAGGCTGTTAAAATGACAAAACAACAGCACAGCGCTAAGCTTCTAAGTAGCATCTAGCAAAAAATTCAGGTGTTCAAAATCTAAAAAACTAGCTCTAAGTTTGCTATGCAATGGAGTAATGAGTGCCACTATACATAGCACTTGACATTGTCTAGCACAATACATGAAACAGGATGGCGATACCTGAAGACAATGGACAAGTCATTATACTTTGGGTGATATTGAAAGCCATTTCGCATGTTAAATTCCAACAAAACGCACCAAACAGGAAAGTCAAACAGCAAGAGTGGACCAATGAAAATACAAAAGAAAATTAAGACACTGTAACCAAAATTCAGGGCACATCATAGAGGGAAACCCAAACATAAAAAAATCAAAGAGTATGAGTGGAACAATGGTAAGAAGAGACAATTACTATAACCTAGATCACAGATCACATCATAGAAAAGAAAAACCAAACGTGAAAATCATTAGCTAATGACATTCATATATTGACATAATATTGATAAAGTCAAACCAAACATGACAAAAATCTTACAACCGCCATTGGCAATCTGATGAAGACATGGTATTGATACAGCTATATTAAACACAGTAACATCACTTTCCCAAGAAACGATCCATCATTCAGGCCAAAAAGCAGGGATTGTTTTTTCTTGTTTAACACCAACTGAAGGAGAATAACACCCCGTAGCAAACTGAGCCATAATTCCTTTCTCGAATCTATTGATCAGGGCAACTTGATCCTTAACCTTCCTTTCAGTCCGGGGAAATATTCCTCTGTTAAGCATGACAACCAAGATAAGGATCAGAACATTCACTGCATCTTATCAACATAAAACGTTCACAAAGATTGCCCACCTCTGGAACGATACTACAGATGTAGATTTTGTATGATAAGAAAATTGATGTTTTAAAAGAGCATGAGGGATACGCAATCTGTGGTATCAATGAGATGGAATAAAGAATCGTCAGCAAAGGAGATCAATAGAGAGTTCAATAGGCTTTCCATATACATTAAAATGCTTTTGTTAGAAGAGCGGCCCGCACTGGCATAGTCTGTATACATTATGATATAATTATTACACAGGGTTGATTAACTGGATAAACATTACCTATACTGTATCAATGAAAGATGGAAAAATCAATAGCCTTGATTCTGATTATCCTCTCAAGACTCTCACAGAGCATTCTATTGCATGGTCACAGCATCATAACCCTTTGCAAGACTGATCATCGACATTTGTTCAAAACTCTCTGAATATGTAATAAACATCAAAATTTGCAAAGCCAATCAAAGCCTGCCATGCTCAGCCTATGCACAGGGGGTGGGGAGATTTCCCAAACTACAGAATTGGTATTGGCTCATGTGTTACCCATGTGATAGATTCATATAAAGAATCCAATTTAGTGTTATACGCCATTTTGAATGTCATGTGATGGATCCATATAAGACTTGTAGGACCATGTAGGGAAGCTAAGGGGAAGCCCCTAATACCAAGTAATACCAAATAACTATGGGACCTACTCACTTCTAGCTTGTGCAGTTCCCGTATGCTACGTAAGGAGCATGTCATTGTCTGTACATGCACACCAAACTATTAAATGATTGATCTTAATAAGAGGATATTACACTAACCGATGTTTAATTGTCTGGGTACCTAATAACCCCCCAAAATGACCAAAGATTATCCCAACCACAAAATGTTCAAGAATCACTAAGTTTGCTTGCACTATTATCATAATGTCTTAGACTTATAGACACATCTAGACCAGTAAGCAGGTTTAAGATTAGTCCCTGTGTATACTTTTCCTGAATGCGAGGGAGTAGAGTACATGGTCTTATATATCTTTTATCGAATCATTGCAAAACTTAAATAAGTGAGTTTATACAAGATCTTTTAGGGAATTTATAATCAAAATGTAATGTTGAGACTGTTTGAAATTGATAATGAAGCTTTGGGTATATAGTGATACTTTCAAGTCAAATGTGAGATCTGATCACTAATATTCATCTAAACTTTAGGTGACTTTGTAACCAAGCATGGCTAATGATGCACATATGAACTATGAATATTATTTCATTGTGTTTCAACTATTCAATGCCATTTGAGAAAATAATACTTTGCAATGAAGATCCATCAAACTTTTAGACTTTTTTTCCCTTTAGCCATTGTCCATAAATAATGCAAAAACTACAGTTTTTTATTGTCTTTACTGAAGCAAATTGAAAGGTACCCTGAATGTACAGTAACAAGTAGGCCTTGATGTAGTAGGCCTTGATGTAGAAGGCCTCAATGATAGGCCTAAATGTCTTCTCAGAAAAACGAATATCATGTAATATTCTTAATTATAGGTAAATTGCTATACCTAGCTCACTATTATAATTCAAATAATCAAGCACTTGATAGTCACTGATGTACATAATACTCATTATATTTTTTATGATCTCCGAAGCAATAATCACTATGATATAATTATACTGCAAACTCATATTGCTTCAATGGAAACTTCTTCAAAGGGTACACTATTATATTATTGTAAAGTTCACTAGTTGTAATAGCTGTGTTATGGGTTCATTTTGCAACTGAATTGATAAAATGATACTAATGAGTACTAATGAGCTAGTGGGCTGCACGCATAATAGCAAATCAAGATGGCATATCCAACATTCTGGCAAATACAACATTTAGTTCCATGGTGATATTAGCACAATTTTTACCAAGATTCCTATTCCTGTGAAAATCATTCCTTTAGATAATAATAATTAAAGATTGAGTTCATATCTTCAGTTGTCTTGATAAAGTTATGTTTCTCCTCCATCAATGCAGACTAATATCAGATTTATGAGAAATGGGCATTGTGCTACAAAGACTGGCCTCAGAGGGATCATACATTGTACAGGGCTTCTTCAGATAATCAAATAAAGTATAGATATTCTACGTCTTGTGAATCTTATACAGATGAGAATTATGGGACCTGCGAGGGCAATCAATTTGACGATTTATACTCCCCAGTGCCAACTGGTCCTCTTAGACTAATGAGTTAGCCATGGAAAATTGTGAAAAATACTTCACCCAAAGTTACTATGCCTACAGAGTATAGTTGTTTCTAGTTGTTAGACCATGGTGGAGTCTTACAATTGTTTTAATAGGTCCAATTGGGGTGATTCAGTGAAGGCATAATATGTTTAAGACCATGTACTCTATGGCCCTTTTAAAAAAAGTTATCAACTTGACCCTTAACCATAATATACACAGCCTTACCAGGTTGGTCACCATTTTACACAACACATACAAAACAGCAGTAATTCTGCTAAACTAGCTTTTGCGAAAGGTATAATAAAATGCATAAAAGGAGAAATCATACCAGTTAGTTACAGCCCCACATTACAAAGAATTATAAGAAAAATAGACATTGGAAGAAGGAGGATTAAGCAATAAAAATCCATGAATTGTTTAGGCATTTAGTCACATAATTTAGCCATGTAGGTACATGTCCATTTTGTGTTTTATCCACAGTATTCCCATAGGTGGTAGAACTGGCCTAGATTAATCATTTTAATCAAAATTAGCAGCATAACCACATCTATGCAGCACCAAGAGAAGTACATGCCAATAATAAACATATTGAACTAGTATAGTTATGAATTGAAATACGATATACATGCAGCAAAACTAGTTTAACTATTCAAATGGACGAATAAATAAAAAGCTGACCCATATGCCATTCTTTAAGGTAGCCCTGTAATTAGGTTGGACATCTTTTGTACTATGTCCATAAGGCATGTGTAAATTGCACAGTGTAAATTACAACTCTACACCAAGGAAAGAAGCCAAATTGTATGTTATATAGGGGAACACCATTAATGAATCCCACATGCAAACTGAAGATTTTAACGCTGGCAGAGACATGTAAAACATCTAAACATGAAAATCAAAAAAGAACAAAGTAAGAAAGTATAAACACTAGAGATCACCACAAAATGACATGACTTGTTACCCATGATTTACATACCATCACATAATGCCGTTGCATTTCAGTCTTTTCTTGCGCTAATTTTTCACACTCCATTTTGAGGCTACAAATAGAGGATGTGATATTAACACTGTATAATAACACCTACCATTACATAATGTCTCTGCATTTCTGTTTTTTCTTGTGCAATCTTCTCACGTTCCACTTCAAGACTGAAAAATGACAGGCATAAGATCCAAAGTTAGTATACAAATATTGATATATACAGTATTATGTAATTTAAACATCCTACAGCTCCTCCTTATAAATGAAAATCAGTTAATGCAAATTGATTAATGTTATGTTACATAAAATATAGAGCAATCCGAAGAGCAATACTCTCCTTAGTATTAAATATGTTTTAAATATGAAGTCACAAGGACAGAGCTCAATTTGCTCATTCAATCACATTACCTTACAGTGGGGCACTGTCTCCCATGAAAAATAAACAAATGGTAGTAAAGTAAATAAATGGCTGGATTGAACTTTAATAGATATAAAATACATCATATCATTAATGAGATTGAAACATGTGCCAAACACATCAATTAATGTACATGTTCACATCTGGGATAGTCGCCCATTGCCAGTAAATCACAGTCCAGTATAGCACATGTCATGATGATTCTATTCATTGTCTCATATTTTTTATTGAATGGATCTTATGATGTATTACTTGGACAATAGGCACTGAAGGTTATGCTACGATTATGGATTAGAGAAACCATCCCCAGATCCAACTAGCCTATATATTATGAACTAGATATATACCTAGGTCAAACTAGAGGACAAAATCATATTTATATATTAACAATATACTTTATAATTTGGGGTAGGAGGAAAAGGGTCACTAGCCAATTATATTCGCTCTGCTACAACAAAAAGCTCAACATTTTTTTTATTTCCATTAAATGTCATGTTCTATATATATTTGGCTCATGTTCGTATTTCAAATGCTCGGAACTATGATATGATATCGATTGTATGTGGGTTTTATATTTATAAAACTGTGCATGTCATAACAAGCCACTTCCTCTTTGTCGCTAATAACATTGGTTACGGTCCTGAAGGACATTTTAACCAATGAAAATAGAAACTTGGTGAATCATAGGCTGGTTGAGAGGGTATCTCTATTATTACAAAATTGCAGCTCTATTATGATGAAAATGTAATTTGCATTGACAATTACATGGTAGAATCTTACTTCGGTCCAAAGCCTTCTCTATATTCCGGCTTTGAGGAGGAAGATTGAGCTGCCTTAGTATTATAAATATTGTAAATCATTGTGTCACACGCACAGTAAATATGGCATAATAATATGAAATATACCTTTATGTATAGATTTGAAGAACATCAGCTCACATCCCCGTCTGAATCTATTGTTATATTTGATTTCTTTAAGCGAGAATAATTTCAAATGTTATTCACGTCCAGAACCGGAAGCCATTTTTAGCTACAGCGAGAAAATTTCACCATTTGTCAAACTCCGAAATGAAATTTTGAAATATCTAAATCCAGACAAGCAACGCTTCATCCTAAATATAATTAATATTCTTAAAAATATTTATAAAATTTATTAAAAATGAGTTCTAGGTGCGTGTAGGTGCGTGTAGCACAGTACATACGAAATCAATGAAGTTTCGTCTAGCTGTAAGCTAGAGACTCGAGTAAGTAGAATCTAATAACTACAAAATGTTGAAATGGTCAGTTCAGGATATCAGGGATTGGTTTGCCTGTGAGGGTGAATGGGGTGTTTTAGTGCATTTTGATAGAGTCCAGAAATAAGGCTGACCAAGCAGCCCAACCACAAGCATTGTAGCAAATGATACTGACAATGTATCAATTATTATAGAGCCTATTGGCTGGCATCAAATTCTAACAATGTTACAAATAGAGAATGGCCATTTGGCAGTAAATTTGGACAATGTAACAAATATGCACCAATAATGTGATTGTCACCCAGACAAAATGTACAGCATGTTACTAGTTTCTGACCTATATGGAATGTCTAGTCTAAGTTGACCTAGTTTCATCCCAGGGAATTACAGTAAATTCCTTTTGACCAAACTTTTAGAAAAACTGAAATTGTACAAAAAGATAAATATGGAAGTATTTACTCTGTATATTTTAGTAAATGATAATGCTAGACATTTTAGGTGATATAAAGATAACATAATTTGCAGACCTGCCACCTCAGTCATATTTGGCCTCGGACCAAGGTTAGTCTAGCAAGTGTTTTTGGATAGTCTAGCTTACCTGTGGTATTGAGCTTGTAGAAAGCTAAATTCCTCTTTAATTCGGTCGCATGATTCTGTTACTGTGAATTTGAAAGGCTGTCCCGGCTGGTGTGGGCCCTGGAAAAAAATCAGCCAATGAAACACTACTTCTGCGACACCCTGTACTATATTGACATACACATATCGTATTACAACGATCGGTCATTCAGAACAATGAACAAATGAATTTTGATGGAATTCACCACTTACCGGATGCCTATTTGGGTACATCTTGGCCTTATTGTTCGGCCCGTGGGCTACAGATTATCCAGATTGTATAATATCCAAAATATGTGTACGTTTGAAGCTCGAAAGAGCTCGATTTTGTTCCGAAGTTCAAATATTTCACTGGTTTGAATTTGTTTGTCAACGTATGGTGTACATTCTTCGTCGATTCGCTGCTAAATCCTCCGATTTCATTCACAATTTTTATATCACAATAATCCAGAGACCTTCAGCTTTCCGGTGATTAACTTTATAGTAATATCCAAGTGAGTTTTGATGGTGAAATCCGTTGAAAAAGTTGCTGGGAAAGTTCTTCTTCCTGCTCTGATGCCACACACGGCTAGTTAACACGCGGTATTGGTACTTCGCTAACAATGGATAGGCAAACAGACTTTCCATATAAGGCGAGCCACTGATTGGTTCAATCAAGAAACCGCACTCAGTTAGGCCACGTGGCCTCATTAAAAATACACACTTTCACACACTGTTAGCCAATCATAATTGAGCAAATAAATTGTTTTCTTCGCTTAAGCTTTCTAGCTAACGCCCATCGAGCATAAATTAATGTCAATCAAGAGAGCGTGTCTCGAGCAATGCGAACAGCCACTTACTTGTGTTTAACTCTTATACAGCCATCTTATACGGACAGGGCATGTTTATTATGCAGTGTACCCCGTACCTGTACTCTTTCATTTTGAGAAAATCATATTTTTTGACTTTTTGATTATTACAAATGTGTCATCTTACGTCAAACACCAATAAGAGACAAACATAGCAATACATCATGTCATCATTAGGTCCATGATTAGGCCCATTAGCTAAATATCGATGGAAATTCGGGGACAAATCCTTTGCATTCTAACAAAAACTGAATTCATTCATGTTCAGTTATTGCTTCGATATTGGCTTTTTCAATAGTTGTTAAATTCTCACATAGTCGAAGATATATTCTTTCTCAAGCCGATACATACAGACAGAATTTGCGGAATTGTGCAAACGCCGTTCGTTATAGGTATATACCTTTCGAGTTAGCCAATCAGAGTGTAGATCTAGTGGAGCTTGTACAGCCACGTGGCTTTGAGATGTGGATGTCAAGTTAGGCTCCGCCTTTAATTTCTCTAAATGAAGGATTTTCTCTGGAATTGTAGAAACGGAGTGATTCATCTATGAAATAGACTTCTGGAGATGAGATATTTGTTTTTCCAAATCTTAATTCTCCCATCTGTGAAATTTCCAGTAATTCGATTTGATTGGTTATAAAATAGGCATGTATTCAATGAGAAAATCCACTCAAGGCGTATAAGTCCAAAATTGTTGCCATGGAAACCATAATTCATGGTATATTAGACTTGTAAATTGCATTTCCACTCCATTTGCTGTGTCCAGATTTAATTAGTGTACTTCTGTTTCTGAGAATATTAAACTCCATTATTCAAAGATGATGAGTCTTGTGTGTCTTCTGCAACTTTACCTTCCCAACCATAAAACAATACTCACTTACCAAATCATAATTTAAAGAGATAGATAATATGAAATTAAATGAAAGCTGGTAAAAGGCTTTCCTGAGATATTATAGAAATTAATGTATAAATGATATAATATGAAAATCATAATAAGCCACTTGTAAATTGCACTATATCTGTGACATACACTCCCCTCCATAAGTTTGGCAACCTTAGTTCCCACATTGAACTATGTGTTAAAGATTTCTGATTTGTGCGGAACCCACCATTTCCCATTGGTTTACATGGGAATGACGATTTTCAAAAATTCATCAAATTTATCATCAATTTTCGACCTATTGTAATTGAGGAAAAAAATTGGGAAAATATGGAGGTATTGGAAAGAAAGTCATGTTACGTTTCCATCAATATTTTAAGTTATTTCATCGCAGGTTAAGTAAATAAAAATTCAAATGTAAAAAGGCTTTAACACATAGTTCAATGGGGAAGCTAAAGTTGCCAAACTTATGGAGGGAAGTGTATCACTTTTTACTTGGTAAGAATGACATATATCACTACACATTTTACAAGTGTGACATACAGCATTACATAATTTATAAATGTGTTATATCATTTCACAGGACAGACACAAAATATTACCAAGTTAAAAGTGTGACATATGTCACTACAAAATGTGACATAACAACTTACAGTTGATAACTGTAAAGAACTTAGCTAGCATTCGCGAATGCAACTTACGCCTGTCAGCTACCGGATTAAACAACTATTTTATGACAAACTCATTTAAATATGAATGGAATGGTGGCAGGTACTGGATGACACAAAAAAATTATGTAACATCATTATAGTTCAAAATGTTTGACAAGGAATGCAGTTTGCATATTTAACACATTCTTTCATTTTATATATTCATACAGTTTCATGACAGAATATATTATATCTGCAAACTTTGCAGATATAACATATTCTGTCATTTCACATTTTCATACAATTTGCATATTTAACATACATATGTATATTCTTTCATTTCATATATTCATACAGTTTCATGACAGAATATATTATACATGTATCTGCAAACTTTGCAGATAGGCCTATAACATATTATGTCATTTCACATTTTCATACAATTTGCATATTTATTATTTATTTATTATTTATTTGACAGTCACTTTTATAACAAAGGTGCGTCAATATTACAAATAAGTAGTATGCAAACAATACATTTTTTACTAAAATCTGTAGAAGAATATGAGACATAAGCTTTAAGTAAAATCATTAAAATAGGTTAAAATCACACTGTGTTATGTTTCACATACACCTTTTTCAGAAATCTTTTTCTACAAACATCAAAATTCCAGCCATTGTCATACCCCCAGGCACGTAGCCAGGGGGGGGGGGGTTCGATGGGCTTCATATATTCATACAGTTTGCATATCTAAGACATTCTTTCACTTCATATATTCATACAGTTTGCATATGTATTGTTATGCAACATACCATACCACATGTTTACATATTTAACATATTTCTACAGTTTAAATGTTAACATCAAATAAGAAAATCAATTTTAGACTTACATGCTCATAATTGTTTCAAAATAAAGACTTTGATGAATGATTGAATAAAAGAATGAGATGAGGATATTGTTACATTGAACATCTGCATCTATTTGCTCATTAATAAACGTCTATGTTTTGTTAACTGACAAGTTTTATTCAAATTATCTAAACTATATCATTTGCATGTAACATATTTGTTAAACTATGCATATAGCATTTGTGCGTTTTTATTTCATTTTTTTAGAAGATGCAAATCATCATCTGTAACTATAGCTTGAATACACAATGACCTTAAAACATCAAATATTAATACCTACATCTACATAAAATAAAATCAATGAACATTTTCCATACAAACATGTACATTTATGTGATATTGTATTTGTAATATGATTTTTATCATTAGATATTAGATTCATGGGACATAACATCTGAAAATATTCCATGTGCATGGTGACATTACCATTTGTATACAGTAAAACCAGTAAAGATGAACACATCTGTAATAAGGATAACACTCCCAAGTGGAAAACTGTGAAGTCCTGTTTCTCATAGCTTAATGTCAAATTAGCCTCTGTATTAGTCAAACACCACTCAACATTTGGAACACTGCTTTAATACTAAGGTGTTCCACTTTCACAGGTTCTACTGTACAGTGCATTTTTAATTATTGATATTGCCACATCTAAATGTACCAAGATTCAGTTTCTGAAACACTGTAAATGTCAATTGGCAAGTACCACGCGTGAGTACCCTGCGCACAGAGTTATAAAGTACTCTCTGCCTAGTATAGACTACATTACAGTTTAGCAGCCCCGCCCCAACGACCGATACCTGTGACAGCTCTGGTCTTAAATCATTTCACACCTACCGAGCTAACCTATTCTCAATAGGCGAGCTTGATGGAACAAGTGCTAAATACGTGCACAATAATTATGCAATTACATCAGAGAAAATGACCATATATAGAAAGTCGTCCAAATTTCGATGATGATCTCTGATTCGCTCAGTTCAGAGATTTATTGAAAACTGAAAGAGTAAATACGAAACTCTCTTTTGAGAAATGAAGTCGAGAGAATACAAAGGGTAAATTCTCTTGGAATTGCTTATATGGGGAAAAATAGGGCACTTTTAAAAAGATTTGATCTATTTTTCAAAAGTTCAACTTTTCTAAAAGTCCCATTTTCTAGATACTTTATAATCCAGGTAGGAGACAGGGATTAACACTGGAAATGACAGTGTTACTGTATGCAAGGATGCCATCTCTGAAATTGACGTCCTTGCTGTATGTGAGAGAACATAGAAAACTTCAACTTCCTCAGAAAAGGAAAGAACAGTTACACAATGGTTCCAGCTGAAAAGCTTTTGTAAGGGGCTTAATTGTTGTTTTAATTGCATACCGATAAACATGGCTTCTCTGTCAAAAAATGACAAAAAAGCTACTGGAGCATAACACATGTTCCATTTTAAGACAACCTAGGGACTCTCAGAGGATAAACCCAATGAGTGTGAAAAGCAATTTCATAGTTGGAAGATTTTAACATGGGATTGGTACTCTACTGAATAAGAGACAAAGGGTCTCACAATCCCTGGATATTATGTTTCTGGATCAGCATTGATTGGTTCATTTTGGTCATTTGGTAGGCATGGGGCTCATGGGAGCATCCTTTCTTTGAGCATTTGCTCTACCAAATCTGCTGTTGATGGAACTGCTTCCACCAGATGAATGGATTCCATTGATCATTGTCGAAAATATATGAACTTCTCAAAAAAGGTAAAAAGATAAATCGATTTAAAAATGGTGTACATAGATACAAACAAATAAAAAAGACATATTATATTAAATACATGATTATTTAAACAAACCACCTTTTCAAAATCCAATCGATCCTTACTATGGTTTGGTCAAAAAGGAGAAGCTATGGAACTTCACTGACCATTGACCAAGTGTCTGTCTTTAAAAGGACAAGCTCCAGAACTTTACTGACCATTGACAGGTCTATGTGTAATAATCCTAATTCATTTCCGCGCATTATGCTAAAAACCTAATTAAAAGTCACTGTCTCATTCGATACCTTTCATAACCAAAGACCAGAAGATATTTCACAAAATACATTTTCCTATCAATTGTGTTGCTAGGCAACCACTAAGATAGCCTGGTGATGGTGAAGCTCTATAAATTCATAATGACTTTTCTTGATATGATAAAGATGACGAGAAAAAGTCTTGTAATAGTAAGATTGGAATGTCAAGTTTGATTTTTACAAGAAATGGACTTATTACTCCAGGGAATAGTCGAAGTATCGCTCTATTATCTAAGTTAATACATTAATCCTGACTATCATAAGACTCTGATAATCCTTGATGCATCCATTTTACACATTACTGAGCATTGCAAGCCTCCTGCTTTGAATGGTAGCTTTACTCAGAAATGTAAGTATTTGCAGAATCATTATTGAGGATGGGGTGGGGGTTGTATCAAGAACCCTTTCTAATACAGTAAAACCTGTCTAATTCGAACACCTCTAAGATAGCCTGGTGATGGTGAAGCTCTATAAATGCATAATGACTTTTCTTGATATGATATGGGACCAGCAATAGTGTTCAAATTGGCAGTTGTTCACATTTCAAGGTGTTATTAACATGTGAGATGATGCAAGATAACAAATTTAGGACCAAGAGTGTTCACATTAAGAGGTGTCCAAATAAGAGAGGTGTTCAGTGTTCAGGTTTCACTGTACCGTAGTTTGATTTGGCATTTTTAATGAGAGTTTTATTTACAAATTACGACATAGTTTCAATGTCTTGATACTTAGGAATAATTGAATTAGATTCTTACAAATGTATATTTGACCGCATTGATTTGCATCTTTTTTCAAAAGGAACAATTATTCTTCTAAAAGGCTCAGTACTCATTACTTCTGAATGCCTGTCATCAGCTATTGTGGTGTTACTGAAACAGATAGCAATTAAAAACAAGCCTTGCAGTTTGCCCATTACCAATAGTCAGTATAATGTATAATAAAGTACATGTGTGTGTCTCTTGTGCATTACTGCAATGATGGAGGTAAAACATATTACTTGATTATACACACTAGTAGCTTTGTTATTGAGCTGTCACACTTAGGCTATGTGGGCTCACCATTCGCCACCATGTGAATACTCTAGGGGAGATGGACACGGCATGGATACAAAGTGGGAAAATGAATTAGTTCTAGGTCAAGATATCCCCCATCACACCAAATAGAAAAATTAATTGATGGCCAAAAATAGCCTCATGGTGGTGAATGATGAGCCCACAAGACTAATATGACAGCTACTGTTCGAAATTTGATTTTGTTCTCAACTACAAAAAGTTTGTTCTTTATGGAATCACCATCCATAAACAGGTTTTAATATGGAGCAAATGTTGCAAAACCTTTGGAGGAGGGAGTATTTCTATGGACAGCTACACCCACACAATAATTGTTGTATTTCTTGATGTTGTCACTATTAGTGCTGTTGTTGTTGACGTATTCATTGTTGATGTTGTTGCATTTAAGTTATTGTTGGTATTGTTGCTGCTCTTGGCTTCATTGTTGTTGCTGGTAATCTCATTGCTGTCAAAACCAGACGATCTTACAATACAGGAGCCATAACTATGTCATATTATTTTTCCCATATTCACAATTGCATTGCAATGAAGTGCTTAATACATTGTACTATGAAAAATGTTTTTCTTTTTTGCTGGATAAATGTAAATGTCTCTGAGGTGTGATTGAATATTTATCAACTATGATCACTTTCTACTGTAACATGCTTTTACCCAAGAATACTATTATCAAGTAGAAAGTTTCCTTTCATAACAATTTAATTACTGCTGAAGATTATTCCACGAAAACAGAATGACATCATGATCCCCTATTGTGTCAGTGATATAACTGCACTCTTCATCATCGATTTTATTTGAGATATTTAAGAAACTCTGATTTAATTCTTTGTATTTTTTACAAGGTAAAGCTATTATATAAAAGAATTATGAGATACTACCTTAGATGTGGAAGTGTTTTCAGTTATGTGGTAAGGACTATAACATTCAATCAGAGTGAAATATTGAACGAGATCTGGGCTTGAGATATTTATCATACAAGGGATTTTCTCTATTTTACCAAGAACATATCTCATAGGTATCATAATAAATAACTTCAAAACAGTTATTGTTCGAGGACGACTCTGTTGTCTAAACTGGGGGAAATGTAGCAGTAGGTTACTACAAAACAAGTCCAAACAGGTTTATCTATAAATAGCCAATGACCAGATCATTGTAATTCATACAGTGTATTTAACGTTCCTGAAGGATTGCCATGAAAGTAGAATATTATCTCCTGAATTAACCAATAAGATCACTCCCTACTGAATAGACAGTGTGATAACCCCACAGTGAGCTGTCTAAAGATGTTAGCTAGAAATATTCTGGCCAAGAAAGATAACAATTCTCAGAGGACTGAATAAAACTGATTTAATACGGGATTGAGAGATTAGACTGAAATTTAATTTGCAATCTGTCACATTGCGCAGCATTAATATGCGGACACTCTATATACCGATTACACGCTGAATATAAATTTTTCCATAATCCAATATTCATGGTTTACACAGTGATGTTTATTTCACTCATAATCTAATAGAAGGCTGTTTAATCAAATATTGGTTTTATTGTTGTGAATGTGTGCATTGTTTAGAATAGCAGAGGATATAAATATAACTTCTGAATAAACAGTAACTCATGAAACTCAAAACATCTGATGTGCAACTGCTGTATTTTGTATGGATGAATAGACTTTGACCTTATCAAATGACATTGTTCACAATACCACAATACACGAACTGTTACATTTCTCCCACCTTTTGAAAATAACTGTTCCTCAAATATCACACCACAACCCAGATAAACAACCATGATATATCAACTCTGACACCCACAAATAATTACAATTCAACAGTAGGGAATCCTTGCACCTGAACCAAACTCAACAATAGAAGAGCTTTTGAGGGACAAAAAAGCAATTAAAAGAGAAATATATATATTAAACTACATCCTTTCCCAAGAGGTGAATTATTCCCCCGTTCTAGAAAATCAAGCCATACAAATGTACAATGAGAGAATGTCCAACGCAGTGAGTGTCAGGCATATATAAAAGAGGTATTCATGAAATGAGTGGAATTTGAATAAAGTTAAATGAACAAAGCGTGAGAAAGGAACATATTTGATCTGAATGGTTTGATGATCTGTTGGAATTAAATCATAATAGTGGACCTTATTAATACAAATTCAGTGTGTCTGACTGTTGTGTCATTTTAGTGTATTTTATCAGTATGGTGCATCTCATTACCTCATTATCTAGGTGTATTATAGTTGATAATAATGGACATTGATGGACCCTTAATTTCAATTTACACAAATGTGAAGTATGTTTCATAACTAAGTGTTTCTGTGAGTTAAAGAAAAATGTTTTGAGCCAAAAATCTGTTTTTTTGCGTGGATCTAATGTAGAATATAGAAGTGCAACACCCACTTTTGACTAAAAACTGACATGTAAGAGGTTCATTCGAGTATTCATTGTCTCGTTTTGGAGAATCATATTCAAGTATATTTTAGAAAGTGTCTCAGAGTATCTTATTAGTGTGTCTTACAGGAGTGTCTCACTCCTGGTGAATCATGCTGTGGTGTCTAATTGAAGTGCATTATGGTGTGTCTTGAAGTGAATAAAGTATGGTGTGTCTTTTAATGAGTAAAGACTTAAACAGTTGAAGATATCACTCCAAAGGGGATTATGAGTTCCATGTTTGCTCATCTGGTTAATCGCTCTTCTGCACACACAAGTAGTCGTAATAAGCCAAGCATATCAGGCAACACATAATTCCTCTTAACCAATGGCGCTGTATTAAACTGATCAAATCTTATAAACACTGATAGATCTACTGACAAAAAATCTATAATTCTTAATCAATCTAAGTGCACGGTTTTATATGTTTTCCTGAAGCAAGATGTGTTTATATTGTATATTGTATACCCTTTTTATACCACATGTCCATCACTAAAAAACAGGCACCTTCAGGCACTAAGCCAAACACATTCTCCATTACAAGATTAAAAATTACACTTTTGCATAAAAGGGAAAGATTATAACAAAACCAGGATTTAATCAATTAAGCATTGTTTTGTAAGGTGTTATATTATTTCTGTCATTATCTGACCACAATGGCTTTAAAATGTTCATATGCGTTGTCAGCTCTGAAAGGTGTCAAATCACGCCCATCGGTTTGCCTTACATCATGCAACTACACTTCCCCCCTTTTAAAACACACATTTCCACGAATATTAAGGAAACATTTTTTCATTTTCTGATCAACGCATTCATGAAAATCTGATCCAGTGTTGTTTAGATCTTATGATTATTGTACATTAATCTAAAGTTTTCAATGCTGTGTCTAACAATTTGAAAAGAATGAATAAAGAAACATAGATTAAGGCTGCTAAATATGCAACACACATTAAACAAATGAATAGCAAACTTTACTTCTTTGTCAAAACAGGTATTTTGTAACCATACACTTTGCACATTTTATTTTGAAGCTATATGGCTTAAGGCAAAGTCATTATCATCAGTAAAGTAGAGAACTATTAAAAACTGTTGAGCTTTGTTCCTCGTCATCTTTCAGTATACGCAGTGGGAGGAGATGTACCGTACTGCATTACAAAGATTTGCTCTCAGTTTGTTACCGAACACTATGAGTCTCAGCTAATTAGCTTCTGAAGGGACTAACTAAACCATACAATATTCAGAACCCAGGCCCGTAGCCAGGGGGGTTCGCAGGGTTCGGGCGAACCCCCCCCCTGGCCAAATTTTTTTTCAAAATCATGCAGTTTTTCACCAGTTTGAGCACTTCTCAAGTGATTTTAGCCATATTTGGGCCAAAATTGTCAAATGTGAACCCCCTGGAAATTTTTGAAAAATGAACCCCCCCCTTGGCAAATCCTGGCTACGGGCCTGGAACCTATCATGTATGGTGATCTAGTGAAAATCTGGTCATGATCTAGGGGTGAACAAGAGTAGATCTAGAGGTGAAAAAAGTCATGATCTGGTGAAGATTTAGTTGTGACCAAAAAATGATCTAGTGGACATAGGGACCATCTAGTGGTGATCATGTGATCTTATTTTGATTTAGTGATAATTTAGATGATTTATTAATAATCTACTGATGATCTAGCAATGATCTAGTATTGATGAAGTGCCAATCTAGTGATGATCTAAGCAATGATCAAGCTACATTTAATCAATGATCAATCAATTAAAGAGTATTTCATTTCATTTACTTAGAAAGATTGGAAATAGATACAATGTGCTTTATATCACACTAGAACCCAAAGTAGTACCTTGATAAGTTACTTACTACACATTATCACTTTTATATTATATGTATTCTGTTGTTTAGAATGAATGTTACCAACAAAGATCTAGATGCCCTTAGAATATAATATTTTATAGTGTTTGCTATTAATTCTACTACTAGCCAGTTCTTTAAGACTTTTGTTCCGTCCTTGTGTTTAAAAGTTTCATATTCATTAATCTGTATTTCCTTTTTAGAGTTCACTATACTACTTTGAGTGTCATGACCACACTAGTCATATGAGGTATGATTTTTTCATTTTCTTGCTGAAACCTGCTAGAAAATTCATCAAAAATGGAGTTACATGAAACAGAATGGAGATAAAATATGTGACAAAAATATATATCTAAAAATATAATGCATGAATGTTTCTGAGAATTTTTCATACTCCAGGGAGTACATGCACTTTAAAATGTAATAAACAGAAATATAATTGCTCAGTAATACCTAGCTCTTAAAAACATGTACTGCACAGGTAATTAATATTACTGAAATTAATAATATCAAAAATATTATTCTTTGGATAAATAAGATGTTCCACTCCACCATGCCATTTTACTATGGATGATAAGATGCGTTTTAAATAAACATTATTGAATGGATTAGCAGGCCATACTTCAGAGTGCCATGACTATTACAGCATATAAACTTCATACATGTTTGGCAGTTGATTATAAAAATCTTCAATTATTGATCGCTCCTTCTTTCAACGAATTAGTTTTTGAATCTCAAATTGCGCTGTGGATCTAGACACTCAATAACACAAATGAAGAATCTTTTTACAGACTTCTAATTTTGGTCTCTAGTGACTAGGGCTAATTGGTAGTGATCTTTCCATCCCAGTGGATCTCTCTAAACCAGCTAGCTATTAGATATTGTCAATAGGGTTCACTAGAACCAAACAGTTCATCGTCTGCTATAGAACTAGTAGTGATGAATTATGGGAAATACAGGGTGTCTCTTATTCTCTTTGTCAATTTGCACTTAATTTTGATAAATTTAAATGCTTTTTTAATATGGACTGTTACCCTATTTTTATAGCATTTGTCACATTCTTTTACTCAGTCATTGTGGTACATTGTGGAAACAGATTGTGTGAAGATGATGAACTTTTCAGGTATAAGTATTTCCCCGATTCTTGCTCAGAATATACAGGTAGAACCACATATTCAATCTTGGGATTTGCAAACTTGAAAGTTCATAATTACTCACTAACTTCCTCCATTGCATGATCAAGAAATCAATCAACGTGAATTCACTTAACCATTCCAAGTTTATATCTATTTGTTGATTATCAATTAAACATAGCTGTTCAAATTAATCTAAATATTTATTACAAAAAAAGAAGCAAAACATTTTTGGTATAACATTTTCCCATCATGCTGATTCCAGTTGGATCAAATATTCATGGGATTGCTTGTTCATCCTTTGAAAAGGAAATACAATTTTATATCTAACCAGATAATCGATTGAATGAAATTGATTTTGTTTGATCATCAGAGTGTATTCCATTCATTTCTGCCTAACATTCTATTTATGGATAAAAATCTATCTTATCTTTAAAGCGAGTAAAGTGTGCACTTCATGCCTGGTATAATATGCATCATTACTTCCTGGCACCAGGAAGTGATAAGAAAGATGTTGCCTTCTAGATAGTCAAGTCCAATATTTGATACCGTCCTTTTGGAACTTCCACACAAGGAGCCCACTTCACTTCAATAAAGTCTTATTTCAAGACCCTGGACTATCTACTCTAACTACTGGTTGTTAGAGAGGATACTCCCGGGTCTTGAAGCAAGACTTACATCTTCAGTGCAAACTACACAATGTACGTGATGCATACATTTGATAATAAGTTTTATTCAGAACAATGGTAGAGCATGTTTGGGGACAGGGTAGGGGCTTTTTACGAGACCTAACAGAGTAACTACCCTTTGCATTCATTTGACTTTGCTTCTTAAAAGAGAGCTTTGTGTTCAGCTAGTTTAACTAGACTCTGCACGCAGGGTACAGAGTATCCAGATTCCTTTTGTGGTCACTTCTGAGCAAATAGTTTATGATCTTAACTAATAATACTAAATCTGAATGTTAAGAGTAGTACTACATGGACATTTAACCTTGACACATTTATAGGGTTTTAAACTTGCTAGCAACTTAAAATATCAGGTTATATCCACACTTTAACATGGTGCAGAAAGTCAGTATTAGTCAGCAATGCTTAATACTTGATTTTGATTGGCTAAGCCTGCAGACTTGTAAATTTGAAAAATGTTATTACTGTTTTTAAATGTCCTATGACAATCCCAAAAGATGATGAAGTTAAAGTCTAAATGCAGAATATAAATCTAAAAACATTGAAAGATACACATAACAAACTTGGAAGCAATACATCTTCTCAATCAATATGAAATTTGAGAAAATTGACCAGCTTCGTGAAAATATAAAAAATACAGTTATTTTGGTTCTTCCATTAGTCTGCCTGCTATTTATACCCCATGTCCCTCTTTAACCTTGACACATTTAACCTTGAGTGTTTTAACAACCTAGTCTTGCAACAATGTGCTTTTCCTTCACACCAAATCCCAAATTTTATCTAAAGTACATTCAGAATAAGTGTTATATCTCCCTAAAATAACTGAAAATAATCAAATATCCCCTGCATCAACACTCAACTGCATTCAGCACCTAGGAATAAGTGTCAAAAACTGCTACACTTCCCCACACATCACTGAAGTAACCATCCTCGAATATCAAGGGATTTGATCAAAGCGGTTGGAATATGTGAAAAAACTCACTTATTTGCATCAAGATATATCTCACCATCTTTATTTGTACATCAGTTCCCACTGCATTCAAACCAAGAAAACAAAGAAGCAAGGATATACATCAATAGTTGTCTTGTATGTTGAAGCCCATGTTGAATCAAAGGCTGTGATAGCGGGATCTGTGCCTCAACATGACACTGAAAAAGTGGTGTGAAAAACTATGAAGCCACCCCTTTTAATACAGTCAGGGAGACCTCTCAGACACATAGATGGCGCATCAAGACAGAACCACAAATGACACATCATTAATTTCTTGAAGCACTATCTCAGTTATCTGATGAGCAATAAAATCAATACAGTCTGAATTATTCATTATAGACCACTGTGTTACCCACAAATTTTCCTCGCAAGTTAATACAATCATACGTTATGTTTTTTCATCACAGGGTCTTTTGTTCAAACTTTTAGCTCCATATTTCATTAGTTTCTAATTTAGTTCACTCGGAAAATGATTATGGCTTCTTTGGTTTATTACATATTGAACTATTCTCATCTTACACTTCATTTCTATGGAATCACATATCTTAAGTTCTAACCTTTGCATTTATTAGGAAGAGAAAATGACACTTTTCATTTTTAACTGAACAATTAAAATGACCATAAAATACACGAGGAATCGTCAGGTTTGGAGAACTGCCAATATGTTCATTAAGATCCATCTATTTCTCTTCGTGTGTAATGAGAGGGAATGGTAACATGACTAATAATAGGCCTTTTTCTCAAATTGATAGGGCTCTAATGCTATTGACAAGTTCAATGGAAATTCAGAATCCTGAGTAGTGCTTTATATTACTTTAACTGTTCAAGCGTCGTTCTAGATTCCTGTAATCTATCCTGGAACAAAAAGCCGCAGTTACGTTGAACTCAAATGAGGCTGTATGCGCAAATAATTGCTTATCTATTGAGATGTAAAATGATTGGAATTTCATCAATTATGTACAAGCATGTTCTTAATTGAAATATTGATTTTCTATTTTTTCAAAAAAATTCATTCAGTTTGAATATGATTAACTAAATGGGCAAAATGAATTCTGTGTGAAAGATCAAAGGTATTTACATCATTTGAAATGAAAACCTTTTCATAACTCAAGTTTTGATTAATCGTTAAAAGTCATTTATGAATTAATTGGCCTGAAAATGTACCAAACTGAGCAAAATCTTCAGTGTTTCATTATAACCCCAATGACTATCATTAGCTACCCCAGAAAGTGCTATATCATTACAGAAATGTGCATTTTGTTCTCTAGAGCTTTCCAGGTGATTTTGTAATCCACAAAGCAGGGCATAATTTTCTTGTCTTTAGCAAAGAAAATAGCTGCTTTTATCCACAAGCCATGTATAATAAATCCTAGGTCACTATAATTACTCTCTAATTACAGTCGTTATGTATTAGATTATCCCCGTCTCTCACTAAGGCTTACAAGCCTTCATTATCATATTGATTTTAAATTAAATATAATTTTTCGTCTACTTTGATCATGGGGATAATATGATAGCTGACTCCCTGGAGAGAGCTCTATCTGCCTCATCTGTATGGATTAATGGCATTAAAAATCTTAATGATCAAAAATGTAGTCAGCCATCGATATGAAATTCTCCATGTATAGTGTGCTGTGCTTGTATGTATTTGATATGAGATTATTATTGATATTAAAAACCAATGATCTTAAACAAATATTTGAACTTTTTTTCTTTTACTTTTGTGGCCATTTAAACTAAAAACTTGGTCGCAATGATCTTATATAAATATTTCAACTATTTTATCATTTTACTTTTGTGGACACCCAGTATAGACTAGAAATTTGTATTTCAAAAAACCAACCAATTAGCATGACAGTTTATTATTCAATTACAGAAGCTTGGATAGTGAATATGAACTTCACAGAGAAGTTGGCACATGGTGTGAAAAGGCAGCACAATCCGATGACACATTCACCCATATAAGGGCACACTCCCTTGCCAACGTTCCTACAAAACCCAAGCCATTGCGAGTGAATACAATCTAATGTCAGCCACATGTTTCACGAATTAAAGTCACGTGCTGTAAAAGCATAGAAGCGAAAAATGTTCACAATGCCTGCTTTATTTGTTAAACCTAATTAATAAAGCTGTAATTTATTCATTCATATACATCGATTCATATTTTATTTATACAGTATAGAGTCTATGAAATAAACAAAGAAACTGATATCTATGTAAATTATCAGCATCCATACTTTGTAGCGAAATCATGACTTTTCACAGATAATTTACAATTTAAAGTAACAGATACTAGATGCTTTGATATGAATCGATCTCACAAAAAGACTAATATTTTGATAACAAACATGAAAATCAATGGCCAATCAACTATTATATGATCTATCACATGATATATTAGATCAAGCTGACCTATTGATGGTACAAAGGGTTAAAATTAACTTAAGTATACAAAAGGGTTAATAGATTATATTAATTAATCATTATTATGCGTTTCTTTGCTTTCCCCTACAGTCATTATTCTCAGTTAGAGCTTTAATTCCTATTAAAGCTGCTTAGAGAATCAAAGGAACCATTATCAATATACTTTCTAGCAGTAATGTCCCTTGCGTTCAACATCGGATATTTCCCTATCGAGTCTAGATTTTAAACTTTAGCATAACATGAAAAATTGATGTATTTCGTATCTATGTTACTAGTTTAACGGGTATTATCAAATAATGGTCGCCCTATATCATGTTTGCTTCATATTCAAGAAAATGGTAGAAAAAGTATGCGTTCCATGTGTTATATGTGCTGATTGTAGATAGCTCATAGGTTTGTTACGCGAGTCAAAGTTTAACCACTTCAGGAAACTCAAACATAATTTGTGTGCTGAACCTTTGCCCCCTCCCAAGGATAATATTTCCCAATGGGGTGGGGAGGGGTTAAAAGCTTTATGCAGAAATGTGCAAAACAATACATGTATGTGTATTTATTATTATAAAATTTTAGTTCTATCATAACATGGCCAAATCAATGTTGATGCTACTGAGCATGGCCTCCCCTACCACAAAAATTAAGGCCTCACTGATAAGTTGTTTCATTGATAAAGCTGTCAATATTTCCCTTAATGCCTATAACCCTCAGACTCTGTTGTTCAACGACTTCTAAATGTGCTACTCCACTCTCGTAATCGTCATTGCCTAGATTTCAAATGTCACCAATGGTATTACTCATATAAAGAACATTGTAGAATATGGGTAGCGAACTGTAAACAATTCTATAGGGTTGTCAAGAGAATATGCTACTAACTTCATCAAAGACGGAACTTTTTGCATGTTTTTGACACTGTTACAAGTATCTGCCATTACAACTTCAGTCTTGATGATTGTGTCATATTTTATTCTGAAGTTATTATTCCCTTAGACTGCATTCATTATTGATTCACTCTACAAAGCTGGGAGAAGTACGGCTGAGGGAATTGTAAGCAACGTCAGCTACAGATCTTTTCATTTAATTTAATAGTTAATTTTTTAATTGCTGAGCTTTAATTGCATTTTAATCTAGTATTCAGAAAAGCAATATTTATTTAATGTTTCTATGGTATTTTTTATGTGACTGTACAATACGGCTATTATAAAAGATGCAGAGATACAAATATTGCACTTTAAGAACAAGAACACCCATCATTGCCAACAATTCAAAATGGTCACCTTACAGGTCAAGATTACTGCCCAAAAGGTGCTCTAAGAACTTAATACAGTCTAACATATTAACAATAACAATGAAGAAAATGCTTCAAGTGCTTTTCCTACGTTTGATCACTACGTTCTATGAGGACAGGTCCGAAGCTTGATGAAGCAATATGGATTTTCCCCATTGTGATGTTGGCTCTTGCATCTGTAAAAAATGTCAAAATTAAATCTTGTGGAGCACATCAGCGACAGCAATCTCCAACCCACCAAGACAAGACTATGGCACTATAGCACTCTTCAAATGTTATAGGGAGTAACCCTTTTAAAGTACAATAAAATATCAGGTTGTGCAATTATAAGCTGAACAGTTATTTAAATGAAAGCAATTTAATTAAGATGGACAGGTTATATCAATATACTCTTTGCAAGACCTTGATGTCATCTAAACTCTGAAAATTGTAATAATTTATCTTTATGCAATCAGATTTAATAATCTAATAAGGCATGGAAAATATCACCACCTGCTATTTGTTACATATGCTGAGCACCAATCACCAACCGCCATCCACAAAAAAGTTGGAGACTTCAACAATGTAACAACTTCTGATGGTGACATAAAAATGAGTTGCCATATGATAATTATGGCAAACATATTAGTGTGGCAAATGATGTACAACAAGACACACAGTGATAAATATTGCACTTTTTGAGCAATGCACAAGACATACAGTGATAAATATTGCACTTTTCGAGCAATGCAACAAGACACACAGTGATAAATATTGCACTTTTCGAGCAATGCACAAGACACACAGTGATAAATATTGCACTTTTCGAGCAATGCACAAGACACACAGTGATAAATATTGCACTTTTCGAGCAATGCACAAGACACACAGTGATAAATATTGCAACTTTCGAGCAATGCATAAGACACACAGTGATAAATATTGCACTTTTCGAGCAATGCACAAGACACACAGTGATAAATATTGCACTTTTCGAGCAATGCACAAGACACACAGTGATAAATATTGCACTTTTCGAGCAATGCATAAGACACAAAGTGATAAATATTGCACTTTTTGAGCAATGCACAAGACATACAGTGATAAATATTGCACTTTTTGAGCAATGCACAAGACACACAGTGATAAATATTGCACTTTTCGGGCAAAATGGCCTATTGCAAATTACGCAGGATGCCCAAATCCTAATCAAATCTTTCAACTAGTCTACTCTTGCAAGTCGGCAAGTTTTAGAAGATTAACTGTTTTCTTGTGATGCCCACTAGCATCCACACCAGGGTGGCAACCCACCAGCTCATCAACAAGGCAGGGACAATATAGCACTCTTTAAGCGTGAAAAAAACCTGATGTCATTTGTTCAATTTTATTACTGAAACAGTTTATTGGAATATTATCTTCATGGCAGGTATAAGAGAGCTGTTTAAATATAATATTTCATATTCACACCATACAGCCACTTTTAGGCTATTTACATGCTGAGGATACCTAGACCTTACTTGTGTGTTGTTACCCTGTAGCATGCATCTGCTTACGTGATGTTACCCTGTAGCATACATTAAATCAAAGGCATTTCATTTATCAGATCAAGTAGACCACAACATAAGTAAAAATGTACATATTTTGATACCAAGTATTTACATTTCTCCTTTCATCAGCCACTATATTGACAAAACTAAATTGGTATTTCACCACCCATTCTCAATGACCAATGATCCAACAGGGAAAAATAAGTAGGAAAATCCAATAAGAATTATCCCCATGATCAACATATAAGATTTGTTATGATTCAGTCTTACCCCACAAGATAATCCAATGTTTAGCTTTGGCCAGTATTGACTTATGTGTTTAGAGTATGACCGACCAATGGGATCAACAGTAGATTATCTCAGGATATGATTTAGATTAGGATTATAGGATTTAATAGAAACATAGTATGATTTGAATTCATCTGTTTTGAAGTGACTTTCAAGCATGCACTGTTGGCAATTTTAGCAATAAAGGCCAATTGGTTTTCCACTATTTCAAGATGTCCCAGTGGGTTTTCTCAGGGTTTAGCCAGACTTTTGGCAACTTTCTCTAAATTAAGCCCTTATCCTTCTGTCAGATTTAGCCAAATAAGAACTATGTGAAGTATGGATTGAATCTGGATTTTGAATGGTTCTCATTCTCCTATCTTGGCTACCAAAGATGAAATGACTTGCCACTTGATGGAAGATTAAGATATTATATGAATAAGGCAGAATTTAGGAGTATTTTTATTCCCAGAGTTCCATTTATTGGGTATTTAATAGTGTTCAGAAAGTGACCACTGAATGGTATGAGGAGCCCATGAGGAGGTTGATTTTCAATAGACAGGAAAATTATTCTTGTAAATGAATGGGCTTCTCATTTGTCCTAATATCTGTACATCACAATATTGCTTTCTTCAACACTGAAGACTAAATAAATTAATAATACATAAATAAAATTCAATATTATCCCTAATATCATATCTTGAGCTCTGAAGGTATTTCTGTGGGCATTTCTGAAGGAATGCTTTGTAAGAACAATAAGAAATATAATTTATCATTCAGTATAAACTGGATAAAGCTAGCTACAGAAGTGGTTTTGATTAAATACATACCATATACATATACATGTTGGTACATGTTGCCTTGAGTTCACGATTGTATATCGATTTTACCAGCAACATTCTCCGATGTAATAATATTTTCAATCTGAGCGCTTATCACTTTTTTACATTAATTTAAGATTAGTCTTAGATGGGATGGCCCTTACAATGTAAATAGGTGCCACAGTCTCAATTAGCAACACTCTCATGTTAAAAAGCCTCACATTGAATAAAACTCATGCACAAACCTACCAGAAACATATACGACAATGAAAGATAAAGATCTCTTGCTAAACATTCACCAAGACCTCTGATGTATTCTTCAACTATATCTAGGTTAAATGGATAAAAAATTAAAGGGGGTATCACATGAAGTTGGCATTTATTTCATGACAAGTGGTTGATTGTGATTATCCCTTAATTCCAAGATAATCCCTAGATAATCCCCAAATCTCATTAAGCTAGCTTTACCTGGCATTGGTCTATAGCACTGGCTTATTGAGGTAATTCCTCAGGGGTTAAGGATATAGAGACTGTTAAGGTGACTAAATTGTAGCGCCTCTACCCTATCAGTTGAGATTTATTTCATATGGAGGGGGAAGAATCAAGATTATTAATGAGTTCTATTGGTCATCAAGGCTCCAGGTAGATTTCTAGCTCATCTAACACATAATGCCTGACATCTAATGCATATTATAACATCTAACACATAATGTCTAGCATCTGACGCATAATGTCAAACATAAAACATATAATGTCCAACATCTAACACATAATGCCTGACATCTAATGCATATTATAACATCTAACACATAATGTCTAGCATCTGACGCATAATGTCAAACATAAAACATATAATGTCCAACATCTAACACATAATGCCTGACATCTAATGCATATTATAACATCTAACACATAATGTCCAACATCTAACAAATAATGTCTAACATCTAACAATAATGTCTAACATCTAACACATAATGTCTAACATCTAACAATAATGTCTAACATCTGACGCATACTGTCAAACATAAAACATATAATGTCTAACATCTAACACATAATGTCTAACATCTAACAATAATGTCCAACATCTAACACATAATGTCTAACATCTGACACATAATGTCTAACATCTAACACATAATGTCCAACATCTAACACATAATGTCTAACATCTAACAATAATGTCCAACATCTAACAATAATGTCCAACATCTAACACATAATGTCTAACATCTAACACATAATGTCCAACATCTAACACATAATGTCTAACATCTAACAATAATGTCCAACATCTAACAATAATGTCCAACATATAACACATAATGTCCAACATCTAACAATAATGTCCAACATCTAACACATAATGTCTAACATCTGACACATAATGTCCAACATCTAACACATAATGTCCAACATCTAACACATAATGTCTAACATCTAACAATAATGTCTAACATCTGACACATAATGTCCAACATCTAACACATAATGTCCAACATCTAACACATAATGTCTAACATCTATCAATAATGTCTAACATCTGACGCATACTGTCAAACATAAAATATATAATGTCTAACATCTAACACATAATGTCTAACATCTAACAATAATGTCCAACATCTAACACACCATGTCTAACATCTGACAATAATGTCTAACATGTGACACATTATGTCTAACATCTAACATATAATGGCTAACATCTAACACACCATGTCTAACATCTAATGCATAGAGTAATGATGCATAACACCTGAACCATTATGTCAACATCTAACATATTATAACGGGTAAATATAAAAAAAACTGTCAATTAATTAATTTAATCAACCATTTTACTTGACTACAGATGAATCATTACCATTTTACCTCATACACTTTCATTTGGGACTATAATACAGTGAGAGTCCTTTGTTTTTTTGTACATATGACACAACCAATAAACTGTAAATAGAATTCATTAGATACAAAGACAATATCCGAATCAAAGCCAATGTTTTTTATTTTAGCACTTTTGGTAAGCAGGACTATAATTAAAACATGATATTTCCCTAAGGAGTTGGAAAAACGGTCATTCCCTGCTCAACTGACTAATTATAAAAAGGAGTGAGAAAATCAAGATTTATTAAAAAAAAAGCGTTTACGCTCATATTGGAAAGACCTTCTGGTAGAAATACAATGAGACACATGCTTGGCTTCCTGCATCCTACAGACTATAACACTTCAAAAATTGATCCAAATCAGCTATAATTATATGAATATGAAAGTATAATACGTGGCATGACTTCAAGTTAAAAAAATTTGAATAATATTTATTGGAAAACTGTTTATTGGATCGGAATCGTAAGGGAGTACACTGGGTAGGTGGTAATATGCACAGTGTGATCATCCTTATCCGTATTCGATTATTCCCCATATTCTCATTGAGTGATAATACCCCTAATCCCTGGAATAATAGTAAAAAATCCACTGCCAAACTGCCATTAACGCCCAATTGTAAGATATAGCTGTCTTTGTTTTGTGCATTAATTTGAATAATGATGGCTTTAGGCCTAGCTTGTGTGTAGGTTGAAAGTGTGTATTAGAATTGTCTCTTTTGTTTTTAGCTCTACAGCAATCACAGCACACCTGTTATCAAAGCATGCAAATGGGTGGCAGAAAAAAACTGGAATATGAGAAATATTGATGATGCAAGATTTATAGCAGAAACCAGAGTGATGCAACCTTCCAATGCTGCTTAAAATAAAAGTGTAATGTATGAAAATAGAGACATCAACATTGGACAAAACATATTCTGCTGGAATTTTCTATTGTTTTCAAGCCAGTACTTGAGATTGATTTTGTGGCAAAATAGTTTTTTCCAAAGTTAGTCAATACATTGGGGCACATTAATTGCCATGCTATTTAAGATAGCTATTGTAAAACATGTGGTCTTGAGATATAAAGTAAATATGTCTTGAACCTGCATCACCATGATCACAGATTAATAATTTATGAGACAAAGAAATTTTGAAAAAATATTCTTAGGCTGTAATCTAGACAAAAGCAGCTATTGCCTCAATGTAGGGGGGGGGGGGGGTTGGTACCATGTATATGGTGATTATAGACTATTTTCATACTAAAGTGTCCCTCTTTTGTAGTTTACCTGTGTAAACTCTGCTATTCTTGAGTAGGGTTTCAGGCAGATTCCATAGAAGTCATTAACTTCAAAACAATTACAAAAACTAAGCACAACCATAATTAATGCTTTATAACTACTGAAAAAGGATGTAAAATTGTGGTTTCAATTTACATATACCTTGTAACGAGGTCATAATGATATACTGCTAAATTGTGGTTGACCTTTAGAGAAAACTTTTGAATCGAATTGAAACAAAAATAGTAATATATCAAGCAATTCACGAAGGAACACATGTGGTCTAGACTTGAGATTTGTAAAAAGGAAATAAAATTTGATATTTTGTAATTTCTACAATGCGTATATCAAATAGTAAAGCTGTTGGCTTTAAAAAGGAGGATGGTAGTTTTGTGGTTTTCGCCTGGAAACCGTACAAACATGTAATTTTTAAAGAATGAAGAGATAAAAAAATACTCATGAATAAATGGTTTTCCTTTGTTCTGAATCCACCTTTCCCATCCTCATTTTTGGCCTCAATTTTATGATTTCATGTATTTTATACATTTGTTGATTTGTTCAAACATTTGTTTATTTGTTCAAACATTTGTTGATTTGTTCAAACATTTGTTGATTTGTTCGTACATTTGTTGATTTGTTGATACATTTTTTTAATTTGGTCCTCAATTAATGTATTTTGCAATTTCTAAAGTGAACAATACCCTTGTTAAACATATTCAACTTTGTCTCATACTCTTACCATGACCTGAATGATCCTCTGAATTCATTCAGCCAATCAGAGCCTTTCTCAACCATGATTATTTCAATATTTCAATGAGTTTGCACAAATGGTGCTGCAGTGCTCTCTAATTCGTTAATTGCGAAACTTTACTTGGCATTAACACACAAAATGTCACTGCCTGCCATTTGTTACGCCAAATGCCTAACACCAACCACTGACCACCATCCACATAAAAGTTGGAGACCATAACAATATGGCACCACAAGGCAAATGAACTGCAGTCAAGAATTAAGATATCTGAAGCTATGGGCTTTCATTTTATTAGAACTTGTCTATGGATAGTTAAGACCCGCTATCGCACTGTAAACAATAATAAAAAACACCAAATCCATGGAGTAGCAAATTCCACTAATGGTGGTGACATAAAAATGATCTGAGGCTATGGGGTTTCATTTTGCTGCAACTTGTCATTGGATAATTACGACCCTTTATCACACTGTAAATAATGTATTTGAGGTCCACAAGGTATCTCATCAATACAAGAAATATGAGGTCACAGTGTACAGATCACCTGTACTTAGTTGAGGACTCAATTTTGCAGAGTAAAGCACAACTTTGTTATTGATAATTAGCATCCTAAGCTAAATGTTACATATCTATGAACCAAAACACATGATTTAGTTTAGAATTTATTATTATCCAAATCAAATAAGAAAGCAAGATGTATCATAATAACCTATAAATAACCTGTATAGGGTGCTTATATAATATGTGTTCTGATACAGATGAAACTAATTTTCAAAATAAATAAAATTGGTTGGATTTAAAGATGTCACTACTGTAATGGTAAAACCCGAACTCTAAACTGTCCATGAAAAGCATCAGAAAAATGAGAACTAGATTGTTGTTTGCACATTGCATGATGACTATATAAGTACATAATACTGAAATTAACATTTTAAAATAAAATAATAATTGAATGAAAAATCTACTGCATTCAAATACTGTGATAACTGGAATGAAGACTGATTGAAACCACCTTATTTGATTTCATATACAAATACAGATGTTGGATGGTGCAATGAATGAATTAGATCCCTCTTGGTAAAATAAAGAAGTAATGTTTACTTTTAAGATGATGTAATATTAAGCTACAATTCAATATTTAATGATGTTTAGCAAGATATTATTATGTTATCTTTCCTTTTTCAATGACAATTATAACAATCTTAAGCCAATGCTGATAACAGAAGGTTGTCAATGATGATAAATGAAAATTGTCAATGATGATACAGGAAGGTGGTCAATGATGATAATTGAAAGTTGTCAATGATGATAACAGAAGGTGGTCAATGATGATAAATGAAAGTTGTCAATGATGATAACAGACGGTGGTTAATGATGATAAATGAAAGTTGTCAATGATGATAACACAAGGTGGTCAACAATGTTAAATTAGATCAAGTTATCAAGAATGATAACTCCAAGTTGTTAATGATGATAACTGGAGGTAGTCAATGATAACTTAGAACTTGGTTTCAAATAATGATGACAACGTAATTTGACATTCTAAAGTTATAAATCATATCTTTACAGAGTTGTATAAATCATAAAATCAGACAAAATTTGGGATCTTAACATAGTTTTACATAAGTACAAATAACTCAGATGCGAGTAGGTAGTTACCAGTTTCACCACCAGGTGGATCATGAGGATCAGATAGCTTGGTGGGTATAGTAGAACGTTCCCCTTAACTTAAATATTCATCTGTTTGAGTGGTTCAGTTTTCATATCATCCTTATGGATGTGATATTTATGCAAATCTAAATATGTCCAGTAAAAAGAAAATGTTATCTGTCCAATACAAGAAAATATTTTTCACTTTTTGTGATTTTATAGCATGGGGTCTATGGGGAATCCCCCCAAACTAGAAAACATTTCTAGATGTACTTTTACATGTAGATTTCAAATATGACATCACTTTGATTGAATTTTGAATATCTAATGAAGAAAATCAAGATTATTTCTACTCGCATCTAGTCTTTTCATTTCAAATAGGGAATCACATCCATGTATATACTAGTCCAAGTAAAGACAAGATAACAATGTTAAATACTAAAAATTCTGATTCATTCTAATGGCTTCTCTGTCAGAAGTAGTTGTTTGCCATAACTATTTTCTTCTCTAGGTTACAGAAAAGTAACATAATAGAATTAACAAAACCATGAGAATTGCACATTTAAGACAATCGTCTATCACTCACTAGAAATCAAACAATTAATTCAGATTTTTATAATCTCTACTATAAAGTTTGGTTGATGCCAAGTTATTCAGCTAAGCAAGATATTTGTCACATTCTAGCTTGAATACACGCAAAAATCGCTATGTTGTTTGTTTCAAAACAAACAACCAGTCAGATGTTGTTTTGTTGTTTGTTTCTCCAACTGCTGCAATATTATAAGCTTATTATGCTTAATCATTAAGCCAAGTTGCTTAAATGTTTATGCATAAATCCATCCATTATGACTTCTTTTCACATTTGTGATGCATGAAGTGTTGTATATTTGTTGCTTTGTTGTACTCATATTTGTTGTTGTGTTTATGTTGAGGTCTTATCTAAGTTACCTCAAGCCCCTGTTAGGGGATTTTCTTGTTGCCATAGTAACAGCATTTGGGCTTGGTTCCTGTTGCCATGGTAACAGTGTTCAACCTTTACCTTTCCAAGCTTCCTTCCATTTAGAATGGAACTCATGTACATTCTCTATGGTTACACCTGCAAATATTCAGGTAAGTATAAATTGTAATTCTTTTCACACTTTCATTATATCTGTCGAATTTTGATTCATGTGACATACAGTTATTGTTTGCTTCAGCTATAGCTTGAATTAAGTCTTGTGTTTTCCCCCACTATATAACCCTCATTCCTATTCATAATGTATCTATATTACAATATTCATGATCAATTTGTCTCTAAAGTAGAACTTTGCTGAACAGTTAGTTTCTATTTGAGAATGCAACTTTCGGCTAGTGGCTACCGGATCAACCTACTATTTTATGACCAACTCATTTAAATATGAATGGAATAGTGGCAGGTTCTATTCATATTTAAATGAGCCCATAAAATAGTAGGTTAATCCAGTAGCCAACAGCCGAAAGTTGGATTTGTGAAAACCAACTTAGTTACCTTCTTGTTGGGCTGTTGCCATAGCGTTTCGTACACGTGGGGACAAGTCAGGGCTTGTTAACTCCTGCTTGGTCAAAATTGACACCATTCCTTTGGGATCATACTCTGGACTCTGTTGGGCAAAATACTTGCAGCAGTCAACAATTTGGTAGAAACGCCTGAAGAAACATAATCCTATTATTTAAACTTGATATTGTACCATGATTACAAATGATCTATGAATTTATGGAAATCAACATGTAAATAGTGCATGTTTATTGTTACAAAGTGTTATCTTCTTTTGAATTAAAGAGAAATGAATAAACCGATTTGATCCAGAATACTGAAAAAAACATTTGTAAAGTCTACTTTAATCATCACAAGGAGTTGCAAAATGAGACCAACTTACCAAGCTTCTTTGTCTTTCTTCTTGAGGTTTTTCAAAGGTAATGTACGTGCTGCTCTTTCATGTGTCTTCTGAGCTCTAACATACCTGTAACATACAATATACCTGTGACATACAAGAAACATACCTGTAACATACAACATACCTGTGACATACAAGAAACATACTTGTAACATACAATGTAACATCGACGTACAAGAAACATACCCGTAACATACAGTACACCTGTGACATACAAACATAGCAGAAACATACAGGATTTTGGGTCAGTATCTAAATCTACCGTTGAACTTGAAGTAAAAAATGAAATGAAAAAGTAACTAATCTTTACAAATACATCATAAGCCTTAGAATTTTATGGTTACTATGGTAACCCAATGTGAAATTGACCATACCTGCTCCCCTTTCTAATTTCAGCCTCCAGCCAGCGTATTGCATCTCTTGATCCTGCTGTGTCCTTCTTCAACCAGTCCAAGTGTTCTATCACTACAAGGAGAAAGGAAGTTAAAATGATATAAGGTGAACGGATGACCAGAGGGGGACTAGAGATGATCATCATGAAGATTTCAACAGATTTCAGGTATAATTTGATGTATTTTTAGGTAGTTAATGTACATATGTCTTTTATTGGCTCTCTGATGGCACCATTGGTACCTGATACACAGCATAGGAAAACTGCTTCATTATGAAGCATTTTGACAAAAAGCTTCATAACAAAGCTTCAAAACTTTATCGATCATTAAGATTTTTGGACAAAATGTTTCGTGATGAGGTAATTAAGCCCGATGTGTAACTCTCACCATTGTGGGACCCCTACCCTATACAGAATTACATACCTGAGTTTGGTATTATGATGATAAAGCGGGCGCTGTTGGCCATCTGTCTGACCAGTGCCAGGCCTTCACACAGGGCTGTAGCATCAGGTATCAGGTATGGAGGCAGGTTGGGCTGGTCAGTTGACTTCAACGTGCCCTCAAGCTGCTTCACTTCAGCCTACAACATTAATGCATGTGGATTGAGGATTATCTTCACATAATATGAAGTCATTAGCATCAAGAAAAGCCCAACATTTTGAAAAATGTGTCAACAAGGTGGGGTCCTTATCCATGGTTTATTAAATTGCCATGGATAATTTGATTGATTTTAAGAGAAAAATATAGTTTTTATGAAAAATATTATATTTATGGTCAGAAAATACTCATTAGATGGTCAAAGATATGACTGCCTAAAATAACTTGCAATCCCCAATCTTTTATACAAGTCACTGTAAACTATGACCCATCGTTCACTTGTGACATTTTTCTTACATCTCAATAAAATATAAGTTTACAGTTCATTCTAGCTACCTGTAATCTAAGTTGGGCCATGTCCTTCATCAGCTGGTTCTTCTTTGCTTCCGTGTCAGCCTGGAAATACACAGAAACATATTGTAAGTGTCACGTTTTAATTTTTCCACAGTACACCTTAAGTAAATGCTGGTTGCTGAAATAACTAAGTAATAATGTAACCTGTTGATAGGAAATAATAGTCAATGGGATATAAAAAATATTTTATATAATGGGTTCAAAAAACGGGACAGAAATGTTCACATTTTAAGGTGTTTATATCAAGGTATTTTGTCTGTTTAATTACTTGTTTGTTTGTTTGTTTCTTTGTCGGCTTGTTAATTTAGGGTACTCAAAGCAAAGACTCAACCTTGTTGTTTGTTTGTACTGTATGTGATGAGATGACATCTCTCTAGCACATGCTATGGGGTGTGAGCTAATGCAAATGTCTTATCATTAGGTTAATGAGGACATCTCACCATTTCACTTCATATTCAATTCAGTTTCACAAGTTTGTGATACAGATTTATTGGATTTCACAACTGATTTCAAGCATACGCAAATAACATGTTTTTTACATTTTGCATCATTATATGCAAGTCATTGGTCAGGCAGCACTAACTTAACCACATTTTTTTTCATCAAACTATTGTGACTCCCATCTCCCATTTCATCCTTCTTATCATATCTCTATTATCTGATAACGCATCTACAATCATGAAACTCAGTCAAGTCACACTTTTAAACATGCTCTCAAACCACTATAAAAGCAAGACAAATCCTATTGAATTCATTAAATTTGAATTCATCAACACACAAACTGAAAATGTTGAAACTCATCGCAGCCATCGTACTCCTTGGAGTGGCCCAGGCATTCATCTTTGAAGAACCAGAGTATACAAGAAGACAGATTGCTACAGTGAAGGAGCTAGATGGGGCCAAGTACACAGGAAGGTGGTACCAGGTCTATGGTAACAAGTTTGGGGAGGTCACCTATGGCAAGAATCCATACTGTGTCATGGCCAACTGTAAGTATGCGTTAGAGCTCAGAGGACTTAACCAATATCAAAATATGTCAGGGATTGGGTTTGAAAAAGAATATCCATAGTTTTGTAGTTTTTGCTTTCCATTAGAAAGGTTATGTTATGGGTATGCTACTGTTACTCTGTATGCTATTATCATTTATCCAGAATGAAACAAAATATGAATCCATGTACCAAGTGATTCGATCAAAACCTTTGTCTCAGACCAAAACTCAACAGGATACTTTAATAATTCAAAATTCAAACTAATCAACAATGATCAAGCATAGTTCAGGCATGAGACATATTATTTGTAATGGCAGTCTAACATATTTCTCACTTTTCTTCCAGATGCCCTGATCAATGCCACTACCATCAGTGTCTTCAACTCTGGTAAAACAGAGTCTGTCAATGGCACATGGAGACAAATAGAGGGCTCTGCTACTCAAATTGACCCCATGAATGAGCCTGGAAAGTTCCAACTCAACCTGGAATTCGTACCCTTCCCCGCTGCTTGTAAGTATATAGTTGTATTAACTACATTTATCATGATTTCACAGATTTTTATTCGTTGCATAATACTCAGGATCTTGATACTTTAGCAAGCTCATCCAGTTTATAAAGCTAAGGTAAACATTGTCACAAACAGAAAACATAACACTGCTAATGATTTTCTTGTAAATTTGAAAAGAGTTGAGTTCATGTCCGGATTTTCAATAAAAATAAAGCTATTCAAATTTTTATTCAGACTGGGTTATGAAGCTTGGCCCAGTCAAGGATGGTCAATACGAGTACTCTCTCGTCACCAACGACAAAGGTGGTGCCCTCTATGTGTTGGTCCGTGACCCAGTTGTCTTCAAACAGAAATATGAGAAAGAAGCACTAGAGTTCTTGGAGCAGAAGGGATTCACTGAAGAGTTCATTAAGCCTGTATATACATACCACGGAGCTGACTGCCCATATGTCAACAAGAAACAGCCAAACTGGTTGGACAACCTTTGGGAAATCATTGGCTATTAAACTATGGGATCTGAACATCACTTGAAATATTTATTATAACTTATTTATTTATCACTTGGAAATATAAAATATATTTATACTTAACATTTAATATTTGTATAATTTGTGTTTCTGTAGACATGAATCAACTATTAATCTGGAGTGAAGATGCAAGAAATCTATTCATTCCCAATCTTTTTAGCCATACTTTCCTAAATATTGAAGAAGAGATATCATAATTCACCAGTTATCGAATTATCCATCTAATATCATCATGATCATATTCCTATCATTTGGGAGATGATTTACCATTGAAAGAAAAGTTATTCAAAAAGTGGAGAAATATTGATTTGAGTAAAAATATCAGAAAACAATTAGATAGTTCATTCAAATTTAGAGCAGAGGAGGGTAGGGGGGGGGAGTTATTGGGGATTTAAACAAACACTTAACATAGAGGTCCTTGTCCCTTACATTCAAGTATGAAAAAGACAAACTTGAATCCTTACCTCTTGCCAAAACACCCATGTGTTCTGTATACAAACACATCTAGCATATTAAGTGGAAAAATGTAACTCAATCATACTTGGAATCAGTTTTTACATTTCACAGAGTCTTAAGATATTTTACACCAATATTCACTAACAAAAAATCAGTGCTAAAATGAATCCAGGGGAGCAAGCTCAGATGCCTATCTCATTCTAGGCTCAAATTTCAGTTTAATGAAATCAAACAGAGAAGAGATTATACACAAACTATTAGCTAATCTTACAGCCAGAGCGCCTCTAGAGATTGCACTCTTTTGATTTGAACATTCTAGAGATTTGGTCCCAGTCTGGGCCCAGTAATGATCAAGATTATGTGGAACTTGAGCTGTTTCTTGTGCAAGGTGCCAGAAACCTTTGATATAAAGTAAACCTGTGCAACAAATCAAACATGTTCTGGAGTATTGATTTGTTCTATTCAGAGAGGGGAAATCACGACTATTCAGTTGTTGTATCTAGGCTGGGTGGGGGTCATACCTAAAAAATGGGAGACTATAAGATTATGAAGGTGTAATCTCATTGAGAGGCTTCACTTACCAGAGAGACAATGGAACATAAGTGATGTGGCTACAATTACATCACATGGTCTTGACAAAACTTACCAACAAAGTGTTACTAGAATGGTACAACTCAACTAGGCAGGAGAAAATCTGATACAAATGCACATTACAAGAACAGTCTCAATTTGAAGACCCAAATATATGAACCAATCAGATTTGAGCGTGAAGCTCCACCTCCAATCCTACAACAAGCTCCGCCTGTTGCAACACACACCAGCCCAACAAGGCCGACAAGCAATGGATCAGTAATATGTTTCAAAGTGGCATATTAGAGCAGGGAAAATATATGTCTATCAACAATGCATGTGGTCTCCATGGCAGCAGACTCTGCTGAGTCACTAGTATCACCATGGTGATGGGCCAAGAGAGCCTTACAAATCATGTGGTGATTGTTTTCCTTAGAGATACTATGGTAATTTGAGAATTACCATGACAACTGTGATGTATATACAGTATTAATGAATATAAACTCTGAACAATAGTCAAGTCATTTCATGTAATTGCGAAATTGTGTCCCAAAGAAAACCCTGACATAAGAAGTGAAGCACAAGGGCTACCATCATGGGAGCATGGAATATTAAACCAATTAGACAAGATTCTGCGACAAGATTGTGATCTGCCTTTACATCCTGGTCCCCTGCAAGTGCTCCAGTATCTAACACTTGTGTGCAAGGTCACGTCTTAATGAGGTCACTTACCACAAATAACTCTGTAACAAAACCAGAAGTAATATAACTCTTGTATTACACTTTCATATTACCATGACAGACTATATCAAATATAGATTTTGAAATTTGATTTTTTTAAAATGTTAAAATTGCAATCTCGTGGCCTATAGTGTCAGTTGTTGAGGGGTGTTATTGGTTCTGAAATAGCGCTGTTACTATTAATGCTTTGTGATGCCAGAAATGAAAAGAAGTCCGATGTAAACCAATCAAAAGTTCAATGTATAAAAGACTTCAAATATAGCAGACAGGCGGTTTTTACTGAGGATGTCTGTTAATTCTAACTATGGGAACATTGGAGTCAAATTATAGCCAACAAGTATTCCAACCAACCTCACACTTCATCTCACTTATCCACAACTTCTTAAGTTTCTTCCAAAAACATTCAAGATTTGTTTTGAACATCGGAAACTCATCTCTGTAATCAAGCTTTGCTGTTTTAAAATAATAAACCACTGATAATGTTGAGCCACCTTTCTTCATTCTATCAAGTTTCTTATACAAGTGTACATTGAAATTAGACTCCAGGTAAACTTGATTATACCTCTTGAATCAAACAAAGTGTTTTTTCTCAAAATGGTTGGTTGATAACTGCTGTAGAATAACTGTCTGGTTTGGCCCATATGAGCTGGTGAACTTTTTCTGTTGGGGTCAGTCGCTTCATATATACTGTTCAAAATATCAAGGAAGATAATGTCACACTGGTCTTGATGGAACAAAAAGTAACTAAGAGGCATTTTCTAAAATATACGTATTTCTCCTGAAGTCCTGCTCGTATGATGGCAGTAGTTCATCAAGCCTTTAACTATCTCCCATCCCCCTCCCATCCTTGTTCTGTAAAGTGGCAGGGCAGCAATCTTGCTTCTACCTCTTGTGACCCCCCCCCCTCCGACCCCTACACACCTATGGCAGAAACCAACCAGACTGAAGATGAAGTCCAAGAACTTCATTCCAAAGTATATATGCATACTGGTATATTGTATCATACATAATAATTGAGTCCTTGTACCCTTTGCATTCGTTTGACTTCACTTCTTAAGAGAGCTTCGTCTTCACTCTTTCAAACTAAAATAAACCTGTGAACTCACCGCGCCAATCAGTGTTCGTCGGCCAAATTTGACCGACGTTCTTTATATGGTCATTCCTTCTGACGTCATCGTTGAGCCCGGAATTGACCAATGAAATGCGCATATTTAATTAGAACGCATTTGGCGTAGGTCAAAAGTGATTTACCCAAACTGTCACCGGTACCCAGGGGCGGGGCTACTAAACTGTAATATGGTCTCTACTAGGCAGAGTGTAGTTTAACTAGACTCTGCACGCAGGGTAGAGTCCTTGTAGATCTAAACTCAACTAAAGCCTGAGGTACCATGTGGTCAAATTAATTAATCCATAAATTTCACATCAACAATATCCATATTCAAAACACAAAGTAAACGAATCTGGCCAGTAACCTGGATATGGGAATAATCTAGGTGTAATTGATAGTTTCAGGATGAAAGAGTCTGATAGAGCTCATTATTGCGGATGTAGAGAATGTTGAAAAGTGTAAGAAATGTATGGAGCAACTCTATCAACAGCATGTAGAGAGGAGATAAGCACAGATAGCAGAAAGCTGAGAGCTTCCAACAACATTGCAGTGTGGAGGTTAACACAGGAGGAAACTCCCATGCTCAGCTGAGAGCTGGCACAAGATCAGAGAAAGGAGAACTCCCATAAGTCTCTGTAGGGAATTTGAACATGACAAAATTCTTGAAATAAACCACTCTGAAACTTCAGATGTATTTCTGTGTCAGAAAATTTGCACAAAAAGTCAATTCCCATGATGCAACAATTTAACAAATTAGTCATTTTTTGCTTAGTGGTTGCATATCCTCTTCTGTGGTTTGGAGTATTATGAGATTACTGTGAATGATGATATCATTACTACATACTTTGAGGAATCCCATCAAACCACAAGAAGGATTAAAGGTTCTGCTCTGGCACACATAATATTCTTCAGTATTCAGTGGTCAGAAAAGTAGATGTATGGTACGTTAATTTGTACTGCGCCCCCTTTGTTTTGATCTTTCCAAAGTAGAAATGACAGATAAGAGGGAATCTAATAAACAATATGACATTTTTCCACTTCTACAACTGAAAATTACTAATTTGCACTCTTATCTGCAAACTTTCTCAAAACAACTAGATATTTTGGTAAAAATGGCTGGTTGTCTGCCACTAATGAAATCCCTGCACTAATTACCCAACTGGGTAGGGTGATTACCCTATTGGGTAGGGTGATTAGTAGAGTGACCAGAGACCTGATGTAAACTACATCTCTCTCTCTCTCTAACCAACTAATTCTTTGATTTACTGAGAAAAACAAGCTATTTCCTCAAGTAACCATTGCAATGTTAATAGTCTCAAGTAATGTTTTAAGCTACTATCTACACACTTGGATCTCTCAACACCGAAGCTGTTGTAAAACATTCAGCCAGGGCTACAGCTTATCTCTTAGGCTATCTACAAGACTTGTTAAAATGAAAAATTCTTGTTGGTAATTGAGTGTACGATAAATCTTGCATATTTCTGTATCTTATCTTCAAGAAGAAGCAAAGGCTTGTTCTGTCATCAGAGTTTGTGGTATACATTAACTTGGATACCCTTGAAAGCAATTGTCATTTTTCATATGGAGTATTGGTGTTTTCTATACAGTCTTGTGTGGTCTACTATGAAACAATGATCCATCTTCCCTGGGGTTTTCCACAAATCATAATAAATATTAATTGTTGCTATGGTTATACAATATACAAGAGTGGCTTGATGACAACAAAAGATAGCATGGAATATGACTTGAGTGATAAAAATAATTTGACAAGTTGGAGCATGCGTCTTCCAGCTGACAACTAAAACATGATTTTGAGAAAACTTGGCAGGGAAAGCATGGAAGTAATAAATCTTTCATTAGACATCTGACAGAAAGCCAAGCAAATTAAGAATACACACATAGATATTTATTTCATAGTTTGTGAATGTGTAAATATAAATATACAAGTGGAACAACTGGCAAATGCCATACAATATAACTATTCCATTTCCATTATGTGTACAGAACTATCTGGGGCTCACAAGGGGTATCAAATTCATGGGCAGTCCAAAATCTGACAAGGGGAGAGGGCACATTTCAAGTCTAAACCAAAAATTGGGCCTTTAAAATTAAAGGCCCATTTTCTTGATAGTCTCACCTAGAATTAAAAAAATAAGGCCCAAAAAGGCCCATTAATTGGGGGCCTAAAAATGTTTAGCCCCTGCTCCCCCTCCACCCAGATCTGCCAGTAAAGTTTGCCCATCATCGGGAATGAGAAAAGATTGTCATTTATTAACTTGTATCTAAATCCAAGATAGAATCACCAGGATAAAACTAGATTTTTTCAAACTCAAGGCTTAATTTTAGGCCCGAAGTATTTCAGAAATCTTTTTGGGGCCCTCATCCCACCTCCTTCCCCACAGATCCCAGTAGTGTGCTAAAAGGAATAACATTTGGTGTAAATCATAATATTCTTCTAAACCTGACTATGAAATGATCTCAGGCATCTAACTAAGATTCTGTAACATTTGGTTGCCAAGGTGATGGATGTTCAGGTAAAGTATGTTATGTCTGTTGCATCAACTTAGAATCTAAATCATATGCTGAAATCATTGTTGCAATTTTCTGCAGCTAAATCAATGTCAGATAAATTGAAGAGGAGAAAAACAAGGCTGTGTTGATAGACATATGATAGGTCTGCTCATTAGTAACAGTGAAAACATGCACTCAATCTGGACATTCACCAAATGTATACTCTCCCTCATAAATATGGAAATGCAGTAGAATTCTCACCAAATATTCAATCTGCTGTATATATGGAAACAAAATCATTCACAAAGTGTACACTCTCTCTCAAAAATATGGAAATGCAACAGAATTCTCACCAAACATTCAGTCTGCTGCATTTTATGTATGGAAACAAAATCACCACTCCATCACATATATCTTATATAATATATCCAATGAATATACACTCTCCTTCATACATATGGAAACACAGGCATCTAGTTATAGACACTCTCCTTCATACATATGGAAACACAGGCATCTAGTTATAGACACTCTCCTTCATTCATATGGAAACACAAGCATCTAGTTATAGACACTCTCCTTCATTCATTTGGTAACACAAGCATCTAGTTATAGACACTCTCCTTCATTTATATGGAAACACAGCCCATTAAATAAATGTTTCTAGCGCCTATTTGGAAGACAGTGGTATGTCAAGATCAAGGTCTTAAAGCCTGAAAAGACACTGACTTAAAATGAGATCATCATCCAATCGCAATTACACATCTTGACTATATTCAGGAAAGTGTTTCAAGATTTAGCTAAAAATACAAGAACTACTTCAGAACCAAGTGAAGCACTATCACATGATCCTGAGCTGAGTATGTCCATATGGGATGACTGTTTCCAGATCACAAGGTTTCTTGATATCTAAATCAGATGAGTAGGCCTAACATATCTCTGTATTTCTCACTAATTTTGTTTAGAATTGAAAGAGACATGTAGCTTGATATGTGTCTACCAGTTACTACCATTGCCAAGGGCAAACATATCTTTCTATGCAATACTTCTGTCTCGCATAATATACAGATTGGACTGACTCCTAATTCCAACATTATGGGATAATGTTCCTAAATTAAGTCATGAAATTCAATTGTCTTGATATTTTATGATATTTTATACTTCCTTCAAGAAGGAGGAAGTCTTAGTGAGTGCAGAGAATTATTGTAAACTGAAAGACTAAGGGCTAAGCTTTCTTTTAAGAAGCGAAGTCGAACAAATGCAAAGGGTAAGGAAATAGGGTTTGGTAGGCTTTAATTGAGAGTGGGGAGGGGGGGGGGTGGGGGTGTCATGAACAAAAATGACAAATGAAGAATTGGCCAATTATCATCAACAACTGTTCTTGAGCAATGATTCATGGTACTACTACAACCTCCTGTGCATTCAAACAGGCTGTCAGCAATGGACAACTTGTACAAATAATTCTATCTGAGCAGCCTCTACCAGTGGCCTGCCCAAATTACAAACATTTGCTGTATCTAATCAAGGTCCAGTCTACTACATACTATATTGGTACACATGTACACCACTGGCATACAGGTTCAATTATAGTTTTACTACAATCACCTTCTCCCTTCCTAACAAAACAGGTTCAAATGGAGTAGGACTTGAGACTTCATCAATCGATATAGAACATGTACAGAGTTGTGAATGTGCAAAGGATGCCAAAATATTCATGTTGTTAACACGGAAGAATCTGAAGAAATTTTAGATTTGTCCAACCTCATGATTTAGAAAATGTTTCCACATACAACTTGTTAATGAAAAATGTCATTGGACTGATTCCAACATAACTCTAACCCATTCAAATAGTTTGATTTTGATTTTTAAAAGAGAGCTTCATCCTGTACATCTCCATTTATAACACACATGGCTCTGACACACAGGGCTTTAATTCCCAGAAACATCAACAAAATAGTTTCAAATGCATTTTTAGTGGCATTCACATTTTTGTATCTGATGCAATTATGGAAAACTGTATGCTAAAAAATTAGTTCTGCAAAAACATGAACCAATCTCTCACAAAGTAGAGAACCTGAGAAGGCCTGAGATGTGGACTCTGATATGAGAGAAAGCAAGCCATGTTGATCTAGGCCCCTTGGCCCAATTATAACCACCTAACCCATACACTTATCATGCCATGTAAAAATGATTAAAGAAACACAAAGTACCACCAGTGAGACTCTGCAAAACATCTCATTGGTTATAGATTAGCCAATCAATTTCACTGCCAAAAACTAGGAGGGATTTATTATGAGTTTCATCTAAATGTCAAATTCACAAGTGGTTTACCCGAGCTGAAGAAAGAAAATTGAGCAGGAAAGTCTGATCAAATACTGATCCACTGATAGAATTTTTGAGATTTCTTCAATTACATGCACTTGTTATGTGACACAGTGTTAGTATAGCAGATATTTTGGGGCCTTTTTCCAAAATTTGAAAACCATTAAACAATTTGAGGGAAAGAAATGACTCAGAGCAGTAAAAATAATTTTAAGAGAAGTTATATTGTGCAGAAAGAAAAACATAAGTCTAAAAACTTAATATACTAGAAACTTTGAGTTGCAAGCTTAGTTCTAATTAGTTCAATAAGCATAATGATATAAAAATCCAACAATAAATTGCCGCAAAAGTCATAATTATACAGGGATTAACGTCCCCTCAGTAATTAACATACATCATTTCAATGTATAGGACTAATAACTGTTTAGCTATTATGAGCAGTCGGGTTATCCATTTTACATACAATGTGGCTTTTTCTCAAGCTATAATGTTGCCCGTATTTATACAGGATTTCTTCCAGTTTGTTTTTAATACATCAATTCAAGCGTTTCTGAGCCTATTTAAAGAATAGCGTTAAGTAAACATTTGCTGTTAAATAATGCAAATAAAAACTAAATGAGTTTCAGTTAAAATTAAAACCATGTATTAAGAGCAAAACATTTTACATCTACTGTATTTACATATTTACAGAGCGGTCTTGATCCAACATTTAATCAAAACGAACAATTTTCTAGAGATCTATATGCTCAGCGCTCTAATGAAATATAACATGAAAGCAAACATTCTAATCAAGCCTTATTATATATGGAGTCTTAGTCTATGATGAAATACTTATCCTGGCTAACAATTTATGTTGAAATACACTCTAATGACATGTTTTGATAGAATGTGTCAATTAACAAAGTCTTAACAATCTATATCTGTTAGTGATCTCCAGTCAACATTTGTTTTCAATATCCTTCATTTAAAATATGAATTTAATCGATATACGACATGCTTTAGTTAAATTATTTTTAAGAAAATCCATAGTTATATACTTGAAGATGGGGTTAATGGCCCTGGTTCAGTTATGACATCTCACACACACCTACATCTTCCCCCCCCCCAAAATATTCCCAAAATGGTAATTAATCCTGAAGGCAAACCCCACCCATAAAAAGCCCAGTCCCCCTAGTGTTTGTCTTCTCATTGCCCCCCTAAGATGTCTCAGAGTTCTCCCAAGGGAAGCTCTTACAAGATTATCCATTATTCGTTGATTATTGGAAGCACTTAAACTTGACAAGATCAAATAAAGGCCGTCATCTCTCATCAGCCCTCCACTGTCAAACCTTAATGTCATATTATGGTTACTTTACCAGTGTGTCAATATACATAGCTTGGGATTTCTTCTCCACATGAGCTGGAATTTATTTTAAACAAATGAAGATCAGGAAAAATCGATTTAACTCCAAACGAGTATTTGCCTAAGGCCAATGTAATTCAGCCAGTCTACACACTATGTTTGGATTATTTTAATGTGTTTGCACAGAGTAGAAAGAAGCTGAAGTGTTTGAACAAGCCAGGGAAACACATATGACTTGTTTGATCTGTGTTTTATTGTGTGCACAGTCTCGTGTTTTGTGAGTTGGATCATTTGGCAACACAGTTCACTATCGATCAAGTGTTATAATCACATAATACAGGTCACAATCCCCAAACCAATCTTTCTTGTTCTCCCACTATATACACACATAGCTCACTTTCGATAACAATAAAGTAACATGCATACCCCCCATACTGCTATACAGACCTTGCAACATGAGATCAACAAGCTTGCCACATGGATGCAATAACCAGGCCACATGGGTGCACCGAGCAGGCCACATGAGTGCACCAAGCAGGCCACATGAGTGCACCAAGCAGCCAACATGAGTGCTGAAATCACATGGTGCAGCATGGCAGGCCACATGGGTGCAGCAACCGGGCTACATGGGTGCACAAAACAGCTCACATGAGTGTAGCAATAACAACGTGCAGCAACCAGGCCACATAGGTACAGCCTGGCAACATGGGTGCAGCAATCAAATGGATGCAGGAGCTTGGCCATATGGGTGCAGCAATCATATGGTGCAGCAACCAAACCACATGGGTGAAGCAACCAGGCCACATAGGTACAACCAGGCAACATGTGTGCAGCAATCAAATGGATGCAGGAGCTTGGCCATATGGGTGCAGCAATCATATGGTGCAGCAACCAAACCACATGGGTGCTGCAACCAGGCGACATAGGTACAACCAGGCAACATGGGTGCAGCAATCAAATGGATGCTGCAGCTTGGCTAAATGGGTGCAGCAATCATATGGTGCAGCAACCAGACCATGGGTGCAGCAATCATATGGATGGAGCAGTTTGGCCATGAACAGAAATCATGCCACACAGCACAATGATGACTAGACACATAGATCAAAACAAGAATCTTGAAGATTGGATTAATTATATTTGTGATAGATCTATATAATGTTTTTCCTTTCAACTTATTGTTAATCTGTGCACAGATAAGAATTTCTGTCACAATTTGGTAAACAGGTAGCCATTGTGCCCCATGTAAATCCAAATAAAGCCCATCAATATGTCAATATACTTGAAAACTTTATCTAAGTTTACCACTTACAACATTGAACTTATGTGATTCGTCTTATCAAAATCAATGTCACTTATCATGAAAACAATAACGCACAATGTATATTACATTGTTGATATTGGACTGTTTGTTTTTCGATAGCGGGGAATTATATTTGCCATAGGGAAGTACAATTGAGTGTTATGACCTAATATGATAACTTTGTGTCAATAGCAAATATGACAAGTTTATTACCATTTCATACATACACAAGTATATGTACTCATAATGTCCCAGAATATAAGTACAATTCACGATAACATAAGTACAACTCATGATAATGTAAGTACAATAGTACAATAGAGTCATCTTTAAGCTTTGATATTTAAGAGAAAACAAGGTATATATCGCTATCTATTAAATTAACCCTTGACCGACTGTATTTTTGCCATGAAATTATATTTTATTTAAAATCAACTTTCATGCCTGATTAATGATTTAATATATTGAAGGCATGGAAATCAAATGAAAGATTGCATTAAAGTGTTCAAAAATATAAAAATCATTTTGTTTATTTTTTATTTGCATTAAAAGCCAAATTACAGGGTGGGCCAAAAAAAATTGAAACATTTTTCCTTCCATTGTAACTTTTTTGTTCGTCAAGTATTATCTTCAATATGCACCAATACAGTTAAACAATAGTTAACAGTTTAAATTAGAGGTTGCTAAAGATCATATCTATTGAGCTCTATTGTTCGATTTTTCTTATATGACATTGGGTTGAGCCTTTCTGAACTAGTATGCCAACTATTAGACAATGCATTAACATGCAAAATATCACCACCTGCCATTTGTTACAGACACCATGTCATTTTTTGTTACAGATGTCTTAAAGTTTAAGACTATCACAATGTGTCACCTCTAAGTGGTGGTGACATAAAAATGATGTCATTGGGACAGTTAGGGTTACTCACTGTTAATTTAAAAACATTTTTAGGAACATTATTGGCTCCAATCATTGACCTCTATCTTCTTGCTGCACCAATATATCAAATATATATCGCTAGTATCTGATATACTATAAGTTGTTTGACTCTACAAAAGGAGGCAGCACCTACTGGAAAGGTCTATTTCTGAGATACCATATTACTATTATAACAATAGCAGGAACAAAAGGACAAAAGAACAACATCAAAAAACACCTTCTACCCAAAACCCCTATAAACAATACAAAAACATGCCAATTAACTAAAAACCAACCCTAACCATTCTCATTCTAAGACATATTCACTACATATAAGCCACGATGTCTGGGAAGATCCCAAGACATAATTACCAAATACAAAACAATTAAAAACAGTTTACCTATTACTCTTTATGAATATCAATTATCGTACAGACACAGAAATGACGATTTAAAGTGTTTACATGAGTATTAGTCATGTTTTTCATTCTTGGAAAGCAAATGTAGCATGATTGTAAATTCTCCACAGTAATTCTTGTACTAACAAGAGATTAGATAGGGCAATCAACAACAGACATGTATAAGCTATCGAGACAACCTTCATGTTTTTGTAATGATATCTATAAGTTATCAATAATAAATATCTAGGGGTATGCATCTTACATGAACAAACCTTTCTGATGTAGAGGTAATTTATGAATACAAAAAGTATAATGGTTTTTCAGTTAATGATCCTGGTTTATACAAATGTAGTCTGGTTAACCAAACAGAAATATGATGCATTACAAAACACAATTGTGGTCAAAACTCATTTAGCTTCAAATGTTCTTGATGTATTGAAACCATAATCTGATAAGTATATGGGAATCATATGTTTAAGCTGATCATAATGGTAATCTCTATATAAAAACACATACATCTACAAGTATATCTATTCATAGGTTAACTCCCCCCTTTTGATCATCATGATAAACCATGACATCTCAATTCTTCTCAGCTCTGAGATGTTTCAGGTGGAACAGAAAGATGCTATGAGTATCAGAATGCCTTTTGATGGGCCCAAAAGACTTTTGAGCCCACTCTTGATTTTCAGATCCGCCCCTCAGTATTTTACCATTATTACTCCCTTGGTGTTAAAATTGGTACACGAGGTTGCTCCCAGGGTAGGGAATTGGCAGACCAATTTTCATTTTGTCAAAATCCCCTACCCAGTACCCTACCTTAAAACTCACCAATCAGAGTCTGAAATTGCTAAACCTCAATGATTTTCACATAATGTATGTTTAAACATATTTAAATGAAAAAATTCATTAATCTTAATGAGACAAAAACATATATTTTCTTATATAACTTCCAATGCAGGCTTGTCGAAAGCTTTGAAATCATCCAATTTATTGACATTATTGTATTTCTATTATCTATTTTCGATTTTTCAATTCTCATCTGACACACAGACACTACACTGGATGAAACAACAAGATACAAAACACAATAGAAGTTCCTAAACTCCAGGAGAGAAGTGTAGAAAACCTGAATATCATTTTATCAACATGCTATATATGCATAATATCATAGTGATCATGGTATTTACACATACATCATAGCAGCTGTATATAAATATAATGTACATCAATAATTTAAACCTATAGGCTCTTTAATAATCATTCAAGAGCAGAGTCTATAAAAAGCCAAGCACAGTTATTAAACCAACATCAAACACCACTGGAGTGCCTGTAATTATTTTTTAAACATAAATAATAAGAATCAATATTGAATAATTCATAAATGTGTTTTATCATTGGACTGGGCTCTTAATTGATATCATTAATTTCAATATAAGGAATATTTGATGAGTTTAATACTAGCTTTATCTTCCTTTCACTACACAAGTACTCCGAATCACCTTCCAGTTTTCTATGTGTTTTTAATAAATCCAGGGAAAAATTGCTGTGGAAAAAACTGTTTTAACGACATATTTTTCTCAATATCTGATTTGAGCAAACACATCATTGCAATCACTTATAAAGGTCTGGCTCATATAAGTGATATGCATTTCAATGTGTAAAAGCAATGCAAACACGGACAAATAATTTCAAAATTTATCAAAATGCTAGCGTGATGTTGAACAGTTAAACTTAAAAGCTACTTAAGAGTTGTGAGCAATCAAAAAAGTACTTCACCCTTATAGAGATTCTCTGGAGAAACATACTTCACAAATAATATTACGCGATTTAAAAAATTACAAAAAAATTCAAACATTTTCTCAGGGATGATTATATCATCTGAAATCTAAACAAAAATACCATATGGTTTAGCGACTCATCAAAGAACACAATATCATAGAACAAAATATTTTTTAAATCAGAAATGTCACAATTGTTAAGATTTGAATAGCAAGGGCTTCTACTCCACACTTGAAGAGCTCTTGGTTACTCGTAGCATTGTGTTGAGTATAAAGCAAACCTTCACGATTGTTTAACTTGCACTTCAACATTAAATATTTTATGTACTTGTATTTTGGGGTACTTGTGTACACTTAGAACCAAGTAATATATTTGATACAGTAACCTTGACAACTTTAACTTTCTCAAATTGATCATGTTTTTAAGAGCATAAATCTATATATGATAAATATAAACACACTTAAACAATGCTATTTCTGTAAACATTTTTGACACCTAGACATTGCGCTCTTTAAAAATGTCTTTTGAAATATCCAAATATTTACTTACATTGTGGAAATATTCAGATATTAGGTACAAGCAAATATTAGATCAATTCAAACTACAATCAAATCATCAAAATACTTCAATTGAATCCTATTTCCTATAAGTGAAAAATACAAAATAGATTAGGAAGATTAAAATTGTCTATTTTATGGATCTAGATAATAATTTATCAAAAATAATATGTGTACATAGAACATATTTATAAAAATAATAATGAGTATCAATACATTGGATTTGTATAAACACATTTAAATGTGGGAAAAAACTGAGTGATTCAGCATGCTGCACCACCCTACAAATAGAAAAAATAGTTCCACAAGAGCAGAGTCAACTTCATTAAAAGCGGGTGAAGGAGATCGTGAGATGGCAACCCAAGCAAAGTCTATATACTTGAAACTCTCCCCTATGCTCCTTCAACATCTTGTAATACTGCTTAGCATATCAATAATCTAGTCTCTAACTTAGTCAGCTCTGAGACAATTTCAACCGCTCGTTAAATATAACTCTTTAATAGACTAACACATCAAAATTGATATTTATAACAGACCTACTGGCACACAGTTTGTTAATAAATGTTTTAATAAATTAGACTTATCACCAATACTCCAACATTGATAAAAGTTATCTACTATTAAACAGTTTCAAGTTTATGTAAATACTTGCTGATACAAGCATGATATAGAATTGTGATAAATAGGTATAAATATATAAAGATGATGATAAGAAAATGAACTGAAGTGATATGATTGTAAGATTGGATTGTTTGCCGTTAGAAATCATGAAAAGGCCCTTCTCAGTCAAGTCGGCTATTTTATTAATATTTCTCAAAATAGCACATAATTGCATAAATCATAATATAATACTGTTCAATGATAAAAGTTTGCAGTAAATACAAAAACATCATTGCCATCTAATAGTATTTTTAGAATAAAATATAAAAAAAATGCAAATACTGTAAGTCCAGGCATTTTGGCTTCAAGAGTGAAACCATCATTGTGTACATGTAACTAACCTTATATTCTAACGCCTCACAATATTTGATATATTGAAAATTCTTCAAATATTCATGAGATAAGATAGTAATAATTTTTCTGCCTTTATTTATTTGTTTGTTTGTTTTGCAGATATCAACAAGTTCTGTGTATTAAAAACAAACAAACAAACTATCAAGGTAATAATCTCTATAAGAAACAAAGAAATAACTCGATAACTTCTTAACAGATTTCTAATTGCTTGGAAACATATTGCACACAAGAATTAAACATGTATCACTGTAAATAACACATGTAGATGTATTTGACAAGAAAACCAAACTTGTTTTCAATTCAAATAAAGTCACAAACCACAAATACTCAAGTTATTCCTATCTCCATTATCAGACATAGCATTCTCTCATTCTAATATTGGACACGAGATGGCAGCACCTTACAGTGATCAATTCAAGTACAGGGTGTTTCAAATTTACGGTTCATTGTTTTTTTTTGTAAAACTCACAATGACTTTGGTCCTGTATTTCAAAATGGATAAAATATAAAGGTAATCATTCTTTTCCTGTATTCAAGTCATATTTACACTCAAGTCACAAAGATTCCCGATGAAAACAATTATGAATGAGGAAAGAAGTTTGCTATTGTGAAAGAGCTGCAAGTTTGCTAGTGATGGAGTAAGTTTATGAATGAGGGAGCAATTTTGCAAGTGAAGGCGTAAGTTTGTGGATGAGGGAGCAACATCACTAGTGCATCCAGGGAGCAAGTTTATGAGTGAGGGAGCAAGTTTGACACAGAGAAAGAGTGAATTAGATAGCGACTCACTAAAGAGGGAGCATGCTTATTAGTTACGGTGCAAGTTTATGAATGAATGAGAAAGTATACAATGGTAGAAGTAACTACTATCAAATTCATAGACCTATATATTGACTGGTTTACAATGGTACCGTAGATACAACATATTGTTTTCAAACAAGCTGTATTTTTCAAAATCATACACATTGACAATTGAACATCGTAGCATATGTATGAGCAGTCACTTAAACGCCACTCCATGTTCTTTACATCCTTTTAACGCAGTCTAATGTGCTACACTAAGTGTTAGATAAACTTAAGTTGGTCTAGAGGTTTTGTTTAAAACTTTAAGAGCACTGTATTTTGTTTGCTTTAAGTTTTTGAGAGCCAAGTATGTTATTTATGTAAGTATGCGAACAACCACAAGTGATTCTCCTTAAAAAGTCTTGAAAATTTAATGTTTAAGCTTTGACTGGTGTTTTGTCACCCCACCCTGTTTTGATAACAGAGTCAATATACATAATTAATATTGTCAATATGAGAAGTTCATGTCAAACACAAGTCTCTCATGTCTTAAATTTTCTGAATAAGTGAATAAACAATTATTGAATATTTCTTGTTGTTCAATGCTCTTCTACTTGTCAGAATGATAACTTGCCTGAGATATTGGAACATTGAACCATTGACGACATAAGAATGTATGTTTGGAATGTGATTGCAATAAATGAAGACATACAAACAGGGAATACAAAGCATGTGTTGAAAGCATTGTGACACTTAACACAGAAAATAATGCTGCATTTCTGTACAAGTTCTTGTAAATTCTTAGTTGTTATCCATGGCTACAACAATGGACTTCTTAGCCCAAAATACTTGCAAGATAAGTAGTATCTGAATATCTATCCAAACAAAATGTACTAAGGTCTTGTGGATTTGGATTGTCATAATTGACTTCTGAATGGTGGGAGGGTATTTAACACTGTTGCTTTGCGTTAGTTCTTCATACTGGATGCAGTGGGCTTGTTTTCTTGTGGCTGGTTGTACTCTAAATGCCCTTTTTCTTTATTTACCCTTAAAAACTGTTAATTCAGACCACAATGACATAGTTTGAAATACACTGATTTCCCCCTCCAAATGAACCATTTCATATTCTCCTATTATTTAGGGTTTTTGGAAAACTTTGAAAAATCAGTCAAAATCTTGTAGAAATCGAGAAAAAGATACTACCAACAGCAGAACTGCCATCATGAATCTGGACATTTTTGGATGACATGGGACCAAAATCAGTTCAAAACTTGGGCCTATTTGGCAAAAAAATGCTAGTCCTATAAAAGTCCAAGCTGAACCCTCCTTCTGATAGGATTTTCATGTTGTTATGGTAAAGAAGATGTCCGAGTAGTTTCAGCACTTCTTATTGACACAAGCCCAAGATGTGTCAAACCTCTCAAACTGTTAATGCATCTCTAATGGGGCGAATATAGTATTTTTTTTTTACTTTAATAAGAGTCCGATTTTCAGGGGACAGGTACTTAAATTTTTAAATTTTGTTGCTTTTATGATTCTTCCGAGAACCTGCCAATTTTGACAAAGGAATGTACAAATCTTGACCAAAATGTTACAATTTTGAAAAAAAATCATTTTAAAGAAAAGGTAGATTAGATTCTATTTAGATGATTTAAAGGAGTGGGGTCTATAGGACTATGTATTGTAAAAATTCACCTACCATTTTCTCTTGAGCCATCTCATTGTCGCCAGATTTTTGGATTGGCCCTATGAACATGTGCTTCTCCTCATTGAACGTGAAGTTTATACCAGAGAGTGTGGTAAAGTGCCTGCCATGATTCCTTAGTATACAAAGCCTCATAAACGACTACAATGGTAACAAACAAGTTATCAATTTATATTCCATAAAAACTGGTTATTTGTGGTTATTGATCTTTTTGACATTTTTCTTCCTTAATTCTTAGACTGCAATTTTATATTTTTTTCATGTCAACTATTTATTTTGACTTTGCTTATATCCAAAAAAAATTGAGAGCATAACATGAAAACCACACATGCTGTAATGCAGAGATTTTGTTTACTTTTGAATTAAATTATTAACATTTCATGTATCAAAATAAATATGAAACAATGCCAGAAGAAAGTGGGAACGTTTTTTCATTATTGAATTAATGCCAAGAACCTCTTCCTGTTCTCCAAGGTCAAGCCTACTCCTCATAGTGAAGATGAGACCCTTATGGGTGGAGGAGAGTGGAACAAAGTGATCTAAGTTCAAGTCCTCTCTCAGTGGAGTGCTCTGCTTCCAGTCACTGATCTGGCAGTTCTCTAGTGCAGTCTTCACTGTAAAGTTATCACATATACCTGCAAAATACAAGCGATAGTTTTATCCTGGTCATTTATGAAAACTTGTGTCTCTGAACAATATAACCCTGCAACACCAAATCTGAGCTCAAGTGTTATCCTGGTGATGATGGTTATGTTATTGCATATCTATGCAACATAAAATACAAAGCATTAACATGACGAAATGAAACGACCAAGATATTCCAAAATGGTAACACAATTGTAACAATTTGTTACAGGTGCAGACCTGTATTGCTGAACTTGGCACATTGGTTATAAAAGGTTGCGACTCCACCAAGCTCCAGTCTTATCCTTTCATACATGGAGTCTTCATCAAAACACAAAAGCATAAAAATGGACTCCAATATTCAAAATAATGAAGATGTACTTCTTTAAATGAGATTCCAAATTCTTTCTATTATGAGATACAGTGCAAATGTTTATTTTCTGGTAGAAAAACGATCACTAGGAAATGTAGATCTCATATATAATGTATAAATACTTAAATACACAGCACATGCATAAATGGTATTACAAATTCCATACCTGGTTGCAGGAGATCTTTCTCAGTGGGTAACATGTTCAACAAAACAGACAGTCTGTACCACAATGACTGTGAGCTCTGAAAGAAACACATGTATATCAATCAAAAATAGCACTGTCTCGGGTATGGATATACATACTATTAGTTTTATTCAAAAATATTTCTTAATATAATACCTGAATATATTGTGGATAAGTTTGAGATGAGATAAATGTTTCAAGCTAACTACAACCATTGTTTTGAGCTATATCCATGGATGGATACATCAAGAAAGCCTAAATGAGAATGAAACCTACCTGTGAACATGTAATAAGAATTTTCTCATTACATTTCATCCAATCACAGATCACCTTAACCGTCATCAAGAGCTCCTCATTTCCAATGACGTCTATTAACTTCCGTATTTTCCTCTCAATCAGTTCATCTCTAAGTAAAACAGCAACAAATGAGTGTGAATGGCATTTACTTATACAGGTTCTGCAATCAGTTTAGCTAAAATGTCCAGATCTGGTCAATCAATATCATCTATTATCATACTACTATCAACCATGCAATTGAATGATTGGTCAAAATTTGGTCACATGTCATGAAACATTAGATGATATTCGCTGGCCATGCTTATTGAATTAAACGAGCAAGCAATGTTTGGGCTTTGTGGAATATCACTTATGAAAGATGCACAGGCATAAAATGAATGAAATATTTAAAGATTATCTAGATATAAATAAGTGCATGAGAATTATGAAAAAGATTACCTGTCAATGACACTGTCCAGGTCAGTTTCTTTCTCACTCTCAGTTGTCATAGCCGAGTTATCTGAAACAACATCATCTACGTTATATTTGGGATGACGGCGCATATTGGAAAAATAGGCGAAAAGTAAATGTAATTTGAGAAAAATAGAAAAGATGATACTGAAAGAGAATAGATGTCATTGTAGGATAATAGAAGTCATCGTAGGATAATAGATGTCATTGGAGAAAAATAGATATCACTAGAGAAAAATATATGGAGAAAATAAATGCCATTAAAAATAGATGTCATAGGAGTAAAATCCTTTCTACGTTAATTTCTTCTCATTCAACCTGTAAGCCCAATGGCGATACTATGAAACCTGAAACCCAGAAGAGTCATTTATACAATTGTAAAGTACAAAGTTCTAAGGAGGACTACATTACCTGTATCAGTTGTTAGAAAGCTGTTGTCTGTATCTGTCTCTATCACAAAGTTTGCTAGTTTCGCTGTTATCTCAGCAACATGTTCTGCCTCAGGGTCATGATCAAATCCTAAATTAAATAAAATTTGTATATTGGGCTAGTAATAATTCATACATAGGATATGTTTATTTATCTCATGGCTATAGACAGGGTGTCAATGGATACTAAAGATTAGGTGCAACATAAATGCAACATTTCAAATTTTCAACAAAGTATACCATGAATTTGAATACCTGGGAGATAAAATTATGATTTAGAAATGTTTTGATTAATATACATGAATAGATATGATATCTGCAAGAGTAAGTGTAGTGTAACTGTATACCAGTTTTGTGCAGTCTAATGCCAACTGAACAAAACTGGTGTAAGGACATATAGCAGTGGCCCATGGGGCCCAGCCTCCCCCCTAAGTTGGGCCCAGAAAAAAAAGTTGGACCCCAAAAAAATTTGGGCCAAAAAAGGTCATATAGATTAGAGAGCACATCTTGCTTGCAACTCAGATATGATTTATATCCACAGTGTTATTATACCCTAAACTGCTCTACATACAAGATACTGTATGATAAAGTATGAGATATATCCATACATACCAGGAGGGACTCTAACATCTCTCTTGCCCTGAACTATAGCACTTAGTTCCTTATCCTGCTCTGGTTCTACTGTATTGTAACCATTCACCATCAGATCTAGACTCTGCTGTAGGAAGCCTAAAGTAAAAGACATACACTAGATGTACAGGGTGTCTAGGCAAAAATATACTATAGCATTTAGTTCCTTATCCTGTTCTGGTTCTACTGTATTGTAACCATTCACCATCAGCCCTAGACTCTGCTGTAGGAAGCCTAGAGTAAAAGACATACACTAGATGTACAGGGTGTCTAGGCAAAAATATACTATAGCATTTAGTTCCTTATCCTGTTCTGGTTCTACTGTATTGTAACCATTCACCATCAGACCTAGACTCTGCTGTAGGAAGCCTAAAGTAAAAGACATACACTAGATGTACAGGGTGTCTAGGCAAAAATATACTATAGCATTTAGTTCCTTATCCTGTTCTGGTTCTACTGTATTGTAACCATTCACCATCAGACCTAGACTCTGCTGTAGGAAGCCTAAAGTAAAAGACATACACTAGATGTACAGGGTGTCTAGGCAAAAATATACAACAGCATTTAGTTCCCTATGTATATGTACAGGGTGTTTAGGAATATGAAGATACTGATTTCCTTATTTCTAGTTTCTACAGGAAACACATATCAGATATACAGAGTGTCTAGGAAAATAAAAATACAGAAGGACTTAGTTCTTATTCTTTTCTGTTGCTGCAGAAAACACCTATCAGACATAAAAGTATCTAGTTCATCAATCTATTTTGATTCCACAGAAAACACATATCAGAAGTACTGGTTATTGAAACCATTGTAAATTCATAATGATCAAACTATCAAACGATAGTATAATATTCAGATAAAAACATTTTGTTTACCTCCATTGCTGGCAAACAGTTCAGTTGACATGTCATTGAGGTGATCATACATTGCACTGGAGAGAGTCCCATTACCCAAGCTGAAGGAACCATCTAATGAGCCATTGAGTGAGCTGTTCAAGTTCATACCACTACTGCTACCAGCTAAGAGATGCAGACCTAGCCCTAGTCCAAGCTGAAGACATGAAACATGAATTGAAATCCAAATAAGAAAACAGGGATTGAGAAAGAGCTTCTTAGACATTATGGTATGCTATACCATGATGCTATAGTTCATATTTTTTATAGTTTATCTCATAATTTATCATCAATTTAAAATATATATATTTTCACTTAAAGCATGTTTAAACGAATAGGTTAAGTTATGATATATCCTTATTTACTCTATTAAACTCCTTTAAATTACATAATTGAGAATTTTATTCCATACCTATTAACTGAGGTATCATTTTTTAGATTTGAAAACATTTTAAGTTGCATCCTGAAAATATTTTTGTATAAGACTGTGGATTCACTATACCTGTTCATCAGGCTGGCTCTGCTGGTCTCTTGAGAGAATACCTGGAGGGAACTCCTGGCTCTCCATCAAGTTATCAGAGTCATCGGAATCAGTGTTGTTATTAAGATAGTCTATGACATCATCCTGCGAATCACTTGACAGAGTGTCTGAATCATCACTATCTGCAGTAACAAAGCACAATGGCAAGTTTAAAAATTAATGAAAATGAGGTAGGAGCCCTATGATTAAGGACACATGGTATATTGGACACAGAAAAGGACGATGCCGCAGGCTGTTTATTCTGAATTCTAAATTGCAATAGCTATTGCATAACAAGCTATCTTAAGATGAATGAAAATCAAAATTTTCCAAATATTCTGTATCAAATAATGGACGTGCTAACATCAGCAAATTTAAATAGCACAAGTATGTTATGCTAGCTGCTAGGGGTTACCAACCTGCACTGAGAGCAGCTTCCCCCTCAGACAGGTCACTGTCATCACTTCCTGCTCCTCGTCTCCTCCGCCTCCGCAACATTGCACTCCTCTTGTTACGTGACTTAAGATTCTAAAACAATATTCCCAAATGTTTATACATTTAACAGCATGTGACCAATTGAATGAGGAAAAGTGCAACTCCAAAGAATAGCAAATCCCACCAAACAAAACATGAATTCAAGAGGTCCTATTTCAAGAAGTTTGAACAAATTTCAACAACCAGAGTTCTTAATGGACCACAAATTGAACTACAGATGCCTGAACAGCCTCTGTGCAGTATATACAAGTATATTTTGAAACTTCATTCAGTGGATAATCAAAACAGCTTACTTCATTTATAGCTGTATTCAGCTAACCGATAAAAAGAGAAAACAAAAATTCATTAAAATGCAAAATGAATCCTCTTGTACTGTTGGATTACTTTTTAAGTATCAGCTCAATTTATATCAGTACTCTTACTTTTTCATTTTTCTTGTTATTTTCTTGAGCAAGTTCAGTTTTATCTCGTTTGTTAGTGGTTTCATGTGTGTTTTGTTTCTCTAATGTTGCATCTGTGTTTCTATGGTTATCACTCATCTCTTTCTTCATCTGTTGAAGGTAGTTCAACTCCTCATCACTCGTTTTGGCACTTTCATCTAAGATGTAAATAGCACATGTATATTTAGAGGCTTATGATGTGAAGTATGCCTGAGTTCTGCTGATATATAGGCTGATCTTGTATAAGGGCAAGAAAGATGACATATTTCAAATAAAAAAGAAAAGGATTTAATATTGTGAAAATATTGAAGCTTCTTCCTTTATTAGATTAGAACTTATCATTTCAGAGCTTCTACTGCACTTGGGATGTAATATTTCAATTTTGTCATCCATAATAAAAAAAATATAAATACAGGGTGATCATTAAGTTCTGGGAATTGGTCTGCCATTTCAAGATTTCTCAACCATTTGAGTTGAAATTTTCAGCAGGTGTACATTGTATAATTCTGAATTGACAAGCAATGTTTCATATACATATCACATCTACAATTTATTTTATTGTAATTACAAAAAAAGTAAAAGTGGTTCGCGGGTCAGCAAATTTTGACTGATGTTAATTTGAAAATTTCCTGCCAAAACATATTCATCTTGCCTAGATAGTTGCTTCAAACTACTTGTACTAGAGGCAGAACAGTACTCTTGAAGTCATTTATTCAGAAGTATTCTTCATTGCTGAGAGGACCATTTTATTTATGATTGTTTCCATTAGCCTGGACGCATATGCGTTGTTGACAAACTTAGTCCATAAAGATGTGTTCCAGTCCTCCCTTTGGCATCCCTTGAAGATTTGCTCAAGCCTTTGAAATCAGTCCCTTATTGGAATCAAACTTATGACCTCTCATATGATGCTTTAGCACCCCAAATGTAGTGAAGCCTTATGGTGCTTCATCTGGGGAATATTGCCTGATGAATATGGGGCAGTAATAACTTGTGTGAACCCCAATTCTTCAAGAGTAGTATGGGCAGTTTGAGTAATGGGAAGGAGCATAGTCATAATGGAAGTAACTCCCCGCTATTTTTGGTCATGATTGTTACTTTGAGATGCTGATGAATGATACAAAATTAGAGCAAAGTACACTCTTATATAACAATAAAGATGTTACTTTAGAAACTTAAGTTAGAGAAGTATTTGAAAATATAAAAAATCACAGAAATATGTCCACCAAATAGGTATCTATTAACCATACTTTTGGATCAAGCAAAATTTGAATTAATTTTATTTTACTTGACCCGCTACGCCATTCATCATGTTGCTATAGTAACAATAATTATCCATTGTGACATCAGATGACAATGAGACTGTTTTATCCAACCCAAAATTACATTCCCCATTTACCTTGAAAATGTCAAGTAAATTGGTTGAAAAATAATGAAATGACAGATAAATTCCCAGAACTTAGTGATCACCCTGTACTTCTTCATTATGTTATAACTGTAACATCAAGATACATCTTTCTTGGATGTTCAATTTATTATGGGTGAACATTTAGAAATTGCAAGTGTTTTGCAGATGAGTCTACTGCTAATTCAACGTGAATTAAGGACACTTAATGAAGGGGGTCACAGATCCTGAAAGAAGCCCTATAAAACTGACCTTGACTTTCCTGTTTGAGGTTTATCACTGCCTTCTCCTTGTCTTGTAGGGCTGACTGCAGTCTCTCTCCAGTGTGGTTGAATATATGGGAGAACAGAGCTAGGGTGAATGCTATAGCTGCAGTGACTAACTTGGATCCTGGAAGAAGAAATCAGCGCTTGCATTAGGTTAGAAAATTTGTGAGTCCCAAGGACGCAATTTTTTCAAAAAAGTGTGTCCTTTGAAAAAAAAGTGTGTCCCTTATTTTTCAGTTTTTGATTTCTTGCCACGAATTTAAAACGGAAGTAAACGTTAAGTACGGACTGAATAAATGCATGTTCGTTCATTCGACAATGAATACATTTTATTTCATGAATAACCTAATATTTGTTTCTGAATAGGAAAAACTGTTGCGTGTCATGGTTTCAAATCTAAAAATAAACAAAGTCGCAAAAATTCGAGAGAATCATGATTATTTGTAAATATTCAACATGTTGAGCCTTATTTACGATTCAAATAAAGGTGAGAGATCATAATTATTTGTTTTTGTTAGGCATCGTTGTAAACACATTGTACTATTGACCCAGGGGTTTCAATAAATATTTTTCAACAGGCCTTTTGGCAATTTCAACAGGCTGAATTTTTTTCGACCATTCGCCGCTGCCACTCCTGCCACTTAAATGCAAACTGTATATGAGCAATTGATCTATTTGTGTTTTTCAATGTTGCCCCTTGTTCCTCCTCACTCTGATGTAAATAATAACTCAATATTCCTTTCTGACACATTATTAATTTCAATGAAATATAAAGATCAACATTCAATAGTTTGATATGCATTTATGACTTGTAATATTTTATTTGTTTTCAAATGTTGCCCTTTGTGCTTCCTCACTATGATGTGAGATAATGCCAAAAGGATCAATTGTATTATAGTGTTTGTTTTATCCATTGAAAGTTGGCAGGACAGTGATAAAGGTTTTTTGCTACTGACCCATTAGTCTCAAAGCAATGATGTTTGGTTTTGAGAGTAGATCAATAAAAATGGTATTGAGATACCCCACATCTCCTGTGCTGATGATGTTCTCCTCCTTAGTACAAATGAACATGACATGCAAACCATGCTACATGATGCATTCTATTTCTCGAGCAAAGAACGTTACCATCTTAACTCCTCTAAAACCAACTTTTTAACAATCAACAAGCCCAAAACTGATTTCAACTTCAAACTCGGGATGTCTGACATTACCGAAACTCCAACTGTTGAACATCTTGGGATGACAAGAGACAACAAAGGCAGAAGCATTGATGTTGACCTGAGAATAAGCACTGCAAGGAATACCATGTATGCACTCATGGGAGCCGGCCTCCATGGCCGCAATGGTCTCTCCATTCAGGCCTCCATAAAACTCTGGTCCATTTATGTTCTACCTAGACTCACATATGGTCTGGAAACACTGATCCTTCACAAGACAGACATGGAAAAACTGAACCGTTTCCAAAGGAAAACCCTCCGACAACTACAGGGTATCCCAGAAAGAACGCCTAACGCAGCCACCCTACTCCTCACTGGTCAAATCCCCATTACTGCTACCATTGACAAACTAGCCCTTAAGCTTGCATGTAGCATCTTCAGATTAGACAATAGTACCCCATTAAAGCAAATTGCAATCCATCAAACACTCCAACTAGAAACCAATACTCCTTCATTGTTCACCGCCATACGCAAAACCCTCTGGAAAAGTGTCATTTAAAGACAGTGTGCCATGCTTATAGTATTCACATACCAAATATGAACAAAATCGCTCCACTACTTTTCGAGTTATAGTAAAATACGTTAAAATGGCTGCCATTTTTCAAAATGACCACCTTCTACCAAAGGTGTCATTAGACAGTGTGCCATGCTTATAGTATTCACATACTAAATATGAACAAAATCTCTCCACTACTTTTAGAGTTTAGTAAAATACGTTAAAATAACGAGTAAAGGCTGCCATTTTTCAAGATGGCTGCCATGTGCTTCTTTAATATCTACATTTCTAGCTTTATTAGTGTCCTATATAATTTTTTTTACATTTAAAACATATTGCTATTACAGTTTTACATATTGCACCTAAATTACTGTAAGATCGGCACTAAAATGGCCGCCATTTTTAAATGAGTGGCCATTTTGAAAATCTGCTTTCAAGCAGAACTTCTACCCCCATAGGGTTATATGTGTACAAAATATGAACAAAATCTGGCCAACGGTATTTGAGTTATTGCCCGGAGGGAGGGACGGACATATGGATGGAGGCGTTCCCTATATCCCCCCAAACTTTTTTACAAAGACCCCCCACGAAGTGGCCTGGGATTTGTACTTTATTCCCACTTGAAGCCATTCAAGTGACCTAAAGACCGCCTTTATTCCCTTATATGGTAAATCGTCAAGGTAACTATCAAGGCGTCATACGATGCCATTACGAATCGATTGTGTTTCCAAGTAATGTCGTCATGAGACGTCAACGACGCATCCGCCATTGCTCTCAAGTTTGGTCTGAACGGGTAAGCGTATTTTAACATTTCTGTCATTTTAAAGTCTGATTTGTGCATCTATAACTGGATTTCACTTCATCTTGAATGTAGAAATGAGTAGAATGGTAAATTATGATTGTGCTGAATCATTACTATCAGGCCAGTGGTGAAAAAATCAATTAAAATGAACTTGGAAGAAATTTTGATTTCGTTTCTCATGGTCTCACCCTAGGCCTAGTCTAATTCAGATGTTCTGATTTTGATTGTGTATGGCTAGGCTTGTATGCCGGTCGTGCATGCGCCTGTCAGTAGGCCTATGTCAGTAGACTGACTGATCGTGTTGGAGCATATTAGACTAGCAATCCCTCTCAAGTGTGTATTTCAGTAACTATGAACGGAAAATAAATAAAAAATTAAATCAGTACACGTTTCACATGCATTTTGTAAAGTATTTAAGCCTCAAGGTGATCAGAAATCGATATAGACTTATTCCATGACGGTTCCTATTAATTGAGAGTATTAATCGCACTGCATCGTCAATTTTGTATCACACTCTCAACACGACACAGTGGGCGATGTCAAACTAAATGTTCAAACCCCTTTTTGCACCATTTTATTTCTTTTTCAGTGACATCAACTACAAAAACATCATGCAGTATCATTACAACAACAAGAAGTGTAACAACTGCGAAGGCCAAAGTAAGTAGTATTTCCATTAACCTATTACACTCGAAGCAAGTGTAAGTTGTCACTCATTCATTTTTCGTGACTGAAATTCCCTACAAAATTTTCCGAATACATGTATGTTTGAAAAACGATAAAGGGTCAGTGAGTCAAATATAGAGGCGGTGTCAAATACTACAGTTGATTTTGAACTGTGAAATGCAGACATGACTTCAAAATCACCAAAAAGTTAAGTGACATTCTAAATGTACATTTCCTCGACTCATTGTACACGTGGACAATAACATTTTACTGCACGTGTTATTTTCTGGTATAGAATAAAGTATGAAAAGGGCACGATATACGTATATGGACTGGAGTATATTTTAAGATTTATGAGTGATACGATTTTTATCCACGAATGGATATGATCAATATCCACGAGTGTATTTAAAATCATATCATGAGTAAATCATACACTTGTAGGATGTTCTTTTTATGTTCAAATAACCATTGGACACCATTACTGTAATAACTTTAACAATTGCCTCACTGATTAAAAAAACATGAATATTTTCGAACGAAATGATAAATGTACAAATGCAGGAAATGTATTGACAAAAGTCATAAATATGCTTTTCCATCCCTTACATTTCCAAGGCACATGAGGTAATCACAAAGGCTAACAAGTCCAGAATGTCATACAGTACCTGAGGATCAATCCAGAATCTCCAAAGACAACTACTAAGGGCAACATTGAGGAAAAACCAGTGTCTAGAAGTCATCTACCAGGGTTTAAATTGGACTTTCTGAAATCTGTAGTAAATTTTTGGGCTCTATGAAACCACAATATATGTGCTAAAGTTAGAAGAATGTTTATGTCACCATGTAGAGATGGTGACATATTGTTGAAGTTTGTAAAGTTTATCGTCCTATTCCTGTATTCATGTAAGTTAACAAGTCAAAGTAAAATTCTTAATTTATAACAGTAATCCATTAACAGAAACGTTAAAGTCTACAAGTTATTTCTGATGTCATTGTTACAACAATGGATTTTAGGAAAAGTAAACTTCCTTTCAATCACCCCAGGAAAGTTCTGCATTAAAATACAGTACTTATACGGATAGGGATTTTGTCAAAGTTTTAAATCTAATTTAAAACTCCTAAGGCCTAATTCAAAATGTAACATAATTACCCTTTGCATTCGTTTGACTTCACTTCTTAAAAGAGAGCTTCGTCTTCACTCTTTCAAACTAAAATAAACCTGTGAACTCACCGCGCCAATCAGTGTTCATCGGCCAAATTTGACCGACGTTCTATATATGGTCATTCCTTCTGACATCATCGTTGAGCCCGGAATTGACCAATGACATGCGCATATTTAATTAGAACGCATTTGGCGTATGTTTCTTAGCTCGCTGAATGGTGGAAGAAAGGTCAGCGCATAGGTCAGAAGTGATTTATTAACGAAACTGTCACCGTACCCATCTTGGGGGCGGGGCTACCAAAATGTAATATGGTCTCTACTAGGCAGAGTGTGGTTTAACTAGACTCTGCACGCAGGGTATAACATAAAGGAGCATGCATTCCCGTCCAGAACAGTAGCCTATACAAGTATAAATGGGACTCCTGCGGCAATGTAACCATTTACTTTGATTCCACTTTCAATTCCCTTCTATCTTCGGGTATTTGTATTTTTTCAGTGATTTTCACTGGATTTTCTTGTTTCGATGCGATAATAAAATATTCCATATTTATGAGCAACAGTGTACAATATACTAATAATATTGGAGAACATACTTTTTGAGGGATAGGACTAAAAGAACTCCATCGCCAGGGGCATAATGTGCAGGGAAGGTTATCATGTTGGGATAAATCTTATCTCATTTTTAAACTTAAATTCATGTCTATTCAAAACAAAAACATAGGGTAGCTAACAGAACTGGTTGACCCGCAAGCAAACAACACTCCAGGCATTTCACTTTGTACATGACTAAACATTTTCAAAAGCCTTTGAAAATTTATAAATGTGTAGGTCATAATGTCTTTAATGCCCAAAACAACTTGTAATTTAAGAATACAAGTTTAGGCGACCATATCAAATGTTGACTCATATTAAAGAATTTTCTAACACAGAATGTAATGTAGAATGTTTAGTAGTAGTATAATCAGTGAGAGCTAAAATGGCTGATCATACAAATGAGTTATATCAGGAAATTAAAGATGCACTTCACAGAAAAGATGAACACCAGCTAAAGCTGATACTCCAAAGAACACAAAGATGTCCTGCATATACACTTTTGTTTTATATTGCTAGACTTAAGAAACTGAGTAAAGAAACATTGGATCTAACAGTAGAAAAAGGTGCTGATGTCAATGCAAGGGACAATAATGGCATGACTGCATTGATGCATGTTTGTAGCAATGGCTCTCTCGAATATATACAGTGGTTAAAAGAGTATGATGCAGATATCAATGCAAGAGACAATAATGGTAAAACTGCACTTATGCATGCATGTGAGTCTCGCTCTCTGGCATGTACACAGTGGTTAATAGAACATGGTGCAGATGTCAATGCTAGGAACAGTAGTGGTATGACTGCATTGGCCATTGCTTGTCATTCTGGCTTTATGGAATGTACACAGTTGTTAACAGATAATGGTGCAGACGTCCATATTGTTGACAATAATGGTACTACTACACTGATGTATGCTTGTGAATTTGGCTCTCTGAAATGTACACAGTGGATAACAGAGTGTGTTGCAGATGTCAATACCAGGCAGAATAAGGGTATGACTGCATTGATGAAGGCTTGTGCCTCTGGCTCTCTGGAATACACTCAGTGGTTAATAGAGAATGGTGCTGATGTCAATGCTAGGGACCATGGTGGTATGACTGCATTGCACTATGCTTGTCAGTCTGGTACTCTGGAATGCAGACAGTGGTTAGTAAGGCATGGTGCAGATGTCAATGCTAGGGACAGTATAGGTTGGACTGCATTGATCTTTGCTTGTTACAGGGGATTTCCTGAATGTACACAGTGGTTAACAGATCATGGTGCAGATATCAATGCAAGGGAAAATAATGGTGAGACTGCACTGATGTATGCTTGCAAGTCTCCCTCTCTGGAATGTACACAGTGGTTAACAGAGCATGGTGCAGATATCAGTGCTAGGGACAGTCATGGTAACACTGCAATGATGCATGCTTGTAAGTCTTACTCTCTAGAATGTACAAAGTGGTTAACAGAGCATGGTACAGGTATCAATGCTAGTAACAATTCTTGTTGGATTGCATTGAGGGGGGCGTGTGGTTTTGGCTCCCTGGAACGTACAAGGTTAACAGATCATGGTGCAGATATCAATGCTAAGAACAATCCCTGAACTTCATATGCAAATAACCATTAATCTAATAATGATATCGGAGAACATACTTTTTGAGGGTAGGACTAAAAGAACTCCATCACCAGGGGAATATGTGCAGGAAAGGCAGGAAAGGTCATCATATTGGGATAAATCTGATCTCATTTTTAAACTTAAATTCATGTCTATTCAAAACAAAAACATAGTGAAGCTAACAGAACTGGTTGACCCGCAAGCAAACAACACTCCAGGCATTTCACTTTGTACATGACTAAACATTTTCAAAAGCCTTTGAAAATTTATAAATGTGTAGGTCATAATGTCTTTAATGCCCAAAACAACTTGTAATTTAAGAATACAAGTTTAGGCAACCATATCAAATGTTGATTCATACTAAAGAATTTTCTAACACAGAATGTAATGTAGAATGTTTAGTCGCAGTATAATAAGCGAGAGCTAAAATGGCTGATTATACAAATGAGTTAGATCAGGAAATTAAAGATGCACTTCACAGAAAAGATGAACACCAGCTAAAGCTGATACTCCAAAGAACACAAAGATGTCCTGCATTTACACTTTTGTTGTCTATTGCTAGAATTAAGAAACTGAGTAAAGAAACATTGGATCTAACAGTAGAAAAAGGTGCTGACATCAATGCAAGGGACAATAATGGCATGACTGCATTGATGCATGTTTGTAGCAATGGCTCTCTGGAATATATGCAGTGGTTAAAAGAGCATGATGCAGATATCAATGCGAGAGACAATAATGGTAAAACTGCACTTATGCATGCATGTGAGTCTCGCTCTCTGGCATGTACACAGTGGTTAACAGAGAATGGTGCAGATGTCAATGCTAGGGACCATAGTGGTGGGACTGCATTGATATCGGCTTGTTCGACTGGGTTTTTGGAATGTGCACAGTGGTTAATAGAACATGGTGCAGATGTCAATGCTAGGAACAGTAGTGGTATGACTGCATTGGCCATTGCTTGTCATTCTGGCTTTATGGAATGCACACAGTTGCTAACAGAGAATGGTGCAGACGTCCATATTGTTGACAATAATGGTACTACTACATTGATGTATGCCTGTGAATTTGGCTCTCTGAAATGTACACAGTGGATAACAGAGTGTGTTGCAGATGTCAATACCAGGCAGAATAAGGGTATGACTGCATTGATGAAGGCTTGTGCCTCTGGCTCTCTGGAATACACTCAGTGGTTAATAGAGAATGGTGCTGATGTCAATGCTAGGGACCATGGTGGTATGACTGCATTGCACTATGCTTGTCAGTCTGGTACTCTGGAATGCAGACAGTGGTTAGTAAGGCATGGTGCAGATGTCAATGCTAGGGACAGTATAGGTTGGACTGCATTGATCTTTGCTTGTTACAGGGGATTTCCTGAATGTACACAGTGGTTAACAGATCATGGTGCAGATATCAATGCAAGGGAAAATAATGGTGAAACTGCACTGATGTATGCTTGCAAGTCTCCCTCTCTGGAATGTACACAGTGGTTAACAGAGCATGGTGCAGATATCAGTGCTAGGGACAGTCATGGTAACACTGCAATGATGCATGCTTGTAAGTCTTACTCTCTAGAATGTACAAAGTGGTTAACAGAGCATGGTACAGGTATCAATGCTAGTAACAATTCTTGTTGGACTGCATTGAGGGGGGCTTGTGGTTTTGGCTCCCTGGATCGTACAAGGTTAACAGATCATGGTGCAGATATCAATGCTAAGAACAAATATGGTGAGACTGCACTGATGTGTGCTTGTAGGTCCCGCTCTCTGCAATGTACAAAGTGGTTAACAGAGCATGGTGCAGATATCAATGCTAAGGACAAACATGGTGAGACTGCAGTGATGTATGCTTGTAGGTCTCGCTCTCTGCGATGCACACAGTGGCTAACAGAGCATGGTGCAGATATCAATGCTAAGGACAAATATGGTGCAGATGTCAATGCTAAGGACAATGATGGTATGACTGCACTGATGCATGCTTGTCATTCTGGCTCTCTGGAACGTACAAAATGGTTGACAGACCATGGAGCAGATGTCAATGCAACTGCACATTCAAGCAAATCAGCATTGGCTTTCATCAAGAAATTCACCCCTAGGCACAGAAAAATATACAACTACCTAACTAGACTAGGTTCTAAAGATGATGATTACAAACATCTCCTGAAACTAAACAGCAGTGCAACTGGTGATGCTAAGATCACAGCTAAAACAAACCTTGATGCAATGAAAGTTAAATGGAAGCTCAGTTTAAAGTGTCAGGTACGGTGGTGTTTGTACCAAACCAGTGTGAAAAATAATGCTTCATACAGAGACATTGTCGAAAGTTTGATCCACGATGGTCATTTACCACCTGGATTTATGGCATTCTTATTGTTTGAGGACATGTGTGAAGTGATGGCTATCTTACGACAATTATATGCCAACCATCTAGTTGAAAAAGAACTAATATTCGAACACAGACATGAAAGGTTGCGCAATGCCAATGTAAGCTATATATCGGATGGATATAGAAAAATGAAATCTCATTTTCAAAAACTAATGCAATGGTAAGTATCAATTGGTTAATTTGAAACATAGGATCCAATCCTATGCTAAGAATCTGTAGTATGAAATTGAGCAAATATGTTTGGTTCTAACTATTTTTGGAGTTAATTTCTTCAATTGTAAACATTCAAATGATTGTGCTTATCTTTTAAGTATCTACTTGTATTGCATGTAAGGGAAATAACATTGCACATTGCTGCTGTAGCAAGGGTAAATCCCAAATATGAGTGACAATTAGTGAAATCGGTAGCAGTCTGGGTTGTTTAAACTATACCACTGGTACTCCACTAAATTATGCTGGTTACTGAAATGGTTCGTTTTGGTATCAAAATGTCGCTGATTTTATAACTCACTATTGTTATGTAAATGGAATGGATTAGAAGTGCAGATCTTAATCATTTCATTTTTGAAGTACAAGTGATATGAACTTATGCTTTTAGAATTTCCATGAAGAAATATTTAAATACAATGTGATATGAACTTATACTTTTAGGATTCCTGTAGTGAAGTTCTATGGTATGGGAAAAGATGGGATTTACTCCATACATATAGTTGATGGGTGTATCAACAAGACATCTGGCTTCATAAAGAGAATGTTGCCGTGGTTTCAATTCCACACAGTCCCCTGGATGGAGAATGAATCTATCCAATTACTTGGCTGTTCAGATGCACCTCTACATAGCATGGAGGGTCAATCTGCTAATGGAGGTATGCATAAACATTTTGTGACAAAGTCAGATGGCACTATTGGGGGATTGGTTGCCCTCGTTGATCCCAAAAATAAGGCTCCGAATGAACTGTACGTTCTCACAGCAAATCACATGGTTGAAAAATATAACACTAATGTGGAATACATGTCTTGGTCCAAGGAAGATCAAAGTGACAAACATGTAATTGGGACAGAGGTTCCATACAAAATACCTTTGAGAACAGACAATGATGATGAAAATAACAAGGATGTGGAGAATGGTGATGTGGAGGATAAAAAGGACAATGAGTTCAATGATTGGAAGGATGATGTCAACGTTAGCCAAGATGCATTTGATGAGCAAATGATTCGGAAGTGTATATATCATTATACAATGAAAGATGAAGATATGGATGAGAAACAAGAGGAACAGTATGACATTGCATGCATTAAAGTAGATGATCAGTATAAACCTGCCTCCATCAATGCGATTAATCAGAACGAATATGTATCAAAGAAGGTGGATAAAGGGCCAGATACCATAAAACTTCAATACAATGCCTGTTCTGAATGTTGCATAAATTTAGATAATCCATCAAATACAGTTCCAAACAATCTTTACAATTTAGTTGGCTCAAAGGTGGTGAAGCTAGGGTCCTCTCTCAAACAAGGGAGTGGGAACATTTTGAGTGGATATGCAGCAGGTGAAATTAAAGTTGGGAAAAAGACTGCATGGGTAACTAACATGGTAGTAATTGGTGCAGATATTGCAGATCATGACACTGACTATGCACAGCTGCCTGGAGATTGTGGAACTATAGTTTGTGGAACTGAAAAAGGTAAAGATCATTATCCAAACTGCTGGATGATATTTGCAGGATGGGATAATGCAAATATAGAAAATACATGGAATAAACAGGCATCGCTTGCATTCTCTCTACCCAATGCCTTGAAAGAGTTAAATGAACAAGTCAAAGCAAACAAAAGATTTAAGTTATCATGCTGTGAGAAAGTGTTTGAAAAAAGAGATGGATGAGGAAGTGTATACTGAATAACTTGAGAGGAAAATTTCCTCCAGAAAACATTTGTAAAGCTGAAAATGAAATTGATGAATTCTCTATAATAACAATATTGTTTTAATAAAATAATCTAAATGAAAAAATAACAAAAATAACACTTGGATAAAGATTGTTTTGGCAACATAAATTGCTTTTTTAGACTGACATGTCATGAATTGGTACTAATGTCAATAAAGAAATAAATAATACATGTTACTCGTACCTACTGAAAAAACATTTCCTGTAGGGCATCTTCCATTTTCAAATTCTGTGTAAAAATAATGTAATGGTAGAGAAAATAACTCCCATAATGAGGTAAACCAAAATTGTGAAAAGCGATACAAAGGAGCAGGTAAGATATGGCAAGCCATTTTCAAAGGGCTATATCTTTAATTCTAAGAATACTTTAACCACAAAAAAAATGGTTCTGTTAGATCCATGTCTTGTCTTCAATAAATGACAGTAGGATAATAATCAAGTTGAATGGATTATCTCTTAAGCTGTTCCTAATCCAACCATCTTCACCAATTTTCCCTAATTCGGACGCAATTTTCACCAAAAATGCAGCATTTTATTTCAGTTTTTATGGCAAAATTACAATTTATTGTAAGGAATGATCTACCTCTAAAAAGGAAAACTTGATTACTTTGGGATTAGGATAATCCAAAAACAATAACTTTTTTAGGCCGAATTTTTTACCTAAAAGTAGCAATTTTTTAATGAGATTAATGCATGAAAACTTTGAGCTATGTCACATGATTGATTTCCAAAAAGAAAAAAATGATCTAAATGAGATAAGCATTATCTGATAATCCATTTGTCATTTTTACCTCATAGGCCATGACCTTAGTGTGAAGTGTATGAAAAGATGTCACTTAGAACGACATTTAGATGTACCCTATTTTATGCAATCATGTTTATAGATAGAGTTATAAATGTTCCATAGATGGCATGATATATTCTACATGGGTGAGTGCTAGATACTCTGTGTATTCATTGTTGCATAATTGCGTATTATAGAAATGAGCATGGATATGTCAACATGACTGGGTCGTGTAAAGTATGTACAGTAAAACATAAATATGTTTAACACCTAGTAAAACACATAAGAGGAAATACTTGTTTATATATTTGAATTGTATAGTGTAAATGAATATTTGAAATATTACACATTTGCGATGTTTCAACAAACATGATTCAATACCATCTTATTTGAATTAACTCTTCCCATGTGTATCTTTCTTTATCATCAACCATATTGGGGGTTTCGAAAGTGCCTTATGTAAATGATCTTTCGAATAGTGTTATATGTAGTAGGTATTGATACAGGTACCACTGTATACAGAGTGCATGCAAATAATAATATTCTCCAATGGTTTGGCCAAACATTTGTTGCATTTTTTGTTCATTTCAAATTTTATTGGATTGTTTTTGCTGATTGGAATTTTTATGGAATAAACAGTTTAATGCGTTGGGTTTTACCCTTTGACAATATGGCCTTGTGTAATCATGGCCTTGTGTAATTATGATATTGTCACGTACTCGATCACTCTATATTCTCAGTCAATACTTCGGGCTTTGTATGAAAAACCGTATACCTTGTACCCACGTGCCGGCGTACTTGGGGCATGATACATTCTTTGATCTGAAGAGTTCAATTCTAACGTTTCAGATTATTCTGATCATATGAATTGTAGGTGCATTAATGCACTTGTAGACCTACGTGTATGTCTTATAGATCCAACATTTTTCTAGTCATAAATAAGGCCAGAATTGCAAAATTGTTTACCTTTGCTATTTCGATAAAAATTGCCTAATTGAAATGCTCGTTCACTATAGAACCAATCTACACTAAAACGTGAATTTACGATTCCTGAGACTAAAATTATCTTTAATCATGCTGTGATTAAATAAAATGATACCCTGACATATTTAAAACTTATTTAGAATGGATTTTTCTCTATTGAAAAGTCCTTTGAATGGCGCTATTTTGACAATCAATGAAAAACAAAAAATTAACAATTCTGGCTTTATTTTATGACTCTGTATCTATCTATCTTTCACTAGACGAAGTTCACATCTATGGATACTATGAATGTATTTATACCTCAGATAGCATTAGAATTGAATAATCTTTTAAAACTTTAAAAATTGAACCCTTCAAAAACTGCATCACCACCCACGTACATGGGTATGAGGTACGAAGCCAATACTTCGTAAAGAAATCATGAAATAACAACATGTAGAACAAGGCATTGCCATTACAAAATGTCATCACCGTGTAGTTCAAGTCAAATTTTGAAAAGAAAATGATTATATGAAGCAAGTTGAAAAATGCCTTTTTGAACTTTTTGAACTTGAGAGGTCAAATGTCAATTCAAAAGTCAGATTTGACTTCTGAGAACTTGTAGGTGATTTTGAAAATTCGGTCAATTCGAAGCAAGTTGAAAAATACCTTTTAGACCCTCTTTACTTTGAGAAGGTCATTGAAGGTCAATTGTAAAATTTAAAGTCAGATTTGAATTTTTGAAAAATTTGTCAATTTAAGACCGTTTTCACCTTAAAGAATATGAATGTACAGTAGTAAGAAAGAGGAGTGCATTCTTGTTGTATTGTTTTTGAAGAATGGACACTGCAGCTATCTAAAACCAGTGTGGCACAAAATATGATTGACAGTGTTTGGCTCAATATTTACACCTTGACTGTCACATGCAGTGCACCGAAGCTGTTCTTATTAAACCATTTTCAATCACTCAATAGTTGAATTGTAAACACAAAATAAATACAATTTTCAATGTACTTGCCTGATACATGCAGTGCATTGAAGCTGAACCAATCAAACCAACCCACTTCTCTACACATTTACCACATAGTTAATACAAAAGATTTTTTCTAAACTTGGATCATGGGTCAATTACCCTTCATAAGAATCAGTGTGGAGTTTAAGTTAGATAAACTATTCGAAATGGGTCATATGAGAACTAATAGCCTCACGCCAAGCCCCTCTGCTATTATTTCTCATAAAACCCAGTACTCATAGTTTATCCGTAACTGAATGAACGATTAGAGGATTCAGTGACCTTCTATAAAATTACAAACTGAACATGTTGTTATACCTTAGATGACTACCTGGTTGTTATTCACTAAAGTGGGTCTCATTATAGGTTGGCACAAAAAATGCCTTGGGGTTCAATGACTGCCACTTGGTTCGGGGTTGTTGCTTTTAGGGGCTGTAATTAGAAATAGAGGTTTTGGTTTTAATAAGGGATCCCAAACTTATCTTTAGGCCATAGGTCTATGTAAAAGTAGTTAAGAGTAAACTTATGCCTTCCTTCCTTCTACTTTTCCCTAGGCCTATGCTGTAGGTCAATCGACGGAATTATGATTACGCTTAGGGGTGCTGTGATTCCAGAAATCAATAAATGCTGCATCTAATATAACACCATTCTTGAGTCGATTTGACCTGGGATGAAGAAACTACATAGGTGACCACGGGCTTTGAAACCCCATTACAAGTAGTAATAGCGAATTCAACTAACAACTGTCAGATCAACCTACTATTTCATGGCTCATTAAATATAAATAGTACCTGCCACTATTTCATTCATATTAAAATGAATTTGCCATTAAAAGTAGGTTAAATCATCGCCTTTTACCCAACATATGACATCATAAATACTATCAAAGTGCAGTCTAATACCGAGTGAGCCAAAAATGTAGCCCAAACTAATTCCGCATCTGTTAAAATGTTATTTCGCATAATAAAACCTTGTTTAATGTTCTTTCATTTTACTAAGTTTAATTGGCCCTGCCCCAATAGTCGGGATTTTATGGCTATAAAACGAAACATGGTCCAAAATGCCAGCCTCATCTCATGACTACGGGCTATCTCTGAGATAATGTCAACAACAAGTAGGAGAACAATTTCTGTGACCATGAACTTACAACCTCAACCGACCAGTGCAGGTCTGCCTGAAGGGACGAGGCTGAAATTTGTAGAATGGCCATAGAATTGTGACCTTGAGGAATGGACCCATGAAACATGGTAAAATGCAAAAAGATTTTACATGGTAAAATTAACTAAATATGATTTCAACTCATACTGGATGAATGAGTTAATAACATTTCTTTGGATGACATTTTTGCCTCACCCTGTAATTCATTTTATTTTCACACTTATTCATTTCAGCCTGCCCTAATATAACAAAGAATCTAGGTTGAATAGCCAAAACCAGGTACATGTAATTACAAAGAACTATTCAGTATATAAATAGCTATACGTGAATGACACAACTGTTTTATACACAAACAATACAAGGTTAAATACAGGATTATAATCCATAACGCTGAGTAAGTCACCATCTGAGTGTTGCAACAAACAAATTATTTATGGCACTTAGCTGCCCTCTATTTTGTAATTGTATAATATTAGTATGAAGCACTTTAAAATATCAGAAAAAAATACGAAAAAATCACGAAAAAAATATCAAAAAGTAGGTTTACAATTAACTTTTCCCCTTTACAGTTTAAATCATGTCTTAAAGTTCAATACAACTTTGCACTAAAAATTATTAAAAAGGCCTGCACTTTTGGTGAAAATTGCATCTGAATTAGGGAAAATTGGTGAGGATGGGTGGATTAGGGACAGCTTAAGAGATAATTCAATCAACTTGATTATCATCCTTATGTCATTTATTGAAGATAAGACATGGATCTAACAGAACCATTTGATTTTGTGGTTAACTTATTCTTCGAACTAAATATATAGCCCTTTGAAAATGGCTCGCCATACCTTACATGCTCTTTTTAGTTTGAATTTCAGTTTTCTGACCCAAAATAGTGCAATTGAATTTGGTATATTTTTGGTTATTTTTCAAATAGTTCACATATACATAACCAAGTCAAAACTTTGAGTGAACCCAAGTCAAAAATTTGAGTGAACCCAAGTCATAAATTAGCTGTGAAAAGAAAAAGTTATGAATGACATTAAAAATGGGGGACTTAATCCGATAGATATTGATACTAAGATAAAACTATATTGTAAATAAATGTATATGAACAGGAAAAGTGTAGTCGTGGCTGCTTCATTCTTTGCAAGACATTTCATCTTATTTTTGAATCATTTTTTATATACTGTAGTTATACATATATACTGTATTTCTTATGTATGTGTATATATGTTTTAATAAAAAAAAGAAAAAACTAAAAATGCCTTAACCTCGTAATATATATACAGGGTGTCCCAGAAGTAATGATAATTATGCTCTAAAAATTTTATTTGATATGGAAACAATATGAAATTCACACAAATTAAAGATCAAGTTGGTAGCTTCATTTTACTATATTACATTTATTACTCGACACAAATATATTTAATGTATAGTTGCCATAGCAACATGTACGCGCGTTCTGCGGAGCAGCTGTGTGTTTTTCATACATTTTTGAAAAACATTTCATGTTCATATGTTTCCCTGCTGTTCACATCACTACTGTAATGCTGCTACTTCATTCCTGATATTCCTTAAGAGCATTGTACATTGTTGATTCACTTATCCACATACTGTCCTTTGCTGGAGACAATTTGTTATCCTGCACTATCATTTCTTGTACAAAGTGTACAAGAAAGTTTCTTGGCTGTGTCTTGTGTCTGGTCTGCCAGACCTTTTTTTATCATCAAGTTTCGTCCTCCCTTCAGAAACGAACCATTTATGCCACCTTTACACAGTGGGGTTGGACAGTCTTCTCTCACCATATGCTTGTAAACTCCTTTATAGTGTCACTGGGTTTACCCCCTGTCTTCTGAAGGAATTTTATGACTGCTCTCTGCTCTAATTTTTCATCTTTGCTCAACGTTGGTGGCATAATGTACACCTCCCTGGAAATTCCTAGATTGTGTTCCTAAGAGTTTTCCTTTTGTGAAACCCTATATGACATCATCATGTGATGTCATATTATCAGATTAAAGTGATAATCCTGTCACAATGAGATAAATTACATAATATTAAACCACTATGACATCATGCAACTGTATACAATTACCATAACAATGATTTAAAAGCTTGAAACATTATCACAGAATAACTGCTTTTCTAAACTAAGTTTGAACATTTATCATATACTGAAACTGCTCCGCAGAACGAGCATACATGTTGCTATGGCAACTATACATGGGATATTTTTGTATAAATTCATAAATGTAATATAGCAAAATGAAGCTTATATCTTAAACTTTAATTTGTATGAATTTCATATTGTTTCCTTGTCAAATAAAAATTTAAGAGCATAATTATCATTACTTCTGGGACACCCTGTAGTATTTATAATAAAACTTGAATGTTCTGAGAGAGTGTAACTTAAAGGGAGAATCAGACCTATAGGGGTGACAAAATTACAAGCAACATGTACAATTGACCTACCAATCTATTCCTTACAATCTCAAATACAATATCTCCCAAAAGATTCACAATATGTTATTAGCCTAATTGGTGAAGTTATAATGGATTCAAGGTGCAAAAAGGGTGAAAATGTTTAAATTCTACCAAATAATAAGAATGGTAACCATTCTTTTAGAAAAATAATACATTATTGTAAAAATCTTTAGTTTTCCTGAAATAAAGAATGCACTTTGGGGATTTTTAGAAAATGGACATGAGAAGGAATGACTTAAGCCAGAAATATTCTAAACTGAAACACTTTTTGTTGTTGGCCTGCTCGCTATATCTGATTCTCCCTTTAATTATAGTCATTAAAGACAAACTGTCCAGTATTGTATTCAAGTGTTGATTTATACGCATCTAGACATTCTTTATTACTTTCTGCCCAATCAGGACTAAGCATAACTTGTTCAATGTATCCCCCTCATTGATGGAATCTGTAATATAAATCCATTCTAATTACCTGACTTTTGTAATCTAAATATACACATCATACACATGACAACAAGTTTGAAGATGAGCTCGTTGCTAAGGTGAGTAATCTTGTCATCAGGAAGGGAGCCCTTGATTGCAGGTAAGTTGTACACAGCTGGTTGGTAGAACATACACAGGTTGAAGTCATGTAAGGTTGTCTGGCAACATTCCTGGATCTCTTTACTGTCAATCCTGGAAATAAAATATACAATATCCTCTGCACGAGTTTTTCTTTATTCAAAACTCTCTTATCCCTTGAAGGAGGCTCATGGTGATATGGTATTAATCCCCTGAATTCCCAGGGTGATGGAAATATTTGTCACTAAATATTTCACTAAAATGGCAAGAACTTTGACAAATTTTGTCCAATTTACACAAAATATGTATTAACATGTGTGCAATGTTTATTTGATCAAAATTAACAGCAAATATTAAATATTTAAAAAACGGCAAAATGAAGCAAAAGAGAGAAATGATCTGTGATTAATTCAAGAGATTAAATTAGGAGGCTCTGATTTTTTAGTTTATATCCTTGAGAATATCAGTCAGAAAAACAAAAGACAATATCTGCCAATATAGGTTACATTCATTTCTATTCACATCCAAATCACCATAAGACCATGAAATATTCATTTGGAACCATTAGAACTCAAAACTATAGTCATTCATAACAGTCAGAGGGTGTGGGGGGATTCTGGATAAGATTAATGTGACTTACTGTTCCATGTTGTTGTGGAAGATGTCAACCAGATGCATAAATCTCACAAGTAAGTTCTTCACATCTTTTGCTCTGGAATAAATAGTAGAAGCTATAGCATGATGTTTAGAACTGTCACATCTAGGAGAAGCATACACTCACATGCTATTTGTAGCATCTATGCTATTTATAGTATCTATTGCAAGACTTATGCCTGGCACAACCATCACCATGTTATTAAGTGTTTTTAAGTTTCAAGGATCCTGCCATGACTGTGGTATTGTTATTGTGAAAGCCTGTATAACCTTGACAGTGCTATATTATATTGCAAGGCCTGTCATGACCGTGGTAATGTTAAAGCCTGATATGACCGTGACAATGCTATATTTTATTGCGAGGCCTGTCACGACCGTGGTAACGTTAAAGCCTTATATGACTGTGGCAATAGTTGTAAGGCCTGTCATGACCATGGTAATGTGGAAACAGTTAAATTGACTGGAGGTGAAAACAGAACTCTTTGTTCAAAAAATGTCTAAAATGCACATTTTTGTCACATCCTGTTTACTCATTTCCTGTTAGGTATCATGGCACCTTAACTCCTTAAAGACTGGTCACTTTTAGGAAAAATGAAAAATAAATGAAAAAATAAAATGTAAATGAATCTAGAAGCAAGGAAATGAAGTAAGACACAATAAGTTATATATCATTTTGAAGGGCTAACCCATACTTTATGTTTTTTGAGGAAATATGTGAATATGCAAATGAGATGAGATGAGGTGTCATTAATGTGATGTCATAATTCAAGATGGCACATTTGGAGTTCTGTTTTGACTTCCAGTCAATCTAACTATTTCCACATATCATTTACATGACCAGGATCACAATGTGCATGGAATCAGAATGACCCTAAACGATGAAATAACTTTTTCAGCCCTTTGAAAATGTGACTGAAAAATAGCTAAAAGTAGGAGCTACGTAAGGAAGGTCACTGAACAAAATCTTTTGAATTTTTCAGAAAATGTGCCCAATATAATGCTCTAACTGATACAATCTTTGAAATTTTAGAAAATTGTCTGAAACAAAAATGGCGGTCATATGAATTATGAGTTAAAGTAGTAGTACATGTAGTAGGAGTCTAGATTTACATATTTAAGGTACACGCCTAACCATGGACAAGGTACAGTGACAATATATACATGTATTGTAGTACACTTTCGATGTACGATGTCACTTTTTAACGGATTTGAAGCAAAGACAATGATGCAGGTGTGATGTAGGTTTTAAAAAATTAATCTTGGGAATACTTGAAAGATTTCATGTTTAATTTTTTGTGTATTCGTTTGGGAAGACATTTAACTTTCTAATAGCATTAACAGATTTTCGAACGGTGCTCAATTTTTTTCGTAGTCTTCTACCCACGAAAATTGATCTGTTGGAAAATTTCATTTTTTCCCCTGTTGCCTAAGAGTGTTGATTATTTTTATGAGAATATGTTTCTCTATACTACACAATTTAGGACAGGTGGAGATTTAGAAATATTCAAGTATTTATAGTAATTTAAAAAAATCAGAAATGTGCATTGTCAACTCGAATGTACGTTGTCCCTGTAATTGATAGACGTCCTTTGATATATGTAATATTAACAATGTAATGATTACACTTCAAAATTCATTAAGGTTTTTATGAGTAACAAGTGATCTTTAACGAACATGTTAAAGTTTCCTTTTTGCTTTTTTATTTTATGAAAGTATTGTTGTGGTGGTGGTTAATTTGTGCCCATTTGGTGTTAACTTCCAACCCAAACTCCTATCCAGTGTCTCGGAATAGAATATTTTGAAGACTAGCCACTGCCACGGAGTCTGCTTTCAGCCTGTTTTGAGTATTTGGTGGCTGTACCTTACGTTTTGTTAGTTACATTGATAGATAGATCTACTGATCTTAACTTATTGAATATGACTTTAAAATCCCGTTTATGATATATCTGGAAAGTTTCAATAGCTCATTCAAATTGAAGTAATTCTGTAATTGTACTGTTTCAATTTTAAATGCATCTGACCCCCCTGCCATTTAGTGTTATGAAAAATACTAGTCTGCATTAGGGTTAACTGTGAATTGAGTAAGTTCAATGGGATAATGTACATTCAAATTGACAACATACACTTATGATTTTTTTAATTATAGCCAAAATGTTGATACTTATAAAATCTTCAAAGGACCTTAATTGTGCTGGTTAAAGAAACATATTCTCATAGAAATCGTCGACATTCTAAGACGACAGGGGAGGAAATGATCAAAGGAAATGTGCAAAAACACAACATTTTCCAACCAACCAACCTGTTCGAAACAACGAATACGAATACAAAATCTAACATGAAATCCTGAACATTCCTCAGATTATTTTTTTAAAACCTACATCAAACCTACATCATTAACTTTGCTTCAAATCGGTTAAATAGTGACATCGTATATCGAAAGTGTACTACGGTATATTTTGTCACTGTACCTTGTCGATGGTTAGGCGTGAGATAGATAAACAATGAAATTTTTCATTACATCCTCAATATGGTTGTCCTGTTGATATCCTCAATATATTGTCGATATCGTGCTTATGATTTGGTCTCAAGATATATCTAAGGTATATATGATGTTTTATGAGCAATTATATTGGGACATTACTGATTGTCCAGAATAGAAATCTGGACGACTCAATCTCTTTAATATAACCATTGTCATGGTTATATTGTGCTTTAACAAAAACAAGTTTGTTTATCAACTTATCAATTCTGAGGCTTGAATTAATTCGTTAACAGTATCAATTCGATGATTGATTCTAGCCATGAATTTCCACTTACATCAATAGAAATTAAAATTAAAATTTAAATTTACAAAGCCCGCTCAAATTTGTTCCAGTCTGATTGGCTTTTTCCTTCAGATTATTTTGGCTTAGAGAAGCCATATTTATTACTTCTAAGGGGTTACAATATGAATAAATCCCCCCAAAACATTGTATTCTGTTTTCGACTCATTGCATTCAATTCTGACAGTTGGTTGGTCTTTTGGTTGTCCTGTTGATATCCTCAATATATTGTCGATATTGTGCTTATGATTTGGTCTCAAGATATATCTAAGGTATATATGATGTTTTATGAGCAATTATATTGGGACATTACTGATTGTCCAGAATAGAAATCTGGACGACTCAATCTCTTTAATATAACCATTGTCATGGTTATATTGTGCTTTATATTCCCACAGTCATGCCAGACCTTGCAACCATTGTCACAACAGTCAAATCAGGCTTTTACATTACCATGGTAATGTCAGGCCTTGCAATATAATATAGCATTGTCAAAGTCATATCAGGCTTTAACATAACCATGGTCATGACAGGCCATGCAATATAATATATATGACATGCACGGACCTGGGGACAATTCGGGAAATACGGGCTAATCACAGCTTTAAGCGTTAATATCTGCCTCATATATCATTTTGAAGTATTTTTATTTGCATTTCACTGAAATTATTTTTCCTTGAAAAATTTGATGGGATCTACCATATTTTTAAAGTTAAATGTACCCCGACATCGTCAAATACGCTGTAAGATGTAACATTTCACGCTTACACGATTCATTAAAATCAGAATAACTTTTGAAATACTGATCAGAATTTTACTAAAATTCAAATTTCATTCAATAGAACATGTGCATTTATGACATCACAATTGCATAACGGCTATAGTTCAAATTGTCTTATATGAACGCTTTTAAAATTTTCAAAATTGTGTAAGGTTTTGAAGGCGAAGGAGACAAGCAATAAGTTTACCTTTATTTAACCTTCTAATTTAGGTCTGATTTCAAAAAAAAAATTAACTGCACAATATAGTCGTGGCAAAATTTACAAAACAATAACCGATTTCTTTATTTTTCAAAAAATATCAAAATAAGAGCTGCTTTTAGAGACTTGAAAAAATGTAACGCATCGATTTTATACAACAAATTCCCTGCATATCAATTTTTACTAATGCCCCGAGTGGATTTCCTGGCTGTTTTTCAAAAATCAAAAACATTTTAAAAATATTGTCCACGAGATCTTGTTGCTCTGGGAATTTTACCAAGATTGAATAAGAATAAAGCATCTTATTTTTAGGTTGACTAAACTTGACACAATGTAACGCTTGTCGTTTTTGACGTTATAAGGCTGTTTGCGCCCTAAACTGCCCATTGTTTTGTTTTGGTATTTTGACGCTAATTGTCCCTAGTTTCGTGCTTTCGTGCGATGTGTAATGGCAATTGTCACGGTTATACCAGGCTATCACGATAACACTACCACGGTCATGGCAGGATCCTTGCGAAACTTAAAAACACTTAATAACATGATTACGGTTGTGCCAGGCATAAGTCTTGCAACAGATAGGGTCTCCATACATTACAGTATTTAGGATTATCATACAGTACACATCGTGTTTAGTGAGATTTTAGGAGATCTGCATTTTTAATCATAAAAGACCAACATTTTCTTCCATTTGATGACATACATGTATTTGAGTTCTGTGTGTACTTTTCTATCAAAACAACTTTGATTAGAACAGTTATTTACCTTTATTCACATTCAAAGATTTACAAGTTTTCTGAAAAAGGTTGGGCTAAATTGACAAAATGTTGAAAAACCTTTAAAAGTTCATTGACTCTTAAGGGGTCTCAATTTTATTATGAAATCACAATTCACATGTCAAGAAGATCACATAGTTAGATTCCAATGGTATTTTAAGTTGATCCAAAAACTTCTTAAATCAAGAAATTAAGTGGCTCGTCCTATAGGCTGCCATGTTATCTCACCCTAACAACACCCATTGTGCCATTTATTTTCCATTTATATGGAAAATGGTCAATTGGGGGGGGGGGTCTATAAGAGATTCTTTAATTACTTAAAGTTCTGTCATTTTGGGGACTTATATTTCTGCCCTGGGCTCACCAGTCCCCAACATAAAGTATACATAAATCAGGACAATAAAATACAGACTGGTACCATCCATAAAAAAAACAATAGGTCACCTATGTGAGCTAATAATAAAGTGTCACTATTTAGATTTCTACGAAAACATACTTCACTGATATAACAGTAAATCATATCAAGTGTGATTGAGTCAGATATGCCATGAATTACCTCACCATGACATTGGCCTTACTGTCACATACCTATGCAACCTAAAGTATTTGGTTCTCAAGCTCTGAAATAGGGCTTATGAGAAAAAAAATTGATTTGTATTTACAGAACAGCCTTAGCAATTAAGGACACATTTTTAAAACCAAAATGCCTTAAAATTAACACATGACACACATTGAGAAATATTGCACTCCGAAGAGGCCACATGGTCACCATGATATTTACAGCAGATGCCAGGACTTTGTTTTAACTTGGTAAAATTTAATTTTGCATTTTGAATTTCTAGTAATGTCCCATTATTCATTCATCAGTGCATAATTTTTGCACAATTTACATTTTTCTCAAAAAATATCTCATCTGATATTTAACTGCAACATAATCTTCATACTTATTAGGTAAATATTGTCTAAACTTGACAAAAAGTATGAAATTTCACATTATCATTCATATTTGCAAATGGCGGAGATGAGTTAATGGTGCTATCTTGAAATTTAAGAAAGCTTTTATTTTCTTGAAATATAGATACAAATGTATTTGGAATATTTTTCATAAGGCAGTTTGATAATTTGTTGCATAATTTTCATTTTCCTTTGCATATTTTGTTTTTTGCTAACTGCATTTTTTGCTTGCATAATTCTGGCATCCTGTAAAACCTAGTCAGATCTTGGGACTTAAAAGTCTGCACTTTCATCTCTAGAAAGAAGCAAATTTAGTGATTATGGACAGTTATATCATTCTTTCCCCATGAGTACTTTCTGGCCATATCTTTTATTAAAACATATTGTTTTCTTTAACTGAAGTCCCTATGATAATAAAAAGATCAACCAATGATGTGAAAAAGTATGGATAAGGACCAGATTTTGTCACTTTTTCAAAAATGTTAGGCCTATTTTCTTAAAAGAGGATCTTCTTTTTCTCAAAATATATCAAAAGTTTATTCTAAACGTTATTAAAATCTTCTGAAATATTGAAATATGTTAAAGTTAAAAACACATATGCCATTTTATTTTCTCATAGAGAAAACTCATGCTATCCATTGTTTCCAGCATGATTTTGGTCATCGAAAACTGATATCTTCAAAACTAGCCTATCATTCCATTCTACTTTTGTAGAAGTTCTATACCCCTTGTTTAATAATCTTTTCATGCTATAATAAATATCAGAAAAAGAAGATCCTTTTTGATTAACTAAATTCAACATTTTGAAAATTTGGACATGGGGTCTTTATTTATAATTTTTTGAATTGTTTGATTGATATTTTTATCAATTCACTTGAAAAATAACATATTCTTTTAATCTAAATGTTATGTATTTAAATTGAGAAAGTGCTCACGTCGAAAGATATGACCTTCTAAAATCACTTGGGATACTAAACCTGGTCCTTTTCAAGTTGAATGAATACACCAAGTGGTTTACTTCGAATTTTGATGAAGATTTATGTGGCATCCAGACATCCACCCACCAGCGACGGGACGCTACAAAACCTTTTGAAAGTGCATTAACCAAAGACCAAAACTCAAAACAACACAAAAATAGCACACAAGGATTTATGTGTCTGTATTGTGATGTTTATCAGGAATTTCGAAAATGTAGTCAAACCACCTTATAAGGTCCTATAAATTTTCAAGTGTTTCAAATTCAGCGAAACAATTAACATGTGAATACTACATAATTTTTAAATTTGAAATTCTTTTTTACTAAAAGATATGTTGATATCTCTGCCATGATTATATTTAAGGTGATTCTACACAAATGGTTTTGTTCATATAATTTTCGTTGACAGGCTAGTAACTTTTGATTTCAATTTGTTGATTTCAGCATGATTTTGGTCATCGAAAACTGATATTTTCAAATTACTTTTGTAGAAGTTCTAAACCCCTTGTTCAATAATCTTTTCAAGGTATAATAAAATCAGAAGATCCTCCTTTGAGTAACTAGGTCCAACATTTAGAAAAAAAATTGACACAGGGTCCCTATTCCTAATTAGACTTTCCATTCATTAATGCACCTGTCATGAATAATTAATATCTTTGAGAATGATACTCTGATTATATGACATTGTAGTTGGGGGTGGGAGTGGTCACTTGGCCGTGTAGCTAGACTTGGTTTAAGTAAAGCCAAAGGCATTATCTTCAAGGAAACAGCTAGTCTTGCTTTTCACTATTTGTGGGGAGATGAGGGGGGCTCATAAGGGCTCGAGGCAAGACCATGAAACCATGAATATCTGACTTGTGATGATTGACTAGTGATTGGACCATTTGTTTGACAAAAACCTCACAGCTAGGTAATCTGAGTTATTAGACATATAAATTCAGGTTTCACTGAATTTCTACTTGAATAGAGTCAAGTGGTTTGTGAAATGAAGAACACAATGGGAAAATAAATTTTATCAAAACGAGTGTCAATATTTTATGTGAAAATAATTGTAATTGTAAGGTCAAGAAAATTAATTGATTTTAAACAAACAAATCTTCCCAGATACATTTCAATTGTCACGTATCTTTAGCCTATATAAAGGAAAAGTGAACAAATGCACATAAAACAATCAGAACATTGGAGAAAGACAAACACTTTAAGCTGCATTTACCAACCTAAAGGTAGAGTGACATCAGAAGAAACCATCCTAGATTAAAAGTTCCTGAAATTAAAGAGACGCAACGCGCAACCATGGATTCAGAGAAGAAAGCATTGCCAAGTATGATACACCTTCCAGAACCAGAGCCAATTATAATACAGGTAATTCATTAGATGTATTTTACATACAGAATTATATTGTTTGTTATTTCAATGAATTTCAAAATATTTCGTTATCATTATTAAGTCTCTAAACTTAAATGCATAGTTATAAATATTTTTATCATTTTTATAATCGATTTATTTTTTATGTACTTTCTTCACGCAATGCATTATAAAAACATTTTGAAATGCTTTTTTGGAATCTGGCTTATTATGTTGTAGAAGTCACAAGTGCCAGTGAAAACATCCAGCGACAAGACCAAAAAGTATTTGATAACAGCAGTTATAGTTGTTCTAATGTTGCTGATAACATTGGGAGCAGTGTTCGCCATAGTGAAAATAACACATAAATACACAGAAGAAGCCATCAAGGTAACAACCATTCATCATCTGTTTGCAAAAGTATGAGTAAGTGGAATACATCCCTCAGAATATATACAGGTATTGCACGAAAACAGAATACAAAACATGTATACCAAAATCTGAGAAGAAAAGAAGAAATACATCTTGTTCAATTTCAGACGCCAGATGACAGATTTTTTAATTGTTTTTGGACAGTCAGACCAACAAAGCAATCAACCAAGACCGACGAGACTGACTGACCCCAACTGCCGACCTTCTGACTGACATTGTCAATTTTTGACTTTTTATCTGGATATCATCATCTAGATTTCTTCAAAATTTCAAAATGGCGTAGGTCTGGATAGTAAACTATATATTAAAATTATAAAATCCTCTCTTTTATCATATATTTGTGTAGTAATTTTCTTGTGTTTTATTGTAAGTTTCATGTGGAGAAATATTGCTTTCGTTATTGTTTGCATTTTCTTTGTTCAGTTTGAGTTCAGGAGGAACTATGAATCGGCCTGTTTGTGGGCCAAACATTAGTGAAGTTGCATGTGCAATATTATTTGTGTTTGAGAAACTGTAAAAACATACATGTAAGATGCAGTTAAGTCACACAAGTTTATTATTTCCTTTCCAGGAGTACCACATCACAGTAAGAGACAATGAGAAGGAGACAAATGAGACTGTAAAGGTGGACAAACCGAATGGAATGACAGAGGTTGACGCTCCAGATCTTGACCTTGCTGTGTTCAATGACTTCAAGAAGGTAACAGCTTTTGTATACTTAATCTAATATACACAGAGACAGAATCTTTTGTGTCAGTGATTCCAAAACCTGTACCATGAATGATTCACACAAACTGGATTAAGCTCCCCTCATCTAAACAGTTAATAATGTTATTCAAACCCTGAACGTAATTGCAGGTATATTAAAGTAAATCAAACAAAATCTGCCTTAATTTGGCCTTAATACCTAAGATTGTTTATTCAGGTGTGGTTTACTTCCTGCGAAAGCTATTTGGATTTTGATATAAAAGCTTTCCCACGGCGCATTTGGACAGCTGAATAATAGTGACCTTTAAAACGTGAATTTCAGCGGCTTACTTTTGGTCTCTAACTGTGTCTTACATCAGTATCATTAATGCGTGTAAGTATTAGAGTGCTGAAATACTTCTTTTTCGATCAAGACTTGTAAATTGTTAATCGAGTGAATGTTTCCAAAATGGCGGTTTGCTAGGCGCAAGATACGCAACGAATGTTATGAATTTTGAGAATGAGTTAGGTTCGGACAACCTCCGGAGATTTACGAAAATGTCTGAGCAGAAAACGCCATATTGGAATTTGGCAGTAAAAACATTTACTCGACTAACAATTACAAGTCTTGATCTAAAAGGAAGTGTTTCAGTGCTCCAATACTTGCATGGAAGGATGATAATGATGTATGACATAGTTAGAGAACAAAAGAAAGCTGCTGATCGACTTAATTCTTGTTTCACAGGTCACTAATTCTCAACTGTCCATTTCCCCGTTTGAGAGCCATAAGTTTCAAAATCTAACATGGCTCTCGAAGTGAGTAAGGTGTGATGATAAAATGTCCCTGGTTTTTTGAACATTTACTTCTCGCAAAAACTTTACAGGAAGCCAAATATACATAAATATAGCATAAAATGTGGAAAAATGTGAAATTGGTGTTTCATCTTGAACGACTATGAAAATTTGAAAATTAAAATTCAAGCAAAAAATTTGAGTGTTGGAAATTGCTTTTAGTTCATCCATGTGAAATTTCATGATGATCCAATGAAGAAAAATGTTTAAACCAAGCTTTAAACTTTGTAACTAATTAGTGTGTGTGGGGTACTATCTACCAGATAAATACATCAGATCTTATAGTTCTGCAAAAATGGCATGTCATCTTTAATGTTTTACAAAAAGTAAATACTTTAAAAATATCATTTTTACAAGACTGGGTGCATTGATCAAGCAAAAAACTACTACTAGAATAGTATGAAAACTGTAAATAATGTAAAAATAAAAATGCATAGGATGAAGAACAACAGTTTTTGTCTGCGCATCAGTTACCTATAACTCTAAACTGGTTGTATTGTGTGTGTGTATTTAGGGGTTAACAGTACTGAAGACTCACATTGAAGATGTGTATGGCTGTTACATGACACCAATAAGCCAGGATGAACTGACACCTGAGGCAACAGAGAGCTTCCTGCAGCACCATCCAGTAAGTAGAGGCTAACTTACCATTGTCCAATATTATACAGTGTAACATTAAAATGAGTGCAAATGTTAATGACAAACTGGTTCATGTGGTGTGCATGAAGGAAAGATATTATTTCAACAGTAACAACCAACTTGAAAATTTCTTCTTGAACAGAGCTCGAACAGGTAGCATTTGAAATTTGAACCAAAACAGTCCTCAGACATTTGAATCATTGAAGAATCATTGGCATTGGCATATAAAATTTCAACCAAATCTGTCAACTGGTATTTGAGTTACTATTATGTTCTTTTATAAAAAATGGTGGCCATTTCATAATTCAACATCCATCTTGAAAATTCCACAGAGTTCCTACGTCCCTTGGCATCAGCACATAAAATTTGAACATTACCTGTCTACTGGTATTTGAAAATTACATTCTATATAAAATTCTGTGGGCATCTTGAAAATCTCTTCTTGAGCAAAGCTCCTTTTTCCTTCGCGTCAGAATTTTAAATTTAAACTAAATCACTCAACCAGTATTTGAGTTATCAAAGATTACATTTTGTGCAAAATATGGTGACCATTTTTAATTAAGCGGCCATATTGAAAATTTCTTCTCAAGCAAAGATTCTACACCCATAATGCATAAGCCTTTAAAAATTAAAGTAAATCTGTCTCAGTCTGAGTAATTACCTGGACAAATAGATGGATAGACGACCGGATGGATGGATGGCTTTCCTATATCCCCCTCAAACTTTGTTTGGTGGGATAATTATAACTGCAGGAAAACAGGTGCTTTCAAAGTCTTTTGCTGGATGCAAGAATATTATTATTTTAACTGATCAAGGGCTTAGTATGTGTACAAAATTGAGTGGTACAACATTTAGGGGTTTGTGTGGTCCTCATTACAGTATTGGGTAAAAGGGGTATGCTTTTTAGAGCAAAGCAACATTTTCAGCAACGTTGAACAACAGTCTATGGCATTACACAAGGTTATGTGATGCCTAACTGTGGTATGGTAAATGAGAAAAACCATTGTTTTCCCGGCAGAACAACCAAAACAATTTCTGACAATTTTCATTTTAACTGTTGATTCTGAATACTTTATGATGCTTTGTTAAAATTTAGTAAACTTAAAACATGTTACATTATTGGGATATACATTGATTCTACTTTCCAATCACTAATATTTGAAGGGATATTTAGCTCTGAGTCATCATGCACAAAGGGGGGTGACATTATTTATCAGAAAAATATTTAAACTTCGAGCATTCCCTTTTTCTACTAGTTGATAGAATAGTGTATGGTAGAAAAACTGAATACCAAATACATTGAAATTGCAAACAAGGCCCGTTTCGGGTATTCTGTTCGCCCTTGAACTGATCTGGTAAAAAGTTACAGATATGACTTAAGATTTAGTAACACATTTAACACCCCGACATTTGAACTCGGAATCCTACAAATACTCGGACTTCAGCAAACATGAGGTTTGGGCAAATTAGGTTCAATTCTTATGCCTGGCATAAGAACAGATCTACTCTTATGCCCGGCATAAGAATTGAACCTAATTTGCCCAAACCTCATGTTTGCTGAAGTCCGAGTATTTGTAGGATTCCGAGTTCAAATGTCGGTGTGTTATTTATTGTTAATTTCACTGCATGTACCATATATTTGTCTCATATAGAATGGCAAAGTTGACTTAGAAACTCCTGAAGACTTGACAAATGTTCCAAAACTCATGCCTGCTGATGAAACTGTCAAAGACAGAAACTTCCTAAGTCAACATGTACGAGAGGCATGTGAGGGACTGCCACTTTACTGGCTGATTCCTGCTCCAGAAGAAGTGGTGAGAGAGGGCCAAGGGGAAGAGAGTGATGACATGGTGGGTGGGAGAGAGGATGATGACACATCACAAGAGGAACAGAGTGACAAAACGCAAGAACAATCAGAGACAACACAGAGAAGAATGGTAAAACGTAAGTTAAAACTAGAAACTATCACAATCTTTGCAGATACAGACCAAAAAGACAGAAACACAAAAATGGGCCTTACTTCAGCACCCGATATACATAACTCTCTTATCTCTACTTCTAAAACTTTGCACATGTAAAACCAGTAATCTTTGAAATGATTAAGTTATAAATGAACTTTACTATATTGTTTAATATTTAAGGCTATAGCTTGGTACAGAGATTTGATTAAAGAATATAACTCTTCATCACTAGAAGTTCAATAACTAAGTTCCGAAGTACCCTAACATGTACGAGAAGCAAGTGAGACCATAAGTATGGCTATTGTGCAATCAATTTCTCCACCAGTTTATTAAGCTATGATAGTGAATAAAAAGCTGCAAAGTAGATATAAAAGCATTTAAATTGCACATGGTGAAACAAAACTGCGAAGTGAATGTGTCCTTTAGCAAATTTGATATCATACATTGGAGTAACATATCATGTACTGTTCGATGACCAATGCCTAAGCACAGACCATAGACCTTATTCAACTTCTGGTGAAGGCTGTAAAAGGTTGTGCTTTAATCAAAGCTCTGTATCAACCAATTACCTTTACAATCCAACAATAACTAAAGTACATTTGTAACTCAATCATTTCTTGAAAAGAACATTGTGCACAATCTTTTCTTCACATGTTACTAAGCTGAAAGACCAACTGATCAATGTTTCAAGTGTAACAAGGATTGATTTCATATTGAAATTACCTGGAACATGCATTTTCGACTCATGTTTTTGATTTTGATCCCATAAAAAGAAATTTTTAAGGAAAAATTGAAATTTCATTTTCATATGTTACAGATTACTGATTTCACATGTGCACATTTTTAGAAGTAGAGGTGAGAGGGTTATGGAGATATTGGGTACTGAAGTATGGCCCACTGTTTTATGCCTATTCGCTATACATTAACTATTATATTATGTTAAAAAGTATTATAAGTAAAAGGATGAAGCATGTTTATAAACTTATTATTTACTAGTCAGGATAGATAATTTTAGAGAATATCAAATCGTCAATCTTTGTGTACATGCAAAATATGTAAAAATTAGCACATGATAAATGTATCTACATCCAGGTGACGTCAGAGTAAGGCGAGCATGTAAATATATCTGCTACTATACACCTATTGGTGGAATTGTCAGAAGAATCTGCCGTTGCGTAGGGGGAATAAGTTCCGGAGCAAAGCAAAACAAAATGGTGGCTAATGAATATCTCATGATGATCTTAAGTATTGTTTCACTTGTTTCTCTTACATGCCATAATCTATTGTGACATATTATGTCCATTCACTGAACAATACCCTGGGCAAAGATCTTATTTATTCAGCTTCTGGTGCGGTGGTAGACTGTTATTTGCTTGATCAAAGCTCTGTAGTATGGATATGGATGGATCCAACTAATCTGAAGTTGATGAATTGAGCTTAAATGATAAATTGAGCCAACATTTGTAGGAAAACATCATAGTGTTATGGCCAAGGCTATTTGTGTCCAAAACACCTAGATTCAATTTGACTTTAGATTCTTGTAGGGGACCCCAAGGCATGTAAAAAAAGTTTGTGAACCCTTGCAAAGCAGGCTCAAAAGTGCTGAGTCAGCAAATTTTATCATTTTCGAGTTGGATTTTGACCATATGCTTGAAACTATTTAATATCTCATTTAGGGTTGTTGCAATTATAATGAAACATTGTTAATATATCAGTAAGGCGTGTATAAAGAATTCCTGTAAGTTTGGGTCTTATCTAACAAAATTTGGTAGAGATATGGGATAATTTGTCCCTAAAACTACATAATTTCTCTTCAAAATTTCTTTATCAGTCGATAGTTAATCAGTCATTTAAAAAACAGCCACGCCCCCTTTCGTAGTACTATCAAGCTTTCTATGAAACTAGTCAAACACTGGCATTTTACATTATAAAAGCTCTCCGCTAGGTTGATGTTGTGCATAGCAATGTCCTTTGCAAAGTATATAAATATTGTGCAGATATAAAACTACAACCCATGGATTTTATCATACTATAATTATCTTTCATAATTCATATTGTTATTCAGGCATAATATCACTGTGTTTCTTAATAATTACATATTTTAATCTCTTTATTTAAAATTGATAGGTTCAATATAAGTAAAGTTACGACTTCTCGACGGAGAAACAATTTCTTTCGTAAAATAGAAACTGCACCGTCAGATAAGATTTGATGGAAACATAACATTTTTTGCATCCATGGCATTTCTTCATTTATGGACAAATCTTTTTAAAATTTGAAACTCGATTGATTGATTAGATATTGTGTCTTTATCGTGGCAGAATTTTAAAATTCAAATTACAGTAAGAGAAAAAAATAGCTGACTGGTCCACAAGTTTTACTGCTGATTTTCGAAAGAAAAACAATGTTAATCCATGTAGTTTCCGGAGAAAACATATTCTTAAAAAAAATTAAATCAGAAAAATGTAAGCTTTATTTCCAAAACGGCAGAACGGCTGACTGATCGCAGCGCCTGTAGCGGACGAGCCTTTGAGACATAAAATGCCTGTGTGTGAGTAGATCAAATTATCCCATATCTCTACCAAATTCTGTTGGATAAGACCCAAACTTTCAGGAATTCTTCATACATGCCTTACTGATATATATTCAGAGTATATATGCAGATAATTAGAGAAGAGTTAGACATCTTGAATGTGAAAATATCATCATTTTTATACTAGATTAATTACAATATGATAATCTATGGTATCTTTTACCATTGAAATTTGACCAAAGTATACTTCAATGATCTAATTTTGACTCAACTAATCATAAGAGTTAACACAAAGGGTTTCTACTTAAAGACTGACAAATACACTTATGAATTTTGATGATCATAGTTGCTTTGTACAGCTTTACCAATTGCTTCAATCCTCAATAGTCAGCCAAGTAAAACACGTAAAACATACCTTTCATGCCCATTTGTTATCGAAATCATTGGATGGTATGTCATTTCCAACAGCATTTTTTCTCGTTCTGTAGTGTTTCACTGGATTTAGAAGTGAAACAATCTTGTGTGAATCTAGAAGCGTTTGGGTTATACACAGTGGAAAATAGACTGAATAAAACCTCAGCTGAACTTGAAACAATTTATGCCTTGTATGTACACTGAGTGACATCTGTGATTCATATTATAAAAGATTGTGTTGATGCAGATATACTACTGTATTGTTAGCTTATGACTCCAGTCACTTATACATGTATGATATAACAAATAAATGTGCTACTATCCAAGAAACTCAAAGTAGCATTTACTCAAGATACTAAAATTGTTACTCCATTATTCCATAATATCGCTGATTCAAGGGACAAAGACAATAAACATGTATGGCTACAAACACAATCACTATGCATTGGGGAGGGGGAAGTCTCTATTTCGTTGGTTTATTGATTTCTAAAAGAAAGTAATTTCAAATTTAAAGAATGAATAAAAAAATGTTCAAAAATCATTTTATGGGTATGTGTTTCTAAAATGTATCGAAATGATATTCATAACTCACCTAAGATGATGTATGGTGTAAACTGTTCACAAGACAGCGGGCCAATATATGGTTTGAAAAGCCGATGCTAAGTTTCTGATTTACCAAGGCACTGGGACTACAGCGCACATACTTACTGATCAACCAAAGATAAAAATAAGTGAGCAATTTTTCTAAACACACTTTTATCACCATTTATTTCATCTAACACACGATCTCCAATAATTTCATATAAAATTATTTATATTTATTTGAGTTGTGTGCGGTTTGGAGTCGCTTGATCACTATTTTAACCCAATATGTTAAATCAATTATTGGGTTTACATGATTTCAACATAATTCTTACAGAAACATTAGTTAATCTATCTCAATTTAATACTATATACTTATACCGAAGGGGTCCCTATCGCTCAGAAATATATTATAATACACGATATATTTGATATATGTTTTTACTTACTTTAGTTGCAGTACATTAACCTGTTCCTTACATGTACTTTGGTTGGTGCTGGGGAGGCTGGTGGGCTTTCCAGGTTGTGAGTTCGCAAACTGATTCCTGCCAATTGTAGTCACGTGACATTTCCTCCTTATCACATGATCTTTGTAAATTAACATTAACTCACCTATGCAGTTGTGCCATCTATACATCACTTACGAGATAGGAATAACTGTATGAATATCTAGTGATCTAAGCCAACTCCAAAACACATAAATATTTATGTCATTTATTAATCTTGTTTATTGATAAATGTGTGCACCTAAAGTGCTTAAGTTGTAGGTTTAGAAAAACCATGGGCTTTTAATCTGAAAGCCCATGGAAAAACTGATCACATGGTTTTATCTTCAATTGATCGCACATAGTGATGCATTACACGGTCAAACGCAGAATCGGGAACACACCATCAGTTTATTGTTTTCTCAACCATTTATTCGTGAATTAGATAAGAAAACGATACTCTCTGATGACTCTACATCATCATAGGTATGTTATAAATCACTTATCATTTATTGTGGTACATATTCCCTCGTTTCTCAGAGATCAATGACCCTCCCAAGGTCTGTACATATATTACTGAAAACCTTGGGCACATATGCCATGATAGTGTAGTGACATAACCTCTAAATACAGTACAAGCTTAGTGGGGGGGGGGTATGAGAGATTATTCAATTTCTTTATGTTTTTGAGCTCCAGGGTCATTTTGCGCACTTCCATACTTCTACCTTTGATAGAGCTCATCAGTCCATAAAATGCACATGAATCATGACAATAAAGAAAATAAAGACTGATGTTTAAAAAACAATAGCTCACCCATGTGAGCTAAAAGGCATTGTTATTTAGATTTTCACAAAAATTTACTTCACTGGTTTACCAAGAAATTATATCAAGTATTACATACCTAGCGAAGCATTTGTATGGAAGTCAATGGAGCTGAAGGACGGCTATATATTCCTGTATAGCCGCCAAACTTTTTACCGTGACAATCGTATGACGTCACATTTCATTTCTTACATGTTCCAATCGCACACAGACGTGTGATGTCATTGATATAACATGAAAACAAAGCATTTTTGTCTTTTTTCACGCATTTCTACATATTATATTCATGAAATGTAATGTAAAATGTACTTTAGGTATGTAATACAACAATTATGTCCGTATCATTGAATATATGCCTTCGGTCTGTCGTAATATAACCCTCGCAAGCTCGGGCTATATTGACGTCAGACCTCAGGCATATATTCAATGATAGGGACATAATGGCTAAGTATTAATGAGTCATATTTGTCATGCATGGTCCTTTTTCCATATAGCTTTAAAATCTTGTTAAAGTCTCGTTCTTAATGAGATTACCTTTATAATGAGATTCAAAATCCACATGTCAACAAGATCATATAGTTACATTTCAATGGTGTTTTAAGTTGATACAAATGGAATAACTTGTTAGATCATGAAACTAACTGACCCTTCCCAAAACATTACCGTGAATTCTTGGCATTTCTAGCCCTACCAACACCCATGAAGCCATCTATTTTGCCATTTATATGGAAAAGGGTCAACAGTAGCTGTCACAAACTTATGTAACCTAAAGTACATGTACTTAGCTCTCAAGCTCAGAAATGGGAAAGGTCCATATGAGGTATTGCGAGTGATTTTAGAGAGTCATATCTTTCACCATGAGTACTTTCTGGCCAAAATACAGTGGTTTTTATTCAAACAATATGTTTTCTTTCAAATGAAGTTCCCATAATGTTTAAAATATTAATCGAACAATTAATTCAAAAAATTATGAATAGGGACCCCGTATCAACAATTTTTTCAAAATGTTAAACCAATTAACAAGGGGTCTAAAACTTCTTCAGAAGTAGAATGGTTTGAAAAACTGCTTAAAACAATGGATAGCACAAGTTTTCCCTAGGGGCAAATAACATGGGATGTGTGTTTTATAACTTAAGCGCATTTCAAACTCCATCCCCTTTTCAGAAATCGTTAATGTAGTATAAAAGAAACTTTTGATACATTTAAATTGAGAAAAACATTTTCAAAAAGATGCCAAGGTGAGGTTCCAATTCATTATTTCAGAGAGTTGAGTAAAATTATATTTTACTATCATGGAGACTTCACTTGAAAGAAAACACCACTCTATTTATGGCAAGAAAGTACTTATTGTGAAAGCAATACCTCACATGGTCCTTCCATGTGTATTTTACAGTACATCAGTTATCAGGGCAGGATTTACATTCTAATTGAAAGTAAAATACCTCAAAATTAACACCAGGCACACAGTGATATTGCACATTTAAGAGCAAAATGGCCACCATCAGATCAAGGGACTAGTCTACACTTGCATCTAAAAAAATTTCAAGTTCACTGAATTAGTTGTTCCTGGAATCTGAGTCTGATGAATTGATGTGGCACTCATGCACCTGCAAGTTAAGCAGCACAAGATGACATTACAAATTTTTTGAAAGTGCTATATAAAAATAGACCAGGAACTTGAAACAACAACAATATTTGCACACAATGATTTATGTGTCTGTATTGTGATGTTTATCAGGAATTCATCAATGATACTCAAGGTGTACTTTAAGAACCTATAAATTTTCAAGTATTTCAAATTCAGCAAAATAATTAAACGTGTGAATACTAAACAATTTTCAATGCAGTTTTTCAATTTGAAATTCTTTTTACTACAAGATATGTTGATATTTCTGCCATGTTTAATAAAATTTGAAATAATCTGTCCATACAAGGTGATTCTTCACAAATGGTTTTGCTCATCTAATTCTCGTTGATAGTAGCTTTTGATTTAAATTTGATTTTACTAAGAAAACTAATACACATCTATCTAAACACTTAACCACCCCCAAACCCCCTCTGATACGGGCCTGAGATAAATAGGACCAAAGCAGAACTACCAAGAATACCTGAACCGTATAGTGATTGGACCACATATTAGTTTGACCAATAAACTTACAATAATGTTTAAGTCATTACTTATGTTCAACTGAATTTCTACTCGAATAGAGTCAAGTAGTTTTCAAAATGAACAACAACAAAATAAGGAAATTAGTTTTATCAAAACAAGTGTCAAGATCTTAACCTTATAAATAACTTTAATCCTGATAGATCAAGAAAATTTTATTTGATTTATTAATTCTAAACAAACAAATTCTCCCGGACAAATCTCGATTGACACGTATTGTTAGACTATATAAACACAATTCCAAAAATGCTCATAAAATAATCTGATCATTGATGAAAGACAAACGTTTATAGAATTAAAGCAGCATTCACCATCATACAAAACACAGTGACTTCAGAGGAAACCATCCTAGATTAAAAGTACCTGAAATTAAAGAGACGCAACCATGGATTCAGAGAAGAAAGCATTGCCAAGTATGATACACCTTCCAGAACCAGAGCCAATTATAATACAGGTAATTCATTAGATGTATTTTACATACAATTTTACATACAAAATAATATTGTTCTTGTTATTTTTTTCCGTGAATCTTATAAATATTTGTATTGTTATCATAAATCTTTTGATATCATTATGATGTTACTAAACTAAAAAAAATTTGATGCATTTTTATGATAACTTATCACATATTTTTATCAATTTTATCCTTTATTAATTATAGTAAACATTCACTTTCTACATGCTATGCATTTGTGTACATAAAAATATTTTGAAATATTCTGAATTTGGCCTAAAATATTGTAGGAGTCACAAGAACCAGTGAAAACATCGCGCAACAAGACCAAAAAGTATTTGATAAGAGCAGTTACAGGTGTTCTGGTGTTGCTGATAACATTGGGGGCAGTGTTCGCCATAGTGAAACTAACACATAAATACACAGAGGAAGCAATAAAGGTAACACATCTACATTATTTGTTTGTAAGAGTATGTGTAGAATATATAAATATACATATTTTAACATACATGTACATTCATTAACTCAATACAGCTACATAATATTTTTACATTTTTTAGATTACAAAACTTTTAAGTCAAGATAGATAAATACAATGTAAAAAATTATCAAGGAGAACCAATTCTTGAAGTTACGTGCAAAACATTATAAGATGAACTGTAAACATGAGTTTTGTAGTTTAAGCCAAATGAGTTTATGATTTACTTTCCGGGAATACCACATCACAGTAGGAGACAATGGGAATGAGGTTTGAAAAACAAAACATGTGTCATGTAGTTTTAGCCAAATGAGTTTATGATTTACTTTCCAGGAGTACCACATCACTGTAAGAGACAATGAGAATGAGGAGACAAGTGAGACTGTAAAGGTGGACAAACAGAATGGAATGACAGAAGTCGACACTCCAGACCTTGACCTTGCTGTGTTCAATGACTTCAAGAAGGTAACTGCTTTTGTATACTAAGTCTGATATACACAGAGAACTGTTCTGTGTCTATGATAATAAAAAGGTATCCCACCCAAATAATCCACAACAGCAGACTGAGTAACTGAATTAAAACAGTTAATTATGCAAATATTTGGCTTAAATGTAGTAATAAATTTGTGGATGTCAGGGATTCTTAATTGAAACACTGTAAACTATAAATAAACTTACACTGTCAATAATGTGAACATTAAAATGTATAGGATAAAGAACAAGCTTGCAGTTTGTTGTTTGTGCTTCAATTACCTAAAGCTGGCTAAGAATTACCTAAGAATGGCTGTATTGTGTGTGAATTCAGGGGCTGACAGTATTAAAGACTCGTATTGGAGATGTGTATGGCTGTTATATTACACCTATTAGCCAGGATGAGCTAACACCTGAGGCAACAGAGAGTTTCCTGCAGCACCATCCAGTAAGTGGAGACTTAATTACCATAGACTGTCATTATATTACATTAAAATGAGTGCAAACGTTAAGATGACTCCAGAAATTTGAGGTAAAAAAGTGGTCACTCATAATTGCATGACAGTAATGCACTACAGTAATGCACTACAGCATTGCTTTCAAAGTATTTTGCTGGATGTCAGAATGTTATCATTTAAATTGATCTTGTAAACTGCTATTGAGTTGAGTAACAAATGTCAAGGTAATTCATCAGATATTTGTTGTTATATTCATTGCTTGTACAATATATTTATCTCATATAGGATGGCAAAGTTGACATAGAAACCCCTGAAGACTTGACAAATGTTCCAAAACTCATGCCTGCTGATGAAACTGTCAAAGACAGAACCTTCCTAAGTCAACATGTACGAGAGGCATGTGAGGGACTGCCACTTTACTGGCTGATCCCTGCTCCAGAAGATGTGGTGAGAGAGGGCCTGGGGGAAGAACCTGATGCCAAAGAGAATGAGAACACATCCAAAGAGGAACAGAGTGACAAGACACAAGAGCAATCAGATACATCAGAGAGTAGAATGGCAAAACGTAAGTTAAATTACATTTTCAAGAAGTATCATGAAAATTGTTTGATTTAGTTTGAAAAACTATCATAACATTTGAAGATACAAATACAAAAACTAAAATAGAAAAGAAACAGATATAAAAAACAGATCTATACAAGCACATGAAATGAAAGAATATAGCACGTTTATCAATTAAACATTGTAGTGATCATGGGATGTATTCATTATTCACTGGTGGGGATAGATAGAGTATATCAAATCAATCTTTGTGTATAACTCATATGTAGAGTATGTTAAAGCTTGCACACGATGTGTTCATCTATCTTCAGGTGATGTCAGAGTTAGGAGAGGATGTAGATATTACTGTTGGGTTCAATGTGGCTTTGGTGGTTGTAGATATGTCTGTGGAATCCGTTGCTCATGGGGAAAATAGAATGAGTGAAATTCCAACTGAACTTGAAACAATTAGGAATAGACATGTCCCGCATGTACACTTTGACTTACATTTGTGAAATCGTATTATGACAGATATCAGTGCTCTCCCCACATTGAAATCTCTGAGACACAGCACCTCTGTTTTTTATAAAACAAAAATGCTCCTCGATGCAATAAGATATGCCTCTAAATGTTACAATTGAGAATAAGAAAATCATAAAATGTCGCACAAAAAATGACAAAACCATAAACTGTTGCACAAAAAATTACTAAATACTAAAATGTTGCGCTAAAGAAATAACAAAATCCACCACACAAAAAATCCTGGGGAGAGCATCGAATATTGGGTGAATAGATCTATACAACTGTATTGTTAGTTTAGGACTCCAGTCGCTTATAAGCCCAGTGATATTACAAATAAATGTACTATTATCCAAGATACTCAAAGTACTACTTAGTATATAATACTCAAGATACTCAAATTATTGCACAACTATTACACAATATCACAGCTGTAAGGGATAAAGCCAAAAAGATGAATGGCCATAAACAGAATTATAATTCATTTGGGGAGGGAGAAAGTCTCTGTTGGTTTATCCATTTTTAAAAGGAAGCAATTTAGCCTGATTTTGAATTCAAAAAGTCAGTAATATTTAAGTCATTTTAGGGGAAGGTATTTCTATGCAAAATGTTTAAGCATATTTATTGAACCGCATATTTCTCATATTTGCAACAATTTCTAAGTGAACATTATGCAATATGTTAGTTGTATGTTTTTTGAGAACTGTGGTGTGCAAAATGGGTACCATAAAATATCTTAAATGTTACTTTTTAAGATATTTGTGTGTGTAGCTGTTTTAATCAGATTTTAGAGTAAATATTTTTCAGAAAAATAAATTATTTGTCAAAACACTTCTTAGTAAAAGGCAATAAATTTAAACCACCTGAATCATTGCCAGAATTCAGTTTAACTATTCACTTAAATACTCAAGTGTTTTCTAAATACAAAAAAAGTCAATAAACAAATTTTGAACAACAATTTTAATCATATGACACACCTTTGGAACTATTTTATGGTACACTACTGTATATAACAATGTTACTATATGGCATACATTTGTAACTATTTTATGGTACACTGTACTGTATGTAACAATGTAACTATATGACACACCTTTGGAACTATTTTATGGTACACTGTAATGTATATAACAATGTAACTATATGGCATACATTTGTAACTATTTTATGGTACACTGTACTGTATGTAACAATGTAACTATATGACACACCTTTGGAACTATTTTATGGTACACTGTACTGTATATAACAATGTAACTATAAGGCATACATTTGTAACTATTTTATGGTACACTGTACTGTATGTAACAATGTAACTTCAAGTATATGACATACCTTTGTAACTCAGGAGGAAGATCTCTAGGAGAGACTTTAGAGAGCTCTTCATAACGTTTCCGGTTCTTCTCAAATAATCTTTGGAGATTTCCTGATGCTCCCTCGAAGATATTAGTGCATAGTAAACTGTAAAAATTATCAAAAAAGTACCATCATACACATTTATAATGCAGTGTATTTTTTTTTGTAATTTTGAAATATTTTGAGGTGATTGTGTTTGATATTTGTAGAACATAGTATTATTCAGAAATAAACTATATTAAAAAATAATGCACGTCTTATGACTTTTCATATGTATAACTGGAAATTCTGATAGCAGTGTTACGAACAAGTCAATGGACTTTAGGGACTGCATCCAAAAATTATCATATCATTTACACAATGGCCCTTTAATTTTCTATTCACCTGATATTACCAGAATTTTTTTCATGAATCAATAATAAACAAAATAATCATTCATTTGCAAGGAAATTAATTTGGTTTTTCCACAAGTGTCAATATTTGAACACTATCCCCAATGTACCTGGCTAATGAACCTGATCTTTACACCATAAAGCAAAAATTCCAATTCTTCACTGATTTTGATTAAAACATAGTTATTTACCATCGCATATAATGGTATGCAGCCTCACAGTTATAGTGCTTGGTTCCTACTAAAGTGCCTAGTTGGTTGTGTGGCATGCCATAGGTGGGATAGAGGGCAATGGCCTGGTAGTAACACCTAGGAATACATGTTATAACAAGTTCCAATGAAAATATGTCAATATTCAAACAAGAATTTTTATTCAAGGTATTAACACGAAAAATGTTACCACATGAAAAGTTATTGCAATTGGTTATAAAATGTAAAAATGTGTTACAGAAGCGAAATGTTGATGCTGACAACCGATCATCAATTGATGATGCTGAATTCAGGTCGCAAATACAAAACTATAATAATATGTCACTGCCTCTTGATTATCAAAATGAGTCAATTACCAAATGGTGAGTTAAAGTAAACCAGCATAATTATCCTTTATTAAAATTCAATCGTGGTACTCTCAAATACACAAACCCCACTCTTGCCATTATTTCAATTCAGCTTCTTGTGTTCATAAAACTTCACTATCTATTAGGAAAGTTAAAAACAAAATAACAATCCCATGAGTGGGTTTACCTTTCAGATAAGATGACACTTTTCAGGCCTTCAATGTCTTGAGCATATCTGGCTAAGTCCCCCAAGTAGACAAGGCAACGGTGGCATGCCCTCATTGCCCATTCATGTACTGCAGGATCAATGTCAGACCTCTTCTGGGGGTGGTGCTTCTTGTCTGCAGTAAAGAAATACAACATTTCTCAAGTTTAGATTCATAAATGTGTCAAAAATGTGCACAAGTGTAATTTTTTGCACATGATAGTTTAAATGTCAGATTTTCAAACAAATAGGGTGATGTACAAAGTTGAATGAAAATATGGAAATTAATTTTCATGCCATTAAGAAATTGGATAATCAAAAAAATATTACGAGATCTAGGCTCAGGTAACAGATGACAGTCAACCAGGCCACAGACATCTACATGGTACTCCTTCTGCAGCTTGAAGATGAGATGGTGGTAGAAGCCCTCAGCTGCAGCAAGATGTGTTCTGAATGCTGTCTGCATAGAGTTACCTGGTCTCATGTGCTGGAAAGTGTATAAACAGTGCTACCATTGTTAGTTTGCCACATGTGAAAAGGTAGGAGCCTTATATAAAATGGCGGCTCTTTGGTGAAAATATACAGCCTGCAACCATCGATCGAACTGACAATCTGTTTCACTCTTACTGACTGACAAATAAGAAAAGTAAAAGTACAGACTCAATGAAAATGAAATCATGAATGGCAAATTGCTTTTTGGATCTACCACATAAATGGATCCTGAAGATTGAAAGTAGTTGTTACTACTGTAACTGAAACTGAAACAAACAGATTAATTTGCTATAACCTAATAAAAATGAAAAAGAATAGAATGTTACCTTCTTGTTCTGCTTCATGAGCTGTATGATGTCATAGAAGACTTTACGCCACAACAGTTCCTCAGCCTTGCGTCCATACTCCACTGGGTCATAAAACATCAGCCGCTCACAGTAGTCTCGCAACCTACAATGTGACATTATTTTTCAAGAATGATGTCACAGAAACATCATAATAAACATGGCTAAGGCTCATACATGCAAATTGATTGTTCCAGAATTTATGAATCAATAGTTGTAATACAAGATATGATAACAATGGACTTTTTGAACTTTCTTTTGTTGACTCCCTACTAACCAGATCAATTGTTTTTGGTGAAAAAACTGGAACCCAGGTGAGGCGCTTTTTTCTTTAAAATTGCAAAAATATATGTACATGTAGAAGAAAAGTTTTGATTGATGACCTGATTTTGGATGACCAGACAGGAACTGCTACAAAAACACTCTCAAATTCAGTGACCTACTGTAAAGTAACAGTAATGATTTTCCTACTTACTTTCCACGTAGACCAATGGCATCTGCTGAGAATATTTCCTTGTAAGATTTCTTCTGTTTGGTGATGTCATCTAGACGCTTGATTGTATCGACAGCAGCTCTGAAAGTTTATTACATGTACAGTTGGCATTTAAGAATGTAATTTTTGTTGATAGAATTAATGAATGTTAGGGGAGGCATCAAAAGTTCAATGTCTGTTAGGAAACTAAATAAATCTAGTTTTGAGTTGGACCCCCCCCCCTCCCCCTCAAAACTAAATACAATGAAAGTTGATCGCGGACTTTCAATTTGGACTTTAATGGCGGCAGTACTATAACTTATTTATGATTCTCAAAACATGTGCCATCAACAATAGGCATAATATTCCATGTTGCATGCATCTTGGTGAAGAAGCCATCTGGTAAAGTCTTTATTTTTTTAAACCATTCCAAGCCATTTTGAGTTGAAATTGCAAAAAATTTATATGTTGAAATTTGTCGGATAGCAAACTGAAATAGCTTTGACCCCCCCAAACTAGATTTATTTAGTTTTCTATCAGACATTGATCTTTTGATGCCTTCCCTTATGTAGAACTGAATAATGAAAATGAAGTCTGGATATTTGTCTAAAAATAAACTTCTTTAATGAATATGCACAGAACATATAAAAAAGGAGAAAATTAAATTTAATCTATTTAATTTAATCTAATTTAGATTAAATTTAATTTAATCTCTTTTAATTTCACCAAGGTAAAACATTTCTAAAGTGAAAGCATATTAGAGAAGATTGGAAAGGAACTAATGAATGAGAAAGGTAAAGACATATGCATGATAACGAGATATGAAAAGGTGATCTTTATCAGATTTAAATCAATTTTTTTTAAAAACATCTATGTTTTGTTTCAGACATCAATGCATCGCCAGAATTAGTTAATTGCGACAACACTAAACTTGGAGGAAGTGGAAGTTGTCACTCATTATTTTTTGTGACTGAACTTCCCTTCAAAATTTCCCTGCTCATCAATTTCTCACCTAATTTCCTGGTTTTGAGAGAATATACAGTTTAAGAAACAATAAAAGGTCAATGAGGCAAATTAGAAGGTGATGTCAAACTACTATGAAGTTATTTTAACTGTTAAGTGCAGACATGATGTCAAAATCACCAAAAAGTCAAGTGACATTCTACATTCCTTCCAAGAATAGATCTGATCCACACTACCATAATTTGATAAAGAAAACCATGGAATTTCAAGAAAAAGTCCATGAAAAAACCAATCCTCCATCTCATGACAAAACTATGTACATGTAATGATACAACATATCAATAAAAGTTATATATATAACTTAAAGCAGAAGATGCGTCACTAAATTGGAAAATTTCAACGTTCCTTATACAAAATGGTACCTGCTCTTGTGTGTCTAAATATCATTGTAATTCTGACGTCACATTTCAGGAATCACGGGAGAAACATTCAGATTTGGACAGACAAGAGCCAAATAAAATATCACTGTTTTTGCCTCTTATCAACACAGTATTGCTTGAATAACGTTCATTGGTGATAAAACGGTTAACGAATAACAAGACACTTCAAATGAGGTATGATTTGTCTCATATTTTTCTGAAATGGCTGCACAATAGTCATTTGAAATTTTCTAAGGTGACATATCTTCCGAATTATTCTTTGAGCTTCTGGTCCTACTACAAAAGAATCTGGCCAGGATCTATGAGCGAATCCCACTTGACAGCGAGGCAGAGGATATTGTAAGATTTGTGATCTCAAAAAATAAATAAAAAAACTCACCGATAAACCCGTTTGATTTTATCGAGCTCTGGCTTGGCATCTGGTGGTTTGACCACAGCCTTCTTCATTTCGGATATTCCTCACAACAAACACTACACAAAAAGAGCAGCATTTCTGGTCTTGATATCATAAACAAGGTACTTTTTCAACAATTTTTCATTTGAAAAAAAGTTTGATTTTTATCGCCATTTTGAATGCTGCGTTGAAATAACGAACAGCTAATAGTCAGCTAGCATTGATCGAAAAGTATAAGCGTAAATACCTAACTTCGTATGAACTGGGCCATCAATCCGCAATAACTGGGTATTTTTCACAAGAACCTTGAAGTTCCTTTCTGATTGCATATTTAGCTTTTGTAAAAATAGAATGAGTAGGAGCGACTCCTTAAGCCACATAATAGAAGTTAAAGAACACCTTTCTGGGTAAACATAAAACGCGCTTTTGTTCGGATTTTAGGTATAGATTTTTGCGACAACTCTTACTTCTTTACGTTTGGTGGAAAATTCAAAAACAAGAAAAACATAATTTTCTTCACAATCAATTTAAATGAGTTTTCTTGGCTAGGTAAGTCATAAATCTTATGTAACCTGATAGCAGTAAATGACAGCTGAATCTAGCGAAAAAATCTGTGAGACAAGAATCGTATTTTGAGAATAATTGAGTCCACATCTGAGCGAGTTCTAGATCTAGGAACTAAATTAAAATTATTTTTATAAAAAGATTGAAAAATTGCCAGTGTCTGCCATTGCCCTAAAGCCCCGTATACACTATAAATAGATTTTCAATGGTTTCAATTGTTTCAATCGCTTCAATCGTTTCAATGCTTGCATCATTTCCTACGTTTCAATGCTTGCGTCATTTCGAGCATATCAATCGTTTCAATCGATTCGCCTTTGAAATGAATTTAAAGTTTCGCTGTATGCGCCTGTTTCGCCTTTTCAAGCATTTCAATCGAACGACGAATTCACGAGGAAACGGGCGAAACGATTGAAAAGAAAAACGAACATGCACGTTTTTCGTTTCAAGCATTTCGCCGGGGGTTTTCAACCGTTTCAATCAATTCAATCGATACATCTTGAAATATGAAATTACTGTTTCGCTGCTTGCGCCTGTTTCGCCGTTTCAAGCATTTCAATCAATTCGCCTAAGCCGTTTTTACATTTTCTTTCATTTCAACCATTTCAAGCATTTCGGCCTTTTCGCCCCCCATTTCAAGCAATTCGCTTGCCAGTGTATACACCCCTTAAGCAAGGTAGTAATGGCCTAATTCTCACTTTTTCAAAATTTAGATATTTCAGAGTAACCTGTTTCCTGTGAAATTTTAAGAAGTGATTCGGACTTACCTTCTTCTAAGGCCACTCTGTGTCTCATCATCATCATCATCATCATCATCATCATCATCATCATCATAAGGACGTAGTGGACTAAGCCAGTGATGTCGTCCTCTCATTACTTAAGCCACCTGGCTTCTCATTTCATTGAACAAGACCAAAACAAAAGAAACCTATAGCATATAGTGCTCCCTCTTCCAGTGATCATCCATCCTCTTCTTAAAGGTTTCCAGGGTTGGCGCACATACTGCTTTCACAGGCAGGCTGTTCCAGTCTGCTATCACTCTTTGGGAGAAGAAGTGCTTTCTAAGATTGAGCCTAGATCTTTCCTGGTATAGTTTAAAGTCATGCCCTCTTGTATATCTCACTGTTGACTGATTAAAGAATATCTCTGCATTTACTCTGTCAATACCATGAACAATTTTAAATACCTGGATCGTGACCTTCGTCCAAAGAAAAATCCCTGCATGTATACGAGTCATGTCGTAATCATAAAATTTGAAATCAAATGTCCGCCATTTTTCCACATCACAATTTTAATTGCAAGTTTTAAGACATTTCGTCCAGTTTTCGAATATTGCCAGTTTTCTTGGAGCCATTTGTTTTAATTTTAGACGAAATCATGCAATCTCAAGGAGCTTTGCTGGTCCCATTTTAATTAATGATTTATTTATCTGGCGATTTTTAAAATATTTGATAAATTTATGACACGCCAGCCAGCTTTTTTTCAAATGGTGTTCCCGGTGTGTGAACAAAAAGACCAATAAGAAGAAGAGGTATCAAGATGTTCTCTTCGAGTCTTGCATTGTGGGTAATTATTCAAGAACATATTCCAATAAAAACATAATTTATGGGAGAATGTTCACTTTCTGTATTGTCATAACTATGATGAATTTAATTTTTTAGTAAATTATCAACATATATGTAGATAATCATGTTTTTATTTTTGAGTTATTTCTTTAAATCAGTACAAAATAAGATTTTCTTGGAATATGTACATTCTCAAATTTTGAAAATCCAAAGGCAATACTTAAATGAAATTTAATATGGAAAGTTACCTACCCTTCTAGTTGAAAGCCCATGATTGGAGTAATTGTTCTGTGAAGGATAGTCTAGGTATCAACTAGGCTAGGCCTAGGCTTTAGGATTCATTGGAAAGAAGATTCAAGTCTATTTCAAGACTGCCAACTCTAGTTGGGCTATTTATCACTATTGCCTCAGTTGTTCACTAAGTTTTACTCAAATACCTTCAAATTTTCAAATTTTATATGCTGATGCTTAGAGATAAAGGAGCTCTGCTTGAAAAGAAATTTTCAAGATGACAGCTGAATTTCAAAATGGCCATCATTTTAGTAAAGAAAAATGAAATCTTTGATAACTCAAATACCAGTGGACAGATTTGCTTCAAATTCTATATGCCGATGCCTAGGGATAAAGGAATAAATTTTCTAGATGAAAGCTTAATTTCAAAATGGCTGCCATTTTTCGTAAAATAACGTAATCTTTGATAACTCAAATACTTAGTGAATGGATTTGGCTTAAATTGTATATGCTGATACCTAGGGATATTAGGGAGCTCTGTTCAAGAACAAATCTTCAAGAGTTTTGTTCAGTAGGATTTGCTACTCCGTGGGGTTGCTGTTTTCTAGTTATACCATTGTATTACTGGTAATTCAGGTTTCTTAATTGTTGTCTAATTTGCACCAAATTTATCTGACATATTGCATATATTTAATTTTCCAGAAAAATGATGTTCACAGTCATCAAGTATGAACCTATGATGCTGAATTGATTCTTGAGGCAATGAAGTGAGGAGACCCTTGACAAATCAACATGGCTTCACCTAGGGGGGTCAATGAACTATCCAAACTAAGGGCTGAGAATATTGCGCTAGCAGAAGAATTGGCTCAATGTCAGGTAGTTTCAAAGAATCACCCCACTCCATATATAAACCAAACATAAGGTGCATTTATATTTTCAACATCTTTAGAAAAAGACAGCTACAGCTGTTTAAAACAGACTTTCACAAGTAGCGAATATTGACTATGTAGTTGACATGATTATCTAAGACCCTCACACTGCATCAATGGCTTGACTTCACAAGTGTTTACTGCACCAATAGATATGACTAATGACTTTCTCCCTGGTAAATGTCAGTTCCTTTATTTTAGGCAGACAAGGAGTTTGTTTGGTCGCTATGGAAACGACTACAAGTGGCATCGCCAGATATCACACAATCTATTGGACTGGTCATACAAAGGTAAGACAACACTTTTATTTTATTTACTTTGAGCTGTGTGTCTGGAAAAGCAAGTAATACCATATTTATTGAATAACATAAATAACTATCATAACTTAGTATAGTAATACAAAATCTTTTCCAAGTACATGCATGTATGGCATGTTGTTGAAAAGACTAAAATTTATATTAGTAAATAATATGGACCACATGCACAAATCAAAAGGAACATTTGTTGATTTCTATTTGACAATTATTTTTCTGTTTAGTAGCAAACCATTTAGATCCCATGTTACAAACATTCTCAAGCAATTGCCAGACCCCTAGAATATCATGAGGCAGATGTGGTCCAAGAAGAAAAATATGTTTTAGTGAAAATATAAAATACTTAAGCAAGTGATAAGAACATAGTAGGAATGTTCACCTTTTATTCCAAATATTGATATTGTTTCCTTTAGGGAAAAGGAGAAAGCAGAACTGAAAGACCGCAAGGTTCTGGGGATTCTTCAGTTGAAAGATGACAAAATAGAACAACTCCAGAAAACAGTTGCATCTCAATCGAAGGAACTCAGTGAATTTATCAATAGGTAAGTTGTCAGATGTTTGTTTATAAATATTCCTTATGTTTTGCAAATAAGTCACATGGATTTTTATTTATTAAGGCTGGTGCTGCCCTCTATTACTAGGAGAGTTGAGCAGGAAAATGTAAAACAAAAACATTGCTTCAATTTAGATAAATATCTCCAAGTAATTTATTAACACTATGGTGATTAATATTACTTATACACATATTAAATTTTGCATTGCAGTGCCATAGTTCTGCATGTTTAAGTGTTTACCTGTTTGTATATCATAGAAATATATGGTGATTTTAGAAAACTTGAAATACAAGATGAGGTGAACAGACTACTTGCAGAGAACCATGTTCTAAGACAGCAACATACACAACTCAAGCAACAGGTATTAAAGACTAAGGATTTATAGAATTCACTTTCATGATTATTTACCTTGTTATCTTGTTCAGATAAAATTTTCTCAAACCCTCAGTCAAATCATCCTTAATTTGGGAGGTTAAGATTTTTTTATAAAGCTTGAACGCATATGTGTAGATATTATGTTTCTGTGTGGATTAGTTCTCCAATTTGTAGTGTTTACTGATTGAGTATGATGGTATATGGAAAATAATTGTAATTGGGTTCCTGGAAAAATTGAGAGCGGTACAGTAATTCACAGGGCTCGAAATATTGCACGCTCTCATACATGTTCTCTTAAAGATGTGTAACTTATCTCCCTAATATCACCATTATTTGCCCCTAATTGTGATATTGGTTCTTGAATGGTGGGGGGAAAGGGGGTATTAGACATTGTTTCTTTTCACGTTAGATCATTGTTTTGGGCTATATGGGGTTTGTTTTTCTTGACTGGTATGCACTTAGAGTTTGCTTTTTCTTGCTAAGTTCCATTACAACTTTTAGTCCTTTCCCTTTGGCACTAGTGCTTATATATTTACCCTGATCAGCCAACTCTTCATCTGTCTGTCAACAGCATATGTAGATTTTGTCTTGCAGTGTTATGTCTTGTCTTTTAAAGAAAATGTATTTACCTGTTACATTCACTTTTCTAGGTGGTCTCTATTGGGGAGGAAAAGACTAGTTCAAGTGAACAGAACCAGAAAGAGATCTATAATCTGAAGCAAGAAAAATATGGTATGTCCAAAGTTAAAAATATTTATTTATGATATGGTAAATGATTATTCCAATTTTTCTGTTTCTTCATATTAATACTTTTATTCTTTTTGAACATTTTTTAGAAGATATATAACACTAGCTGAGTAGAGATAAATTATGAAGTGTGCTGGAATACCTCTCAAAGCAAAGGTTACTGAGGCCCATCCTCAGTCTATATATAAATGCACACAATAAAGCTTTGCCTTAAGTACCATTAATGTCGCACTGGCCTCTGTTCTATTCATAGTAATGAAAAAATGGTTGGAAAGTGGAGGAACCAAAGATCTGATGCAAGACCATTTAATATGTATGGGATTTTATTTCCAGATTTCAACCAGAGAATCACTGATCTGAGTAAGCAATGTGCAATTTTGAACAGTGACAAGGCAGACCTAACTGCTGTAAAGCATACCCTGGAGAACAAGATCAAGGTACCTTTGGGCTACTTATTTAGCACAGCTCCTGTAAACTATGGCCATACAGACTTATTGGTCATAAGTATAATCAACAGTTTTGCCTTGGTCACATTTGCGCCGATTTTCTCCACGGCTGAATACAATATTGAACAAAACACTCAATCGGGCGGGCGCCGGCCAACGGATCGGAGCAAATGTGACCAAGGCATTAGAGAACCAGGACAGTTAGGTTTGTTCTCAGTCAGCCAATTTTCCAGCATAGCCAAATAAATTGGCAACTGGTCTGTCAAACATTTTGATTGGTATGTTCTATTGGTGGCATGTGTAAATGAATGCATAGAGGGGTTGCCTCAGCTTGTTGTATTCTTTGTATATACTGTTCATGTATTTCAGAATTTCAGTAGTACATTTCAGTTTCAGCTTTATTCAATTATTCTTCATTATTCTAGGGTTTGGAAACTGAACTGAAAATGTGGGTGGAAAAACATGCCTCTGTGTCTAAAGATGTAAGTATATGTACAACCATAGCTGCACAGTGCTGCACAGTCATGTTCAAATTCTTTTTGCATTCTCATTGCATGACTCTCACTTTCTTTTTTATATGGTGGATTGAAGTTTTCACCAGGTTCTAAGCTACAAATTATTCCAACAAAAACATCTGTTTTACTCGTGTTATCAGAGTAATATGAACATTTTCCATTTCAGTAATGAATGTCACATGTCTATCTTGTGTTTACATTAAAACCTATCTAACAGAAATGAAAGTTGCTGTTAATTTTTCATAAATGAAAAAAATAAATATATGCTTTCTTGAAATGTTCACTTCAGTGAAATATAAATTACAGTATAGAGACATGTAAAGTATGCTGTATTTGCTACCCTGTGTTTAACCGCATAGTTTACATGTTGAATATTATGAATTTACATAGTGTAGCATTTGTTGTAGCATGAAGAGCATGCTGTTGTTTTATGTTTATTGTTGTAGCATGACGAGTCAAGAAAGTTGCTGAAGAAGTGTGAGGTGCAGCTGAAAAAACACACAAGAGATATAGAGGCTAAAAACAAAGAACTTGAGAATGTCAGGTAGCTATAACAGTATATTTGAAAGGTTCAGTCCAAGTTTTGACAAATTCTAGACCTTGATGCATAATCAGACATCAGACACTTAGTTAAAAAATCTGTGATTATGTTAAGAGTAAATATTGATACGCTGTGAATTTTCCTATAGCCCATTTTTTGCCAATGAAAATTAACAAATCTCCTTTGTAGATTACATTAGCATCACAGTCATTATTTGTCTTATATGTGTTATAGGAAGGAGTTATCAGAACTATGGATGACACACAGGCAATGTACAGAGCATGCATCAGCACAGAATGACATCATTCAACAGCTACAGGCTCTACAGCATGACACCCAGAAGGTGCTAGAAACACAAGAGACTAAAAGGACTTTAGAGAACAAATCTCTGCAACAGCTTTATAATGAGCTGGAAGTGAAGTATGCTGCTACTAGGGATTCCGAAAACCAGCTAAGACAAGACACTATAGAGCTAAATAAGGTATGTGTGCCATGTACATACACTACAATTTTTATAAAAAGATGGAGTTTTTTTTATTAGTTTCCTAGTGAGCAGTGATAGAGTGTACAGACTGGTGTGATCTGAAAAGCAATTTCATAATTTTGGGTTCCTTCATCAGGGTATGAAAGCATGAGTATCATCCATATCATACAGTACCATGAGCTTTCTTAAGGTATCATATGACACCCCCTTTGATACCCCTCAAAATTACTTATTCCAATAGTACAGGATAACAAGATCTTTGGAAGCACTAAAGCTGCTTAATTAGTTAAGTTTTTAAACTTCCCCATAGCGAGCTCATATGTTGAGGTCTGGTTAGTACCTGTGATCTTGGCAAAATGGATGAATGTGTTATTCCATTATGGATGAATGTACAGTGTGTTATTCCATTATGGATGAATGTACAGTGTGTTATTCCATTATTGATGAATGCACAGTGTGTAATTCCATTATGGATGAATGCACAGTGTGTTATTCCATTATGGATGAATGTACAGTGTGTTATTCCATTATGGATGAATGCACAGTGTGTTATTCCATTATGGATGAATGTACAGTGTGTTATTCCATTATGGATGAATGTACAGTGTGTTATTCCATTATGGATGAATGTACAGTGTGTTATTCCATTATGGATGAATGCACAGTGTGTAATTCCATTATGGATGAATGCACAGTGTGTTATTCCATTATGGATGAATGCACAGTGTGTTATTCCATTATGGATGAATGTACAGTGTTTTATTCCATTTTGGATGAATGTACAGTGTGTAATTCCATTATGGATGAGTGCACAGTGTGTTATTCCATTATGGATGAATGTACAGTGTGTTATTCCATTATGGATGAATGTACAGTGTGTTATTCCATTATGGATGAGTGCACAGTGTGTTATTCCATTATGGATGAATGTACAGTGTGTTATTCCATTATTGATAAATGTACAGTGTGTAATTCCATTATGGATGAATGTACAGTGTGTTATTCCATTATGGATGAGTGCACAGTGTGTTATTCCATTGTGGATGAATGTACAGTGTGTTATTCCATTATTGATGAATGCACAGTGTGTAATTCCATTATGGATGAATGCACAGTGTGTAATTCCATTGTGGATGAATGTACAGTGTGTTATTCCATTATGGATGAGTGCACAGTGTGTTATTCCATTATGGATGAATGTACAGTGTGTTATTCCATTATGGATGAATGTACAGTGTGTTATTCCATTATTGATGAATGCACAGTGTGTTATTCCATTATTGATGAATGCACAGTGTGTAATTCCATTATGGATGAATGCACAGTGTGTAATTCCATTGTGGATGAATGTACAGTGTGTTATTCCATTATGGATGAGTGCACAGTGTGTTATTCCATTATGGATGAATGTACAGTGTGTTATTCCAATATTCCAGCAACTGCTCCAGAGTGAGAGTGAAATAAGGAACCTACAGAAACAAGTGGATGATTTAGATGTTGCCAATAAAAGTATCGCTACGCAGGCCTCCCTAGAAAATGAGGTTGGTGTGATCACTGATAAACTTGATATGTTACAAGCAGTTATTTATGATTCCTGACAGTTTCATTTTAAAGTATAGAAAGCACTTCTTGGGTTAATATATACTTTGGGGAAAGGAGCTAAATCACAGTGACTTTGTAGAGAAATTACAACAGTGATAAAAAACTGTTTCAACTGTTTCATATTGTGGTGATATAGTTAACTCATGAATGCTTTGTTTCATATTGTAATGTTTATACAGGATTTTATTCTGTTTCCATATTAACACAATAAACCTATATATGGATCTCAAAGTTTATTCATTATGTATAAAAGTTATGTGAACTTGTCCTTAGGTTTGTGCAAGAGAGGAGGCAGAGAAGATAGCTGACTTGGAAAGTGAAGTTGATGATCTAACTTCTAAAATAGCTGAACAGAACAGGTAACAGTGGAGCAATAAGTTTTTAGAAATAAAGCCTCTTAAATTAACAGAATAGGTGCCAGTTGAGCAATAAATTCTGGGAAATAAAGCCTCTTAAATTAACTTTTATTAGGAATTTTCACAGGATATGTCGATGTCAGATGACTGTCAACTCATTGCGTGTGTACTGTACAGGCCATTTTTTTCTTAATTACGAATGATGCACTCAATCTAATCACTTTTTTATTCTTTGAATATCCGAGATAAGATAATTAATATTTAATTTTATTAAGGGTAATTGCAGAACACTAAATTCCTTAATGTATCAATAATGTGTATTCTTTCCGGATTTTGATTGATACATTGATTTAGATTGATCATGGTATGTTGAGTATCAACATTTTATTCAATAGAATGGAGAAATTTCTTTCTTGCTTTACTCAAATGTAGATGTGTTTGAAATTGAACTTTGCAGAATCATTCGAAGATTAGAGACCTCTGAAGCACTATCACCCCGTCCACTCTCCCCCATTCACAATTCTTCACCTCATCCAAGGTCAAGGTCAGATAGGTCACCCTTTAGGTCAGAGAGGTCACCAATGAAGTCAAGGCTGGAAAGGTCACCTGTAAGGTCATCTCCTAAAAAGATCTCTCAAACTAAGGAATTGCAGAGAAGACTTGAATCAGCAGAGAAGAAATACAAAGATGCTCAACACTTGATCAAATTAAAGGTAATGCAACCATAAAGGTAGAACAGTAGTTTAGGAAGTAAAGTATTTAGCTTTTTATGTTACCACAACAAGTGGTGACATATTGTTATGGTCTCAGACTTTTTTGTGGATGGTGTTCAGTGTCTGTAACAAATGGCAGGTTGTCACATTTTGCATGTTAATGCCTTGTTGATTAGTTTGTTGATAGATATTTTCAGAATGATTTATCTTTATTGATGTATTATTTATTTGAATTTACGTACATATGCATCAATGGAAACATGAAGATGAAATCAAATTAAAGAAGTAACAAAATTACTGAAGTCATTTTCTTAACCTTTAAAAGCTGTTATTGCCATTAGGTGGAATTACACCTACGATGTAAAAGCGCTTTTTAAAATCCTATCGGGTTTCGACCCGCCTTTAGAGTCAGGTGTAATCACGATCGCGGATTTAGAAAAGCGCTTTTGTAATCCTCCCAGACCCCTAGTCATTAAAAACCGCTTTCACACCCAAAAGCGGTTTAACGTGTAGGTGTAATACCGATTGGTTTTCAAGGCGCTTTAACTCGATTTTACACTGAACGAAAACTATATTTGCGCATGAGCATCAAGCATGTTATTGATTTCCGATGTGGAGGAAACTTCAAAAAACAAAATTCAAATATTGTGCAAAACTCAATCAAATCACCAAAATGTCGAAACAAAGTAGAATTTATTGGGACCACGTCAATACTGAGCGTATGCTTTCGATTTGGGCTGACAAAAAGATCCAGGCCAAAGAACAACGCAATTTGAAAATAGAATAACCGTAAATTAAATAAATAATATAATACTATTGACGACGGATATTGATGATTCAGCATTCCGAACAGAAGAAAGTAGCTAATATTTTGAGCACCATAGTATTATGATAATAGCTCTTCTTGATCACTTTGACGCTCACTGGGCCAAAAATTTAAAGTCTTATATTTATACGCCCATGGGCGTATAAAAAATGATAAAATAACGGACGAAATTACCCCTTCTTTCAGTTATACGCCCAGGGCTTATATACGAGGAATTCCGGTACTATTGTAGATTGGGGAAGGCGAGGGGAGGGGATGATTGAATAGTTGAAATTACCTCTCTACAATGAAGTAAAAAAAATGACGAGATCTTTGTCTTGTCCACATCGTTCGTTCCTGTCCTATATTACCAAGGATGCCAAACAGCCCCAACAAAAGTACCATCTTCATTTTACTGGATCTCTCTTGGATCTCTCCTAACGACCGAGCTTCTCTCTTTGCGCGCTTGTGCATTGTTTTCCATGCTTTCCTTAGCACATATTTGTTAACGCCAGAGGTAGATTGAATACGATTTAAGAAAAAAAGGAACATACAGTATCGGATCATTTTGAATCTCCAGAGATGGCGCTACGGTTGAAAGTGTATATCTAAATAGCAGATTTTGATGCAAATGCGATGGTTGATGGCAAATTTTTGTCTTAAATCAGTCTAAAAGCGCTTTAGAAAAATCAAGTGTAATCACGAAAAGTTGTCTTCAAGGCGCTTTTAAAATTCTGGTGTAATCAGGATTGTGGTTTTCTAGCCTACGTTACCCAAAACGCCTTGAAAACGCCTTTAGCCATGAAATAGGTGTAATTCCACTAATTGTTGGCTCCTGTCAGTCTTGTTTAGATTCAAGTAGCAAAAATCTATTAATCATTGCATACAGCACCATGTTTCATGATCTAAAAGCTGTAATCATTTGTGAAAACTTACCAAAAATAAGATATTTTTCCACTAGTTACAAGATTATCACCTTCATTTTGACATATCCTATGAAAATCACAGTAACTATGGGGTAAACCTCAACATGTGACCGAATTTAAGGAACAACATTTAAATGCACAAATCTGGTAACATATAATGGGAAATAAAACATTTTATTGGTGTAGAATGATGAGTAACATCCTCCTTTGCAGGGTGAAGAGTTGAAGCAACTACGCAGTGCTCACAGCAGGAGACTAGATAGATTGAAAGCACTCCAAGCTGATCATAAACTTTTACGCCAACAGCTAGTCACCGCTGAGGAGGAGTTACATGGGTAATATGTCTAAACATTCAGATATTTATTTAATGATCGAATGATAATAAAATATTTTATTCCTTTTATTAGTTCTTTTTTATTGCTTAAGTGACATGAAGGTTTCAATTATTTCATCTGTTATTGCAATCGGATGTCTATAATGGTATTTTGTCATATTAATGCCCATTTTTACGTTTTTATAGAAACAGTTAATTGAAAAAGAAATGCATGGCTTTCCTTTAAAAATAGATGGCTGATAATAGCTCTAAACAGAGCATTATCGGAAGGTTTAATGTAACACAGGTAGCAGTAGCTACTTAATTGTCTCGGTGTATATGTCTGCATTCAACATTGTTGCCATCGTTACACTTTGGTTTTGCAACCTGGTAGTGACATATGTCTTTAAATGTCTTGTGTTTCAGTACTATTTACTGTATAAATTTCACTTGCAAGCCTAAGTTTGTCGATTTTGATTTAGTGTTAAACGCAAGAAGGCCAAGCTGAGTAGGTCAACACCCAAGGACTTACAAAATGAAGATACAGACACTGTATGGAATGAACTGACTTACTTCAAACAAGAGAACAAAAATCTGCAAGTTGAAAGGTACAAACCTTTAATAATTTCCACATTTTGAGATATTTCGCATACGCAGGTGATTTAAATAAAAAAGTCTCTCTGAAGGGTTTAGATGAATCAATAATTTCTTTATTTTTGGATGTTTTGCTTGTTACAGAGGTAGTTCAAATAAAGAGGTAGATGAAGAATTTACATGAATGAACGATTTCTGTATTTTGAGATCTTTTCATCATTATTATTATTTTTTCACACATTATTTCAACTTGGAATTCCAGGTGAAGGTTTTACATAAAAATCTCATATTTTTGTAATCTTTTTCATGATATGCATGAGATTCAGATAAAAGTGAATCTAAATTTTTACACAAAATCCTTATATCTTTTTTATTTTTCTGGAGATTTAATCATTTTCAATCCTTTTTAATTTTGTGTAGCATATGAACCAATAACTTCCAGTTCTTAAATACTGATCTCTCTCATATACTACAAATGCTGGAGGATGCTTTACTGTATTTGAAATTCAACAGTTAAGGTGGCTAAAACCTAAATCATTCATTAAGGTATGCAGAGAAGCTTGCATGTAAAATGCTCAGTGTGATAAATCAGATAACTCATTCTACTTGCCCTACATTCATTTAAATCCCCTGTTCATATATTTTTGGAAAAATAGATACGCTTTCCCATACCTGGCATCTCTAATCACTTTCTTGGATATACCTTGGAATGTTGTTACATCACCACCAGAAGTGGTGACATATTGTTATAGTCTCCACCTTTTTTTGTGGATGGTGTGTGGTGGTTGGTGTTCAGTATTTGGCGGTTGATATCCAAAATCTGTAACAAATGGCATTTCTTAAACATGTTCTTCAGGCTGGATTATCAAATCACAAAAATATTTTTTTACTAAACAGGACATTTCGGATCCTGTCTGGATCCTTTTTCAACTGTATAAAAACTGAACTGAAGCGCTACAAAACAATTAAATAAAAACAATATTACTTCATGTTAATTCACCAAAAATTCAATCCAAATTCCAAAATTCAAATTCCAAATTCAGCCATGATTATGGACCACGTCCTACAGAATAATTGCGTAATGGACTGGAACAATACCACGGTTTTGGACAATGACAATAAGAGACTTGAAAGATTAAAGAATCTAATTGCTTCAGTTCAGTTTTTATACAGTTGAAAAAGGATCCAGACAGAATCCGAAACGTCCTGTTTAGTAAAATAAAGGTTGTGAAAAGAAGAAAAAAATATTTTTGTGAAATGGCATTTCATTGTCGATGTCTGTAATAAATTGCAGGTGGTGAAATTTTGTATATTAATGTATTGTTAGCAATTACAGCTATCTACAGAATCTAATTTGATCCTATTTTTAGAAATCCAAGAATTTGTACATGCCAATACCAAGAAAAGTAAATAAGACAACTGAGATCAATGCCCTCAATAAGGCCTATTAGATGATCTAACCTTTTTATCCTTGAGCTGTACCATCAATGTGAAAGTTGTGATAATACCCCCCCCCAATAGAATAAATTATGGGTGTGGTCATTATGTATAGTTGATTTAAGATTTGGGGTTAAAAACATTTCACACAGTTTACCCAATTTTATTATACAGTCAAGTAATAAAACTTAAACAGCCATTTTTTGAAAGGGTATAAAATGTAATTTTAACACTAAGACATCCAAAAAGATTCATCTATTATTAAATTCTAATGATTGTTTTCAGAAATGTTTCCTTTATTACAGATGATGAATAATTTTTCTAAGTAGTATTTTGTGGATTGAGTAATCCACTCTACTGAACAAATGAACAGCTTTAACACCAGATATGATATACTTATAGCGAGTGCTACATGTACATCTTGATCAGATTAAGCCCTGTCTTGAATTGCATGATCCATGTTATTCTTGCTATTCTTGAATGATGGGGAATGGAAGTCATTTGAAACTGTTTCTTTGAATTTTAGATTTGTAGTTGTGTTGTTGGGTTGGGTTCGATTTGATTATTAATGGTTTGGTTGTTTCGATTATTAATGGTTGGTTGTCCTTTTAAAGAAAAATTAACTTGCTGATATTTTATGTTTGTTAGAGGCTACGTCCAAGAAAACAAAACTTAAAATGAATTCTTAAAGAATTCTTACGGATGGTTGGGAACTTTCTGAACTCAGACCAATTGAACGTGTGAACAAGATAACCAAGTTTGGTATGGGATAAACAGATCATGACACATTGACCAGTAATGTGGTGTACAATTGAACTTTATTTTGGCAAAACACTAAATTTTAAATGACTGTAACTCTTTCCCATTTGAGAGTTGAACCACGATACTTGGCAAATCAATGTAACTTTGAATAAGCTTTAGAATTATATATGACACATATTATGACGACACTGGTATATTTCTGCCCAGGGGGCCCCATACATTTGGGACACCCTGTACATGTATAATATTTTCAGCTTTTCTTAAGGCAATTGATGTCATCTTTTCAGGCTTGTCTTAATTTAAACAATCCAAATATTCAGATCCATATACTAGTTATATAATCCTGATAATTCAGGCCTGTCTTCAGTCATACAATACACTATTTCAGGAAATAATTTCAGTTCTGATGTGTGTTTTAGGGCTTGTTTTATTGTATAAAAATAGTCCTAAATGTTAGTAAAATGATCCATACGTTTCAGGCTTGCTCTTCAGGATTCTGATATTAGAAATGTTGTTATTTAGCAAAGGATCCAGTCATTCCAGATGATAAAACAGTGACCGCATTCTTGTTCGTAATTCTTTGTAAGGCCTGTCTATACTTGGCAGACATGAGAACATATATGATAGGATTAAGACATCTGTTAATGTATGTCAGGCAACCACATATCCTATGAGCAATGGGCATCGTCACATTCCCATCCAACGTGTTGAAAAGTGCAAACGGCAAAAAGGTGATAATATAAGCTACAAATATTATCACTGTCATTTTTGCAACATGGATGTCCTTGTTATTCTTATTGGTTGTTGTAGAATGTCGCTGATGCTTCCATATTTTGATGTAGATGCTGATATAGCTATAGAGCATGCCGATCAGGGGAACGCTAAATGTGAAGATCATTATGAAGATGTTGTAAGAACTGTTTCTGAAACCTGGCATGTTAACACATGATTTCTTCTTCTCAGAGAACCCAAATTCACCCCAAAGCCTCGTTAAGGGAAATATTAAAATAACGCTGGCAAATAACCAAAGTCCAACAAGCATTCCTATAGTTTTTCTCCTGGTAAAAATGACTCTATATGATGCTGAGTGTACGATCAACACATAGCGGTTGACAGACACCAACATCAACCCAAATAACGATACAGCTCCAGTAAACATAGCAATGAATGGAAAAATTTGACAGAATATCTCACCGAGTATCCACCTTTCCTGTAGGTCATTAACGGCTGTGATTGGGAGTATGAAAATGCAGAATAATCCATCCACGACGCATAAATGTACAAGTAAGATGTCTGTTATCGATCGTAAGGATTTTGTTTTAACAAATACTACGATCGCTACAAAATTTGTCAGGCTTCCTATTATGAAGACTGCTATTGAAACACTAGCTCCGATATAGCCCGCCACTGGTGGATATTTAAATGTTTCATTCGTTGTCATCTTTTATGATAAAGTTTTTTTTGTTATACAGAACCTCAAAACTGTTTTTCCTCCTTTTATTATTATACTGTATGAAATATGTGTGACTGTCACATCATTTTAAACAGCTAGAAGTTATTCGCTTCTTTTGTAGTTAAAATAATGATTGTACCCTTGGCTTTAAGGACTCCACATACTAAAATTAATCCCTCCAAAACAACTGTGTCTTTTAAACTTCAACAATTTGAAATATCTGAATGTTTACAATGTGTTTAATACCATAAAACTTCTCAAAATGACTTTATTGTTTCTTGCTGCTACAAAAGTTTTTTTTTGCATTATAGAATCCTAATAACTCACTTATATCCACCTATCTACTCCTACTCTCTTACAGTGTACAGTTATAATGATTTTTCTGACGTAATCTTCTATTTTATTCTTTGTGACATTCATGATGTTCCTTTTTGTTGAAATTTGTATAATTACTAGACAACACCTGTGTATTCCCCATTAGGAGATCTAATAAATATATTAATAGATATATCAATTTGCAAAGTGTTTAGAATGCCCTTGCAAAATATCTAGGCTATATAGATTCTTTGAAAAATACTGGTAGTTAATAACATTGTCTCTATTTGATTCCTTCTACCTCAACAGTCACTTAGTAACATATTTATTTAGTTATAGTTACTTTGACCTGCCCTCCCTGCTAGTTAATGGTGTACAGTGAAACATGCATAAGTGCAACACCTTTGGTAACTCGAAATAGTGCCCCATTGGGAGGTGTTCTATATACAGAGGTTTATTATGCATTAAGCTCGTGGGTATCAGCTCTTGAAAAGTATTACGGCTGTATTTATATAACGGATGTGTTCCACCTACTGATGTGTTCCACTTATGACTGTGTTTCACTTATATATTTCTTTTATTGACAATTGTATCAAAACATGATACATTAGTCTATGTACAAACTAGACTCAAGACAATACTACACTATTAACTAAATGCTAGACTACATTTATAATTTCACTATGTACATGTAATGTAAAATCATTTGCATGAGTTTACAGGCTCTTTATAAAACTTGATGCATAAAAGATGGTAAAAAATGTATTAGCAGTGTAGCACAAGTATTGCAGTTTATTCTAAATTTTGAAAGACTTGTAAATATATTTGCCAATATGCCTTTGAACACTAATATTTTGCGAAGACAATAGCATTTTAAAATTTGTTTCATTGATTAGAAAATTGGGTCCAAATATTTTCAAAGAGGACTCTCCTTTGTGCATCATGTTTTTAAAATCAATAAAAAAATGTTTTTCATCTTCAACAGATGTACAAGTTAAGCAACGTCTATCATTTGTAAAGGTGTTCCACCTACGGATGTGTTACACTTTCAAATGTGTTCTACTTATGATGTGTTTTTCTTATAGAGGTGTTCTACATTACAGGTTTCTCTGTTCTGTACTTGTAGAGGGGAGATGATCAATCAATGTTCATGTTGGTTAAGGGTGCTTTTTTGCCTTACTGTACTAACTAGAAGTTATGGAATGAATAACTAATTGCATGTGGAATGACTTCTGTCTGCCAAAACTCCCTCAATGGTTAATGGATATCATGTCATAGACTTTAAACAAACATGTTGAAAGTATTGTATTGTTGACATAGATTCCCAGTTGCATTCTGTGTAATTCCATTAGAAATTAGTGGAACAAATAGATAAATGCAAAACTGTGCAACTGTATGTTCTATTCTGTTAAGGCTGATGTGAAAAAGTCAGCCTTTAGCAAATAATTTCATGCTACATTTTTGAGATAATCTATCGAACCATTTGATTGGATTCAAACAGTTACTGGGGGTAACATTGTGAAATATTAACCTATGATATTTATTTGAGTTGTATGCGGATTGGATTTGCTTGATCATAAATTTAACCCAATAAATTATATCATTATTGGGTTAACATGATTCCAAAAATTGAAAATAATAATGAAAGAGTTGTTATTTGGGTTGTACAAGCTAATATGAGATTCTGACTGCCTTTATTTTATCACATCTTTAACGCAGGAGCCCACATACACACTCTTGTTTTATGTTAATATCAGTGGAATGAAAATATTGATATTATTGAGGTGGTATTGATGATTACATAAATGGATATTTTATATGCTATTGTTACCAATTTACTTTCTCGTTTATTACTGTATATAAAATGCAAAAAAATATTCCATATCTAAATAATTTATTACCTATCAAATGATATCTATGATTTCTACCATTTTTTCTATCATTAAACATAACTGATAATATTTGGAAGTAGTTTGGAACAATAGAGTGTATTATGTAGTATAGTATAGTATATAGATTTTAAATATTAACTTTCAACTGAACATTTAAATTCACAAAATATGCCGCCATTTCGAACAAATACGAGGCAAAATGATGAATTATGTATTTGCGTCAGTCATACTATGAATGCCTATAATATCAATAAATTAAGAGATGTTCCTTAAATATGTGTTTTGTATGTCAGATTTTTACTCTAGTTTTCAAATATGTAATCAGATTTTGATAATACTGAAAATTAAAAAAGTTATTAAAGAAAAAGTGACCATTGAACAATTCTGTCCGGGCTACTATGTACTTTATAAATATGATTAAAGATTGAAGATTTTAATGAAGAGATTGATACATTAAGAGTGCAGGCCAGACATTATACAGCTACCATACATGAACTAACATCATCATTAACCCCCCTATCACACCAAACTAGTTCTTACCCGTTCTTGCCAGTCCTACGAAAACGTCGTAAAACGGGCTCAATCTGGCTGTGGTCGGGAAATATGTCTGAAATAATTAGCTTCTTCGTTCTTAAACAGTCTTCAATACGTCCATCTCGTTCGCATTTTGTTCAGTTCGCACCACGTCGGTGTGCAACGTCGTACAGAACGGATTACAGAACGGTATGGTCGCCATCGAATTTTGAATCGATTCAAAATTCTAAAATCACATTCCCGTCTGAGAACGTTCATAGAGTTCGTAAATAGACCTTAGAAAGTTGCAGCTACGTTCATTCCGTTCGCACACAGTTTAAAACCAGTTTTGAAGAACGCAGTGGCAACTTGTTTGGTGTGATAGCTATCGTTCATAAGCAGTGTTAAATACGTTCTTAATCAGTTTAAACCCGTTTGCAATTAGTTCTACCTCGTTCTCAACACGTCCTCAGACAGTTCAACTCGTTGTTAAAACGTCCCTAGTAGGATTGAAGTACGACGGTTCCGTTCGGAGTACGTCCACCTTGTCGTTAGTACGTTGTCACTCGTTCTAATTGTAGAACGTGACGACCACAAGAACATTTTGAGCATTGTCTAAGTTCTAGAGGACCTACCCGTTCAAGTACGTCCGATGAAGTTTGCAAATAGATCCCAAACGGTTCTTAGTAGGTCCAGTCCGTTCATACACAGTTGAAGCCCGTTTTCGAGAACGTAGTGAGAACTAGTTTGGTGTGATAGTAGGGTTAGATATTACATGACATCATTGTTACATTGTTTTGGAATGAACTTAAGTCAGGTTGATAATTAAGGGTACAGACCAAACAAGATGCAGCCACATATACTATACATGAGCTGACATCATCATTATGACCTCATTGTATTGACTTAGGATGGACTTAAGTCAGGATATTGATAACTAAGGGTACAGATCATACAACAAGGTGCATCTACTATACATGAGCTGACATCTTTTTTGTAATATGACATGACATCATTTTATTATATTGTTTCATGATGAACTTAAAGACATGTTAAGCAGATAAGTAGGTCAGTATTACATAATCATGAAATGAATAAGTCTGAAAATACAATTGGTCAGAATGTACTAAAACCTGCTTGAAACTGAAAAACATTGCATGCTCTATTCCACACAATTTGGAAGCTTTTGAAATTCGCAGTAACAATGAATAAGCAGCCTGTATATAATCATTGCATAGAAAACACTTCATGTAGTGTTTATCAGATGTATTGAGTTGACCAAAATACTCCTTTGTTTACTACATACTGGACTACATACTTGCACCCTTACGTTACTGTACATATTGTAGAATTAGCCCATAAGAGCTTTGCAAAATCAACATCTTATACTATCAACGTAATAGACGGCTTGCCCAACCTTACAGGCAAACTATTATATACAAATTTGAAGATTAGACTGATATTGTCACATTGAATTATTTTTTTATTTTATTTATTTATTTTTTTTTTATTTACATTTATTTCAACATAACAAAATTACAAAACAAATACATTCAAAAATACATGCAATTTCTACAAATACATAGAACATTTTAATATATAGAGCTTCACCAAAAAACAACAACATATTTATGATATAAATTTTTTAATAAATTGATCTAAATAATGATTTACTTTTTCGTTTTCATTTACACAGTTTGCGTAAAACTTTAAATTGGATGCAATTTTTGATTTGAAGTTGACATTTTCATATTTATTCCTTTCTTCCGACAATTTTACCCATGTTGAATATATTGTGTAACCTATAATAGTAAGTATTAAATTTCTAAATGCTATAATATCACTTTCCATGCAATAAAAACCCAGAATAAAATGTTTCCAGAGTATTTTACATTTCAATATTTTTTCCACATCCTTCCATAGTGTTTCTACTAGCTTACATTCAAAAATAAGATGTTTTGCATTTTGAATTATATTACATTTTGAACAATTTTGGTTAATATTAGAGTTCCATTTACATATCTCACTTCCACATGCTAAAATGTTGTGAAGTAATTTCACATTGAATTATGATAATAAGTAAATAACATTTTGTAATATTTTGCATGGGTATAACCATGCACAGTAGAATAATACACAGGGTTACCCTAAATTGTAGAAACATGAATATGTTTCTAACTTATAATTAATTCATATATCCCAAGGATTTCACCTGTTCCCTTCCGAACTCCCGTGCAGTGATATATCACTGCGGCGGGAGGTATCTCACCGTAAGCATGGTAACTTCGTAATAAACAACTGACGTGATTGGTTCTAGTCCCATGCTCAGGTCGTGTGATTGTAAAATTTAGACAATTTCATTGGTTGAATTGCGCGTATTAACTAATAAACAACACGTGCGGTAAACTATTATCAACACAACTTTTACTCAGAATTCCTTCTGCGGTGATTTCTTCTCATATTTCAATAATTTTGAAATATTTTGACAAAATAGTGTTTGGGGAACATTCATGAATACATATTTTATAAGTTGTGTGAAAATTGACCACATACATGTATGTGATGGAAAGGGGAACTATTTTCCCCAAATTTTGGGCTACAGGTGGACAAACTATTCCCCCTGAAAAGTTTTTTAAGGGTCAGATCACTAAATTCATGATTGAATTGAAAAGCTTTGAATGCTAATTTTCAAGAATGGATGTATTACAAAAGAAGAAAATATGAAGAATTCATATCGTTTATTTCGAGTGATTATTTAGTGTCAAGTTTTGTCTCTAGTGACAGCATGTTACTGAATATCTCATCAAGTGACCTAAACTACAGAAGCTAAAATAAGAATACCGAAATATTATAATTTAGTATGATTCAGAGAAAGGGATTACTGTAAAATGGGTAATTTTGACACCGGGAAATTTTAGCGATTTTTCAATTTTAGGGGGTTTTAGCGCGGGAAATTTTAGCGAAATGAAGATTAATCTTTAAAAAATCAAATAAGCGAAATGCATTAGAAATTTTATCATTTATGGCAGAAGAATGAATAACGGACATGACAGAGGAATTATCAAAATGTAAGACTTCTAACGCAAATGGTATTGGTCCAAACTACTGTAATCTCATGATGGATGGCTATTTATCCTTCAGATATTAAAAGAAACATACGATTTAAAAATATTTACCTTTTTCAAATTACAAACCGGAAGTCGAGCACTGAACGAAAAGCTCCTTAAATACTAGTATTCATGTAGTTTCCCGGGAATTTGCAAATTTTAGCGCCCGGTTTATTTTTACCCCGGTTTATTTTAGCGAATTGAATTTTTAGCGAAACTATAGCGATCGCTAACAATTGCTAACAATTACCCCTCGCTAACAATACCCGTTTTACAGAATACAGAGAGATAAGCAATTTATCTATTATTTTACAATTTATCTCAATTCTTGAATTTGAAGATCTACTGCTATATTGTTTAATATGCATTATCAACAGATCGATTTGATGGTAAGAACTAGTATTTGATATGATTGATTTTACCTTTTTGTCATCATTGCTAAGGAATATAATAATACCATTCCAATTAATGATAACTCACTTATTGTATTACTTCCGCTTGAAACACATGCTGGAAGATATGCTTTTAAAATTAGTAAACCATTACTCAAACTATGGTTACCCTGTAGTAGTGAAAGGCGCATTAAAATGAATATCACCCCCTTCAATCTATTTTTACAGGTTTTTATGATTATTTCATGTTTTTCTATATTTTGCGTAACCAGGACGGTGAATTTTCTTCATTTTTCTTCAAACATTTCGTCTTACCAATATTTATTATATCTGTCAATTTCAAGAAAATCGCGCCGCTACGTTTGAAAATAATCCAAATTATGTCATTTTTCCCATTGAGCTCCATTATAAAAATGGAATTTTCAAACTTAATATTTTAAAATTCTACGTGGTGAAAAGTTGCATATTGAGTAGTTAGTTAATGTTATGGTGTAAAAAATTCAAAACAAAAAGGAATAGAAAAAATGCCACGGAGAAGTCTCATTAACATATCTTTAAGTGAATAGGTTGATACATTAATGGTACAGACCAAGCAAAATGTGTGTACCATACATGAGCTGACATCATTTTTGCAATATGACATGACATCATTGTATGTTTACAAGCTACCATACAAGAGCTGACACCATTATGATACTATGACATCATTTTATTGTTTCAGGATGAACTTAAGTGAAGAGGTTGATACATTTAGGGTACAGACCAAGCAAGATGCAGTTATCTTTCATGAGCTGACATCATTATAAAACTATGACATGACATAATTTTATTGTTTCAGGATGAACTTAAGTGAAGAGGTTGATACATTAAGGGTACAGACCAAGCAAGATGCAGCTACTATACATGAGCTGAACATGTGTATTGAACAAGAGAAACAAGGTGAGTATGAATTTTGACCAATTAACTAGATTGCCTACTATACCCTCTGGAGCGAAAGTTAAGCATGGACGTAAATTCAAATATCTTTATGATCAAATCAAACCTCGATGGAATTGGATGAAAGTATGTATGTATTATTGTAATTTTCAAATTAAATATGACGATATGTCATTCAGTTTCATATGCGGTATCACCTTTTTAATACTTAACTGAGGAATAAATAATGATGGGCCATTCAATATGGTGAAATTCAGCACATGTTGAACAGAATGTCGTACAAAGCTGGATATACTTGTCATGATGTGCAGGAATAGCTTAAGCTCATCGATGAAGAGGAAAGCAATTAGTATTTCGTGCATTAATTTTCTAGTAGTGTGGTTGTATTTGCATGCCTGTTCAAAGATTGTTGATGTTATATTTAATTGATAGCAGATCCATTAGTTAGATAAATATGTATTCGTTGAGCACTTGTATGTGTGAATCTCAGAACAAAACAGAAGTAACCAAAACAAATATTACGGCGCAAGAAGGGCACTTAATGTAGTATTTTATAAGTAATTTTTTTTTATTATAGAGCACTTCATCTGATTGATACTAAGATGGACAATTTTAGGTTATTTTTTAACTTTTGAGCAATGTTTAAGGCCATATATCTGAGATCAAGAGGGTGGTTCCTTTTTAGGCTCAATTTTTGTTGAATCCCTTTAGGACCCAATAGCATTGTTTTTTGGTTTACATTTCAAAACAGGTTAATGGTTTATTATGTAACCACCAGAAGTAGTGACATGTTTTAGTAGTATTTTGTAGATTATGTTCATTGGTTGGTCATCACAAAGCAACATCAAATAGAACAAAACAACATGTAATCCATAATTTCCTTGTGTAGAAAAGAAGACATGAAATTGATTTAAAGTATTGATTGATCATTATTTTATATTTTCTTGTACCCTTGTTTAGAGGGATCTGAAGACCTGAACACAAATTTCTTGATACAAGATAATATCTCAGAAAATACTATTTTGCCATATCTGTATATAGTATAATATCAATCATTTTCTCCTTTTTTCAGAACTAAGATATGCTCTTGATGAGATTTCTCATTCTAAGCCAGAATATGAAAATCGCATCGCATCACTGAAAGAAGAACTGAACGATGCTATCATAAAACTTAAGATATCCGAGGACGAACTAGATTCATTGAGGGGACAGTGTGACAATCTATTGAAAACAACAGATAATGTAGAAACAGAGAAATTATCTTGGATGGATGAAAGAAGGTAAAGATAATCAACAAATTTTATCAATATTTTATCAACAATTATTTCAATAGTACTATTATGAACCACAGGTGACATATTTTTATAGTCTCAAACTTTTTTGAACTTATGTAACATGGCCTCTGTAACGTTCATGTTAATGTCATGTTTTAGTTTACTTTGGCATTAGACAAATATACAAGAATAGCTAGAAAAAGTATACCTTTAAATATATTTTTGATCAAAATGTTATATTTTATAGAGCATACAAGAGTGAAGTGAATGAATTGAAGGAAAGTGAAGCCAACTATAGAATACAAATAGCAGATCTAAAACGAGATATTCACAGGTATTGGACATTATAAACATGGACCTATTTTATTTTTGTATACTCTACTTTGAATACTTTTTTATTTCTCTTTTGCTGCTTACATACATGTATCTTTGGATATTACGAAAAGAAACTTCCATGATCAGCTGAGGAAAGTTTATTTTAATGATAATCTGTCTAAGTTTGTAAAATACGACATCCAATGAAGCAGGTTATGCATGAATTTGTTACTATTTCCAAAGTTTGGTAAGTCCTGCTAACATTACAGTGACCATTCACAAGCATCAAACCATGATTAAACCCTACATATTCAAACCCAAACCTACTCTTTGAATACATGAAGTGAAAATTCATAAATACCCAACTTTTCACAGACTCAACTTGCAGCTGAGGGTTCATGCTAGCAAGGGTTCCCCTAGTACCCCTAATAGGAGGAGAGCCCCAGTAGGGGGGAAGCAGAAGCTAAGCCCATCAAGACACTACCAGAAGATGCTCAACAAGTCCATAGAGAAGATGAGCAATATGATTGAGGGATTCAATGATGATGATTGGCAGGAGGTCTCAGACTCAGGGTAAATATTTTAAAATACAAGTTAACATGAATTCAGTTGTCACATGTTTTATTCTATTCTACAAATTCCATAGAATTGCATTCATCATACAATTTGTGAACTGATTCACTGGCGTATCCAGGGTGCAAATTGGGCCAAAAAAATTTAAGGCCAAATTATCAAGAAATGGGCCTTAAAGTTTTTTGGGCCCAATTTTTGTTTTTAGGGGCCCAAAATCTTTTCCTCGCAAAGGTGGAAATTTTTCCTAATTGAAATGTTGTCCCCCTATTGTTAGCTTTTGGATCCGCCAGTGAGATTGATTCATACTTTTCAACTTAATATACAAGTAGTATGTTTAATGTTCAAATTATCTTGTGTGTGACTTTCCTATTTATTTTGAGAGTTGTTTTGCTTTGCTTGATGTAAGTATGGTATCAACTGAAGTACAAGTTTGCTTGTATTATGATATAACAAGATCTATTGTACATGGTATACTGTACAATGTTTCAATCAAACTTTAAAAAAATTAGTACCGTGGGTACTGGGCTCACATGGTGTTGCTCAAAAAGTGAAAGATGGCTAAAGTGACAGACAATAAAAAAAACGATAAAATTTTTTGCTGATTTTTTGTAACAAAATTATTTCAAGCCACTTGCCACTATTTGGACTGACTGAGAAACAGAAAGACAAATCGATGTTAAGTAAAATGGCTGAAAAAAAAACGGATATAATTTTTTGCCAATTATTTGTAACAAAATTATTTCATACAACTACTCTTTACAGTGACATGGCTTTTTGTTTTGCAAATATTTGTAAAGCTGGGAAGTGGGCCAAAATTGAATTTCGCGAGACAAAAATGGCAACCATTTTGAAAATAGGCAAGCTTTTGAACCAGGAGTCATAGGGGAGTTTTTTGTATTGATGTTGAACAAAAATAACTTGAAACTGGAATCCTATTGGCAGAGGTTTTCAGGCAAATAGTCCAAAAGGGGATTTCGTGAGACAGATGGACAAATGTCAATTAATTGAAAATTAATTGGTTTTATGTGTGTTTTATGGGAGTGGTTAATTGTTGTTACGATTGTCAGAATTTGATGTAAACAAATCGGTTACTAGGAAGTAGAGTTGAATGTAGGTCAACGCACATGCGCAGAAGAACGCCATTTTCCATTCATTACTTGATACAAGGAGAAAGCAGGTTGTTATCTGAGTGAATCTCGCCCGCCATCCCTCCCCCATTTACCACCCATGAATTATCCCCCAACTAAGGTGAGATCAAGAAATGGTAAGATAGTTATTGTTCGTGGTACATGAAGGTAAGCAACCAAAGTAATCACAATGGTATTGATCAGATGTACTATTCTATTTTTAGCTAATTAGAAAAAGTAAACAAAAAATGTGTAACAATAAAAACTACTCCCTAAGAAACCCACATGAACCAAAAAGACAAATAAATCAGTGTTATAACTAAAATGGCTAAAAATAAAAAAAAATGGATATAATATTTTGCCGATTTTTTGTAACAAAATTATTTCATACAACTACTCTTTACAGTGACATGGCTTTTTATTACAATGCAGGACAGCTGAAATTATCTGTAAAGTTAGGAAATGGGCAAAAGTGAATTTCGCGAGACAAGAATGGTGACCATTTTGAAAATAGGCTAGCTTTTGAACCAAGAGTCATAGGAGAGTTTTTTGTATTGATAAATTAACTTAAAACTGGAATCCTATCGACAGAGGGTTTAAGGTAAATGGTCAAAAAGTGGATTTCGCGAGACAGAATTACAAATCAATGTTAACTAAAATGGCTGAAAATAAAAAAATGGATATAATTTTTTGCTGATTTTTTGTTACAAAATTATTTCATACATCTACTCTTTACATTGACATAGATTTTTACAATGTAGGACACCTGAAATTATTTGTAAAGCTAGGAAATGGGTCAAAAGTAAATTTTGTGAGACAAAAATGGCAGCCATTTTGAAAATAGGCGAGCTTTTGAACCTGAAGTCATAGGGTAGTTTTTTGTATTGATATTGATTGACAGAAATAACAGGAATCCTATCGACAGAGGTTTTGAAACGTGCCACTATTGTTGACGGACGGACGGACAGACATACGGACGGACAGACAGACAGACGGACAAGTGAGTGATTGCAAAAGCTCACCATGTGAGCTAAAAATGAGCCTTAAAAGGGATTTTATATTAAACTCTTCACATTATAGTTTTTCCAACTTTACCATTCAACAATTATTGTCTCATTCTGAAGGTTCATGAAGGTTTTTGTAATAATTTCTCTGTCATCACCTAGAAGTGGTGACATTTTACATGTATTATCACATTTTATATTATGCAATATATATCAAAGCTACTAATTACCAAAATCCTAATCTTTGTACATTACATACATACACATTGGCAAAAATTATGTCATCTTATTTCACTATCATATAATCATAGATAATGTTTCGTCACATATATATATATACAGGGTGTTCCAAATGTAACAGGACTGGTGCTGGCATTTTGTCAATTCTGCACAGAGTGTCTTCAAATTTTCACAAATTGTACTTTAAAGTATTGCAACTAAAATTGTAAAGTTTCAGAAAAAAATGTAAAATGCGGGTAGAGTTGTGGTTACTATAGTAACATGACATCACAATACCCGGGGCATCTTTTGCATAAACATGTAACATCTAACATTTTTGTATAACTGAAGAACGTATCTAATTCACCTATCACAATACAACATTCCCTGTTTGTTTTATTATTTGCTTCGAGTAATGGTGTTGCTATACAACTCAGATTCAAGTATGATTTCATAATAATAATATTTATTCAATTTCCTGGAATGTCACTTTGCATAACAGTCTGCACAATTCACGGTTGGGTTTTTAAAAAATACTCAATTTGAAGCCAGCCATCCACCTTGATAACGCGCCTGTCCGCAAGTCAGCATTAATGACCACTAGCCTGCAGCTATAGAGGAGCTATGTCTTAAGATCTAAGACAATGCACCATACTCTTCTGATCATGCAAATCTAATTTTTACTTATATGGAGAATGGAATGCTAATCAGCACGGTTAAACCTTAAAAAATGAGAATGACCTTCTCCAAGTTGTCCTGTAGACCCTGCGTGACATGTCCTCAAATGGGTTCACTCATGTGTTTAAGTCATGGATACAGAGTGCTACTCTTGGACTGACCAAACAAGAGCCTACCTTTTAAAGAAGAGGATACATAAGAATATCAAATGATGTATTCAGCAAATGTAATTCCCAGCATTTATTGGATTTTAACTTTGATATGGGATGTACAAAATGCTTAAAGTCTCTGTAATTGTCTACGTGGAATGTTGCCCCGGGTATTGTGATGTCATGTTACCATAGCAACCATAACTCTCCCCGAGTTTCATAATTTTTGTTGAAACTTTGCAGTTATAGTAACAATACATGAAAGTACATTATGTGAAATTTTGAAGATGATTGGTGCATATTTAACAAAGTACTAGCACCAGTCCTGTTACTTTTGGAACACCCTGTATATATGAACTTACATATTGTGCAATTAACAATGATGTCAATTGATGTAAACTATCAGGTCATATAACGTATGAACACTAACTCTCCTTCATGTGTGCCAACGACAAGGTCCCCATTCTTGTCAATTTTCACTGCCATCGGCTTGTGTACGTTGTCCTGTGGGATAGCCAGGTAAGAAAGCAATTTACCATTTGGGTCTAGCAAGTGTATCCTGTCATTCCCACTGTCAGCCACGATAATGTTATCCATGTGATCTGTGCAAATACCTGTCAACGAAGAACTTACATGAGGATGAGAAAGGTAAACAGATTATAGGAGAGTAAGACATTTATGTTGTTAGATTATAGTTTGGGATATTATTTGTCTTATCTTATTTATGACTGGTTAAAAGCTATTTAGCCGTTAGTACTATTGTATTTTGCAATACTTTTCTTCTTTCACCTTTTGACCCCCAGCTTACATATTTGTATTTTTATTAAATATTATTTGCTGCCATCAATGTCCATAACACTGAGTCAGTATGTGTACATGTTATTTGTCATAGGTCTTGTAATAAACACAGATGAACACACAGATAAACACAATGATGTCAATTGATGTAAACTATCAGGTCATATAACGTATGAACACTAACTCTCCTTCATGTGTGCCAACGATAAGGTCCCCATTCTTGTCAATTGTCACTGCCATCGGCTGACTGTTCAAGTATACTTTTAAAAGAGACTGATTGGTGAACAAATTGGCCCCGTGATTTTAAACCATACAGATATATTAGTATCCCTACCTGCAGGCCCCTTGAGTTGACCATAATCTGATCCCTCAGATCCATACTCGATCACAGTATTACCATCTTTATCATAGCCTGTTACACAATGACTATCATCATCTGATATGATGACAACACCTACAAGTACAAATTACAACTTAGGAATCATACATTGTATACATTAAAAATTGGAGAAGAAGAGCATTGGGTGATATGAAGTCTAAGATACACAAGTTACTTCACATATACTTTCTTCATGTTTAAAATACCTATTCATCTATTATCTAAAATGTTGACAATGAGATATTGTCATTAACACTAAACTATTCAAAACAATGATGACTCGTAAGCCGGTACCTTTACTATTTGTGGTGATGTACCAAGGGTATACTGGAACTTTTTTGAATCTTGGCCTTGTTTTGAAGTGAAATGTGTTAACATCGAAGTAAGACACACATTTAGACATGATGTCCGTACATATCAGTATGTCTGTTGTTTTCATTGTACAAATACCCCTCGGTTCTTGTAGTGTACCAAATTTTCCCTGGTATACTAGATTCTGGTCATAAATAGCCACACACTTGTTGACTTGATCTGTTAAAGCATAGGTACCTCCCTTTGTTGTACATAACCCATAAAATGATCCTTGATTGGAGTTTTTTCTTTCGAGAGTTCTAGGATCAAGGCAGACAATCTCCGACTTGTTTGAACCAAATAGTTCCAGTAAAACCAAGTCTCCATTTGTTCCTGATGTTATGCCCAAAAGTGCTTTGTGTCCTGTTTGTTTATCTTGCATAAGTGATTTCCTAATACGGATACATGGATAAACTAGACTGCGAGGACACCCAACTGCCTTTGGAGTGGCCAGTGATTGTTCTGGATGTGATGTTCCTTTTGTATCTGTATGTTTTATGATAGTCCCGAGTTTGGCTGTGTCAAGAACCCCAGGCTCAAAATCTGTTCTGTTCAGAAGAGGAAATTTAACTTCTGGTAAAATATCGCATTGGTTTAACTTTTCTTGAACTGCACCCTGCAAGTTGATAATTTCAACTGGGTGTCGATAGTTCTTTGGAACAGATAGAGGCTTTAAGATTCTCTGGGTTAATGATTTCTCTTCTTCCATGTGAGTTTTATAGGTTCTAAACTCTTTCATGGCATCAAAGTGTGCCTCAAAGGACTGATCTGTAAGTTGCTTGTAGTGTTTGTTTACTGCTTCTTGCATAGCTTTTCGTTCTTTTTCAATTTCACGAATCATTTTTTCATGTGAACTCTTGTGTATGTGGAGTACCTCATCTGATCTACCAATCTGCTGATTATATAGCTCTATTCTTTGCATGGCTAAACCGACCAAGGATTTCTCATTTTCTAAGGATGTCACTACAGCTTCTTGAATGGAAACAAGATTATGCTCAAAATGCTCATTATTACTGCAAACTGTGCATAGCATGTCGTCGTGATCTTTACAGTAAAGTTCAAGTGGCTGGCTTGCATGTTTCTCACAATAGATTATCCTTTTGGCCATGCTTTCATAAATGATTGGCCAATCCTGCTGTTGATGTCCTGTAAGAGCCAAGAGATGACGTTGCTCACTGACTTTATAGACGAGTATGAAAATCCTCCAAAGCCTTCAAATAAGGGAGTTTAATATTTTACTGACCCCCAGCGAAATTTTGGTACCATCAGAAAGCTCTGATATCATGCATTGCCAATTTGAGGTTGAACAGAATTTTGACTCGGGCCGTTGCCATGGAAACGGACGCTATAAATAACTCCCGCTTTTAACGAGTGTTAATACGATAAAATATGTATTCCCAGATATCTTTTTTATTTTCTATTAGATATTTATAATATGGGTATCAAATGAAAGTTCATGATGGCATCTTTACAATGAGGTATGAATTATGCAAATTAGCTCATTAACATAACCATTGTGACGTCATAACTGACAAAATTTAAAAGATTTTAACATAAAACTTAGCTGTGTACCTGTATAAAGGTCCCGTTATTTAAAATTACGATGTATTTTTTCCGTTTTTCATATTCATTTGAAAGAGTACGATACCAGCTTCAAAATAATGTATAAAATATGCCATTTCGGTCTAATAAATTTCTTTATTGAGCTCCAAAAGGGTAACATGCACAATCAAAAAATTGTTTTGAAACTGATCCTCTTTGAAAGAAATGTCAAAAAGAAGGCTCAAGTTATGTTTTATCTTGGATTATCGCTTTCATTTTCGTCAGATAATTTAATGTTTGGTATCAAATGAAAGGTAGTGCTTTTTCCTTTTTGATGAAGTATAATTTATGCAAAATAGCTCATTAACGTTTCAATTGTGACGTCATTATTGACATAATTGACACAAAAATGTCAGAGAAGTCAAATTTATCTCATTTATGTTAAAAGGTATAGACTTGTTAATTTCTATCGGATCTTAATGATTAAAGTACCATCAGTTTGCTTGTCATGCATTCCTTTTTAAAACATATATCAAAAACATCTAGTACATAACTTTAATACATTGTGAACTGTGATTGAATAAGAGCCTTTCAGTCATTATTCGTGTATTTAGCTCTTTTATAATTAAATTCAAATTTACCTAACATGGAGTTAAAAGTGTGTTTTTCCAATTTTGCAAGAAACAATATCACACCATTTTTTCGATAGCAATAAGACACATTTTAGTAAAAAACAAATTGATGAAGGGTGTGGGGGTCAGTAGTTATTTACGCATGAAGTGGGGATTTCAGACGGAATATCACAAGGATGATATTCATAACACCCAAGAGGTATTACTCATATAACCCCGACAGGTGAATAATTATATCATCCTGATAGATGAATAACGACACTTTACTATGGTCAAAAGCAATATCTTCCAAAAAACAAACAATGAGAAATAGCATTGGAACAGAACTAAAAATAACACTGGAAGTCATTTTGGGAGTCACTGTTACTGTTCCTTTACCTTTGAGAATACTCTTCTCAATAATAAATTTGCACTAATGGGATGATATGGATATCAACCCCATATCATCCTGCTTATCATCCCAATATCAGTCGGGGTCCCAAATATGTGATTTATCATTTGCTGTTGCATACCTGATACTGCTTTGACTATACGGTATGATACAAAAGAATACCATAATAATGGTACTTTGTAATTAATCCCTTGGTATTTTGGAATGATATATCAATGTAATTGATTTATGATAATCATTCATATATTGATATCATATTCATTCATATTCATCCTATGGTTTATTCAAACGAGAGTGACATTCCATCAAATATGGCCTTTAACTCTAAAGTTCCTAGTCTTATTTTTGAAGTTTAAAGCATTAGTTTTGTCTGATTTTTCATGTAACTGCTCTTCTGGATATAGGAATAATTTCTTGCAAAAACCATATGGTGGGGGCGGGATGGGGGCCTACTAATTCCTAAAATTGATTATCAAAGTCAAGAAATAAGAAGTTAAGTCAGAAAATGCTTTCATGAATGACCCGATTACTACATTTTTTAAATATTGCACAAATATATGCTGATACAGAGAGTTTATTACATTGATTATAATTACTGCATTACTTGATTGCATTTTAACATCATCGTATTCGATGCAATGATCAAAATACAAAAATCTACCGTTAATTAAAGGGGCAACAAGGTCTGTAGAGAAAAAAATCAACATTTTTACTTTTTCTGAGCTATCAGGGCAACATTTGGCTTAACATCTTCATTGTCAGCATTAAGAAGTGTAAATTCAGTTCAAAGCTTCTATAAAAGGAATCCCACTTATAGATTTTTAAGATCCATCACGTTTCAAGAGGAATATCAGCTGAAATGATGTTCATCCAGGGGTTTCTTGGGAGAAATTAAAAATATATGTTAGTCTTGATGAAATATCCAAACTTGAACATATTTTGACACTGGTTCATGATCGTTGAATGGCCACTCTGCACTAATTGTTGCACCTTTAAAAGAAACAAAGATTTGTCTATATTTTGTTATACCCTTAAAGATGCATCATGTCACAGGTTTCTCCCCCAGACAATCAATGATGTCCTATTGTTATTGCTCATATAATATCTCACATATGAGATACCATGGATATATCTTGAGAATAACTTTTGGGTATAAAAATGATTTGTTATTGTCATAGCCTACTGAATTATGAACACGATGTAACGTTACGTGCATTCTCTTATCGGGATTAAAAGTGAATAATCATTCCAGTACACCATTAGAAACCTTTTTTGTCATAGTGAATGTAGTTTTTTACCGACAATGTAAGTGTGTTTTTCTTATTGCGTTTCATATTAATGAACTTAATGCAATGTAACATGCGTTTTCTCATCGTAATCCAAACTGACTAACAAGAATGAAATTGGTCTTCTAACAACTGAGACATTGTCAACATTATCTTCTTACTATATAGCACAGTGGTCTGTCTAGCTGTCCAGACATCTCCACCAAGACAGTTTGATCTTGGGCCATCTTACTTTGTCATCATACTAATTGGGTCTATGGTCATGCAAGGTCAGGATCATCTAAGGGTCAAAGGTCAATATCTAGGAATTTGCCTTTTTAAGACCCCTGGTCTGTGCTGTGACCCTTGAAGTAATTAAGTAACCTGAGGTCAAGGTCAACTTTATTGGTCAAGGTCATCCCAAGGTCAAAGGTCAATATCTTGGTATTTGGCGTTTTAATGCATCCGGGGACTATAATGCTCTTGTTGATCCATTATTAGGTAACCTGAGGTCAATGTCATTCCTTGGGACGTGCTGTGACCCTTGGTGACCAAGGGTAAGGTCACCTGAGGTCAATGCCATTCATAGGCCAAAGGTTAATATCTAGGTATTCATTGATTAGGTGACCTGAGGTCAACGTCAGTGTTTATGAATCAAGGTCATCTCAAGGTCAAAAGTGAATATCTAAGTATCTGGCATTTGTTTTAATTACCTTTAAAGTGCTATGACCATTGGCGACCCAATATTAGGTGTCCTGCGGTCAAGGCCATTCCGTCAATATCTAGGTATTTGGAGTTTAAAGACCCTGGGGGCTGTTGTGACCCTTGGCGACCCATGATTAGGTGACCTGAGGTCAAGGTAAATGTAAATGGGTCAATGTCTTCTCAAGGTCAAAGGTCAATATCTAAGTATTTGATATTATAAGGACCTTGGCAGCTGTGGCTCTTGGTTATCATTGATTGGGTGACCTGAGGTCAAGGTCATTCTAGGGTCAATGGCTGATATTTATTTTGAGTTAAGACCCTGGGGGCTGCTGTGACCCTTGGCGACCCATGATACGGTGAACTATCTTAAGGCCAAAGATCGATATCTAAGTATTTGATGTTTTAAGACACTTAAGGATAATGTTACCCCTGGCGACTCATATTTAGGTGACCTAAGGTCAAAGTCAATGTTTGTGGGTCAAGGTCATCTCACTGTCAAAGGTTAATATCTAGGTATTAAGTATTTGGAGTTTCAGGGCCTTTGGAGAAGTTCACTTCAATTAACGAATCAGTCAGGGTTAAACCATCAATAAATACAGGTATTTAGCATTTTATGGGGGGTGCTGACATGTTGGGGCTGCTGTGACCCTTGATGTGTCTTGCGAACGGGAAATAAACCATCGGATACACAGAGGATATCCTAATCTATAAGAGATGATTCTTAATTCACTAATCTGATATCAAATATGTGTATCTATGAGTGGATAAAGATATGATATATCCTTACAAAATACCAAGAGATCCATTAAAAAGTATGGTATTATTTGCATTATTCCATAATAACATGTTTTCCCCCGGAAAATAACGGGGAATAGAATTGATATTCAAAAAATCCTGTATCAGATCCCGTATCAGCCAAAATCCTGTATAAGCAAAAATTGCGTCTCAGATTTCGTATCAGAACTATTCCCGGTAATTTCTCTTCAGTTTAATTTTAGAAAGTTATTATAGAATAAATAGGTTATTGATGGTTGTGATGGAATATGAATTTTTTCCTTGAGAAAATATGATAAGGGCCTTGGAAAATATCATATTGACACTCAGGCTATCGCCCTCGGTCAATATTATATTTTCCTTGGTCAATATCATATTTTCCCTCGGAATAGAATTCATATTCCATCCCTTCCATTGAATAACCTCTATTTATTCCATTATAACATGTTTTCCCTGGGAAATAAACAGGGAATAGAATTGATATTCAAAAAATCCTGTATCAGATCAGCCAAAATCCCCTTTCAGATCCCGTATTGAATCCTGTCAGCCAAATATATGTTATTTACTTGGAGGGGTTGAATATGGGTTTTATTCCGAGGGACAATATGATATTGACCAAGGGAGCGCAATATCATATATTCCGAGGAATAAAACACATATTCAATCCTGACCAGAAATAACTGATATCCATGATAAACATGTTAGCTTAAAAATAACCGGGAAACCAAAAATAGGTTAATAAGTTCCAATACGATTTTCTCGGGGAAAATAAGTTTTTTCATGCTATACGCTCCAATACGATTTTTCCCGGGGACAATATGATTTTTTCATGTAATACGATTCAATACGATTTTTGTTCCTTCATATTCCCCTGGGAAAACAGTAGTTAAAATTGGAATAAAATCCCGTATTAATAGATCTATTTTGTTTTTTTTGTTTCGGGATTTTATTCCAATTTACTACTATTTTCCAAGGGAAATATGAAGGAATAAAAATCGTATTGAATCTTATCACATGAAAAAATTGTATTGTCCCCGGGAAAAATCGTCATCCAAATCCAATTCATTGTTGAGTATGTACTCTCAAAGGGAAAGGAGAAGTGATAACAGTTACCAATTGATTTATAAAAGGACTTGAAGTGTTATTTCTAGTCATCATTTTTCAGGTTTTAAGTTATATACATGTTATGCATATATTCTCAATATTTAACTAAATATTTAACTAAACACATGGATGTGATTACTCTGACTTTTTGTGGCAATTATGTCAGTTATGACGTCATAATTAAAACGCGTGTGGGCTATTTTGTATGAATTATACTTTATCAAATAGGTAAAAGCATTACCTTTTATCTGATGCCAAACATTTAATCATCTGACGAAAAATGAAAATGATACCTCCCGATAAAACATACCTCGAACCTTCTTTTTTGTTGATAATTCTTTCAAAAAGGATTAGTTTCAAAACAATTTTTGTTTGTGCATGTTACACCATTTGGTCTCATAAAAAATCTATTGGACCGAAATGGCACATTGCATACATCATTTTAAAGCTGCTATCATACTCTTTCAAATTGATATGAAAAGTGGGAAAAATACATCATGATTTTAAATAATGGGACCTTTATATAGGTACATAACCAATTTTTGCATTAAAATCTTTTGAAAATTGTCAGTTATGACGTCACAATTGCTATGTTAACGAGCTAGTTTACATACTTCATACCTCATTGTAAAGGTGGCATCATAAGCTTTCATTTGATACCCATATCATAATTATCTGATGATTAATAAAAAAGATACATGCAAATACATGTTTTTCATTAATAATGCTTGTTAAAAATGCTTGTTATTTATAACGCCCGTTTCCATAGCAACGGCCCGAGTGAACATTTTATTTTTCCTTGAATCCCAAAAGTATGGTATTGGGGCTTTCCAATGATACCAAAATTTCGGTGGGGGTCAAAAAAAATATTAAACTCCCATTTATATCTGAATTCCTACTCGTCTATTAGATCCTTGACTGCTTGACTGCTGCATCCTATTTTAATATTCTCATAATCTTCCATTTCATTTTCTGGTTCATATTGATGAGTGGCTTGACTGCTGCATCCACTTTTGATATTCTCATAATCTTCCATTTCATTTTCTGGCTCATATTGATGAGTGGCTTGACTGCTGCATCCTATTTTAATATTCTCATAATCTTCCAGTTCATTTTCTGGCTCATATTGATGAGTGGCTTGACTGCTGCATCCTATTTTAATATTCTCATAATCTTCCATTTCATTTCCTGGCTCATATTGATGAGTGGCTTGACTGCTGCATCCTATTTTAATATTCTCATAAGATACTCTGCCAGAGGCCATTTTACCAGTGTACGAATGTCAGGGCCCTCAGGAGCTTTGCTTTTTTGCATTTTACCAAGTTCAGAATTCAAAACTGCCTGCTGACTTACTGTATTAAATCATAAAATTCCATACAATGAGCAATGGTATAGTACCAATACACAATAGTACAATACACTGGTGTCATACATATTTTAAAAATATTTCTATTTAAATAAACTCAAAGTGAATTAAAATGTGAATGAAGCTTCAATCCTACGAAATAAATAAATGTATTCAATGAGTCAAGAAAAGTTCAGTATTTACTTAGTTTGCATTTGATCTTGCTTTTCAATTTCTTTCTAAGCTATTATAATAGCATAATACTCATAATAGTGTAAATATAGTTATTTTCATGAAAAATATGTCATGATATTATAGTTAGTTGGAAATTTTCTTGCAAATACACTCAGCCTGTAAAGGTGTGTTGTGAAGGATGTGTGCCTGGTTAATGCCCTTAATTGTGACAATTTGTTAAACAATTATAATTATGATAATTGATTGATATCACCAGAAGAGTAGCAAAGATATCAAAGTGAAAAAAATCCTCACACAATGTTGGATATTGCATTTTGTGTATATTTCGAATTTTGTCATATGCTGTTGTTGCAAATTAGTTTAAATCATAAATTTCCCACTTATGAGTCACACCTTTTACTATTAGGTGTTGTATATGTTATATTCTTATACATCATTTTAAGTGGGTACATAGATTTATTTTGTACTTTTTAAATAGTATGTTCATTGACCTTCAATCAAAGAATGGTGTATGATCCAATTATGTTTATTTATGAAATTCAGGCAAACCTCTGTCAAACATAAACATTGTTTATTATAGACGAGTAGGAAAATCCTCCAAAGCCTTCAAATAAGGGAGTTTAATATCTTACTGACCCCCAGCGAAATTTTGGTACCATCGGAAAGCTCTGATATCATGCATTGCCAATTTGAGGTTTAACAGAATTTTGACTCGGGCCGTTACCATGGAAACGGACGCTATAAATAACTCCTGCTTTTAACGAGTGTTAATACGATAAAATATGTATTCCCAGATATCTTTTTTATTTTCTATCAGATATTTATAATATGGGTATCAAATGAAAGTTCATGATGGCATCTTTACAATGAGGTATGAATTATGCAAATTAGCTCATTAACATTACCATTGTGACGTCATAACTGACAAAATTTAAAAGATTTGAACATAAAACTTAGCTGTGTACCTGTATAAAGGTCCCGTTATTTAAAATTACGATGTATTTTTTCCGTTTTTCATATTCATTTGAAAGAGTACGATACCAGCTTCAAAATAATGTATAAAATATGCCATTTCGGTCTAATAAATTTCTTTATTGAGCTCCAAAAGGGTAACATGCACAATCAAAAAATTGTTTTGAAACTGATCCCCTTTGAAAGAAATGTCGAAAAGAAGGCTCAAGGTATGTTTTATCTTGGATTATCGCTTTCATTTTCGTCAGATAATTTAATGTTTGGTATCAAATGAAAGGTAATGCTTTTTCCTTTTTGATGAAGTATAATTTATGCAAAATAGCTCATTACCGTTTCAATTGTGACGTCATTACTGACATAATTGACACAAAAATGTCAGAGAAGTCAAATCTATCTCATTTATGTTAAAAGGTTTAGACTTGTTACTTTCTATCGGATCTTAATGATTAAAGTACCATCTGTATGGTTGTCATGCATTTCTTTTTAAAATATATATCAAAAACATCTTGTACATAACTTTAATACATTGTGAACTGTGATTGACAGTCATTATTCGTGTATTTAGCTCTTTTATAATTAAATTCAAATTTACCTAACATGGAGTTAAAAGTGTGTTTTCCCAATTTTGCAAGAAAAAATATCACACCATTTTTTCAATAGCCATAAGACACATTTTAGTACAAAAAACAAATTGATGAAGGGGGTGGGGGTCAGTAGTTATTTACGCATGTAGTATGAATTTAAGACGGGGAATATCACAAGGATGATATTCATATCACCCAAGAGGTATTACTCATATAACCCCGACAGGTGAATAATTATATCATCCTGATAGATGAATAATGACACTTTACTATGGTCAAAAGCAATATCTTCCAAAAAACAAACAATGAAAAATAATATTGGAACAGAACTAAAAATAACACTGGAAGTCATTTTGGGAGTCACTGTTGCTGTTCCATTACCTTTGAGAATACTCTTCTCAATAATAAATTTGCACTAATGGGATGATATGGATATCAACCCCATATCATCCTGCTTATCATCCCAATATCAGTCGTGGTCCCAAATATGTGATTTATCATTTGCTGTTACATACCTGATACTGCTTTGACTATATGGTATGATACAAAAGAATACCATAAAAATGGTACTTTGTAATTAATCCCTTGGTATTTTGGAATGATATATCATATTTTTATCCACTCATTGTAATTGATTTATGATAATCATTCGTATATTGATATCATATTCATTCATATTCATCCGATGGTTTATTTAAACGAGAGTGACATTCCATCAAATATGGCCTTTAACTCTAAAGTTCCTAATCTTATTTTTGAAGTAAGCATTAGTTTTGTCTGATTTTTCATGTAACTGCTCTTCTGGATATAGGAATAATTTCTTGCAAAAATCATATATGTTTGGGGTGGGGATGGGGGCCTATACTAATTTCCTAAAATTGATTATCAAAGTCAAGAAATAAGAAGTTGATTCAGAAAATGCTTTCATGAATGACCCGATTACTACATTTTTTAAATATTGCACAAATATATGCTGATACAGAGAGTTTATTACTTTGATTATAATTACTGCATTACTTGATTGCATTTTAACATCATCATATTCGATGTAATGATCAAAATACATAAATCTACCGTTAATTAAAGGGGCAAAAAGGTCTGTAGAGAAAAAATTCAACATTTTTACTTTTTCTGAGCTATCAGGGCAACATTTGGCTTAAAATCTTCATTGTCAGCATTAAGAAGTGTAAACTCAGTTCAAAGCTTCTATAATGGGAGTCCCACTTATAGATTTTTAAGATCCATCACGTTTCAAGAGGAATATCAGCTGAAATAATGTTCATCCAGGGGTTTCTTGGGAGAAATTAAAAATATATATTAGTCTTGATGAAATATCCAAACTTGAACATATTTTGACACTGGTTCGTGATCGTTGAATTGCACTAATTGTTGCACCTTTAAAAGAAACAAAGATTTGTCTATATTTTGTTATACCCTTAAAGATGCATTATGCCACAGGTTTCTCCCCCAGACGATCAACGATGTCCTTGTGTTATTGCTCATATAATATCTCACATACGAGATACCATGGATATATCTTGAGAATAACTTTTGGGTATATTATTGTCGAATTATCGCCCACAAGCGTCTTGAACCAGGGAGCCAATCAGGTTTATGATAAACAAATTCAACTGTAGTTTTTTACCAGTTGACGTTTAACAACTGAGAAATCAAACATTGCGTTACGTCGTGAATACCGACAATGTTAGTGTGTTTTTCTTTTTGTTTCATATTAATGAACTTAAAGGGGCAAAGTGCGTAAATGAAGTCTCACTTTTGTTCTTCATAGTATTTCCAATGGATTAATAAGTACCTGATCTTTTATTTGACACCAAAAACAGCTCAAACAGACCACATCAGAGTTGACACTAGATCATGAAAAAATATTTTTGATCCATCAATTTATAGATGCCAAGTTTTTAGCAATACCATAGAAAGATGGCATTGTTGTTTGCATTAATTGTCCATTCATTTTTGAAAGGATTTTCAACCATACACCATCTTTTAGTCCAAGAGTTATTTAAAAACATACACTTTGTGAAAAGTGGTCATTCACTTCTTTTGGTCTCTGAACTTCAAATGCTGTTTTCTATGCAAGTAATTTTTTTTCACTTCAGTATTGACCCAAATTAAAGCTTTTATCATATTTGATTGACTGTGTGAGTGACATGTCTCAAATAATAGTTTGTCCCTTTTCCTTAAAAAATAAGCGCATTGCCTGTTTAATGCAATGTTACGTGCGTTTTCTCATCGTAATCCAAACTGACTAACAAGAATGAAATTGGTCTTCTAACAACTGAGACATTGTCAACATTATCTTCTTACTATATAGCACAGTGGTCTGTCTAGCTGTCCAGACATCTCCACCAAGACAGTTAGATCTTGGGCCATCATACTTTGTCATCATACTAATTGGGTCGGTGGTCATGCAAGGTCAGGATCGTCTAAGGGTCAAAGGTCAATATCTAGGAATTTGCCTTTTTAAGACCCCTGGTCTATGCTGTGACCCTTGAAGTAATTAAGTAACCTGAGGTCAAGGTCAACTTTATTGGTCAAGGTCATCCCAAGGTCAAAGGTCAATATCTTGGTATTTGGCGTTTTAATGCATCCGGGGACTATAATGCTCTTGTTGATCCATTATTAGGTAGCCTGAGGTCAATGTCATTCCTTGGGACGTGCTGTGACCCTTGGTGACCACGGGTAAGGTCACCTGAGGTCAATGTCATTCATAGGCCAAAGGTTAATATCTAGGTATTCATTGATTAGGTGACCTGAGGTCAACGTCAGTGTTTATGAATCAAGGTCATCTCAAGGTCAAAAGTGAATATCTAAGTATCTGGCGTTTGTTTTAATTACCTTTAAAGTGCTATGACCATTGGCGACCCAATATTAGGTGTCCTGTGGTCAAGGTCATTCCGTCAATATCTAGGTATTTGTACTTTAAAGACCCTGGGGGCTGTTGTGACCCTTGGCGACCCATGATTAGGTGACCTGAGGTCAAGGTAAATGTAAATGGGTCAATGTTTTCTCAAGGTCAAAGGTCAATATCTAAGTATTTGATATTATAAGGACCTTGGCAGCTGTGGCTCTTGGTTATCATTGATTGGGTGACCTGACTTTATTCCATTTTTCCTTGAGAAAATATGATAAGGGCCTTGGAAAATATCATATTGACACTCAGGCTATCGCCCTCGGACAATATTATATTTTCCTTGGTCAATATCATATTTTCCCACGGAATAGAATTCATATTCCATCCCTTCCATTGAATAACCTCTATTTATTCCATTATAACATGTTTTCCCTGGGAAATAAACAGGGAATAGAATTGATATTCAAAAACAAAAAATCCTGTATCAGATCAGCCAAAATCCCCTATCAGATCCCGTATTGAATCCTGTCAGCCAAATATACAGGGATTGAATATGGGTTTTATTCCGAGGGACAATATGATATTGACCATGGGAGCGCAATATTATATTTTCCGAGGAATAAAACACATATTCAATCCTGACCAGAAATAACTGATTTATTCCATGATAAACATGTTAGCTTAAAAATAACCGGGAAACCAAAAATAGGTTAATAATTAGTTCCAATACGATTTTCTCGGGGAAAATACGTTTTTTCGTGCAATACGCTCCAATACGATTTTTTTCCGGGGACAATACGATTTTTTCATGTAATACGATTCAATACGATTTTTATTCCTTCATATTTCCCTGGGAAAACAGTAGTTAAAATTGGAATAAAATCCCGTATTAATAGTATTTTGTTTTTTTCGTTTCGGGATTTTATTCCAATTTATTACTGTTTTCCCAGGGAAATATGAAGGAATAAAAATCGTATTGAATCGTATTACATGAAAAAATCGTATTGTCCCCGGGAAAAATCGTAATCCAAATCCAATTCATTGTTGAGTATGTACTCTCAAGGGAAAGGAGAAGTAATAACAGTTACCAATTGATTTATAAAAGGACTTCAGGTGTTATTTCTAGTCATCATTTTTCATGTTTTAACAGTTATATCCATGTTATGCATATATTCTCAATATTTCCAAAATTGTTTATTGTTTTTACATCCATCAGGTGATTTTTGTGGTACATGTTACTCTTGACCTCGGAAGAGATATCATCCTTGCGATATTCCCCATATCAAATCCCTCCTTGTAAATAATTACTGATCCCCCTCCATTTACTTGTCTTTTGTGCTAAATAATAGATATGTCTTTTATCTATGGCTATTGAAAATGGTATAATGTTTCTTGCCAAAAGTTATTTTGGAAAAAACCTTCTGTCAGTTTTAGGGTCAATGTTTGAACTTGATTATTAAAGAGCTAAATGCACGAATAATGACTAAAAGCTATTATTAAATTACAATTCACAATGAATATACATGCAGTTATCTGCTAGATATTTTTTAAATATGTTTACAAAAAGAAATGTGGTACTTTAAATAAACATTAAGATCCGACAGAAAATGATAATTTTATTTAACTAAACACATGGATGTGATTACTTTGACTTTTTGTGGCAATTATGTCAGTTATGACGTCATGATTAAAACGCTTGTGGGCTATTTTGTATAAATCATACTTTATCAAATAGGTAAAAGCATTACCTTTTATTTGATACCAAACATTTAATCATCTGACGAAAAATGAAAATGATACCTCAAGATAAAACATACCTCGAACCTTCTGTTTTGTTGATATTTCTTTCAAAAAGGATGAGTTTCAAAACAATTTTTGTTTGTGCATGTTACACCATTTGGTCTCATAAAAAATATGTTGGACCGAAATGGCACATTGCATACATCATTTTAAAGCTTCTATCATACTCTTTCAAATTGATATGAAAAGTGGGGAAAATACATCATGATTTTAAATAATGGGACCTTTATATAGGTACATAACCAATTTTTACATTAACATATTTTGAAAATTGTCAGTTATGACGTCACAATTGCTATGTTAACGAGCTAGTTTACATTCTTCATACCTCATTATAAAGGTGGCATCATAAGCTTTCCTTTGATACCCATATCATAATTATCTGATGATTAATAAAAAAGATACATGCAAATACATGTTTTTCATTAATAATGCTTGTTAAAAATGGTTGTTATTTATAACGCCCGTTTCCATAGCAACGGCCCGAGTGAAAATTTTATTTTTTCTTGAATTCCTAAAGTATGGTATTGGGGCTTTCCAATGATACCAAAATTTCAGTGGGGGTCAAAAAAAATATTAAACTCTCATTTATATCTGAATTCCTACTCGTCTATTAGTATACAGGGTGTATATAAAATGGTGGTCTAAGAATATCCCGCTTTTGAGTTATCAAATTTAATACCATGCAGCAACAGCATATTTGTATTTAATATTGTAAAGAGAATTAGATTTTCAATGATTTGACAGTAGGCTATTATCCATCAAGTGGAAGTACAACTATATTTATATTATATTAATTTTTATGACACGAGGGGATATCGTAGTGCATTAAGTTTATATACATGTAATGACGTATTACATCAGTGCCAAACTCAAAACATTGTAATACTAGCTAGGTTTTCAAACTTACATTTGGGTTTATTATTGTTTGCTTTAGAGATGAGAGCAATGACCTAGAGGAGTCAACTGGTACAGAGGCAAGTCTCGGAGCTAATATCGTCAAGGCAACAAGAAGAACACAGGCCAGGGAGGATCCCATAGCTTCAAGTATGACATCCCTTTGAATATGCTTCGATTTATCATTGAGTAATTTATGCAATAGACATAAATGATAACTGGTAATAAGGCTAAGCTGAATGGATTGTACACCTCTCCTATAGAGGACAGTATAATTAGTTGGTTCATGAATCTTATTTCTTTCAACCAAGGTCTAAAGGACTGATAATGCCAGTCTCAATGTCCAATACCAATTCTTGAACCAATGAGAAAGGTCTAAAGGACTGATAATGCCAGTCTCAGGTCCAATACCAATTCTTGAACCAGTGAGACCTAATTTTATCAATGTAACAATGTTTTATATGTACAATGTTCGATATGTACACCAACATTGAGTGAAATAAACAATTTAAAACATGTATGATCTCTTTCAGATGTAGCTGTAAAAGATGTTGCCACATCTCCGCTGAAATCTGGACGTAGAGCAATGCATAGAGGGAATACTATTAGTCAACAACAGGCAAAGCAACAAAGTCTCCTGAGGCACAGAGTCAGCTCATTGCAACAACAGGTTTGTTAAACCCTGCTATAGCTCTATAGTAGCCACAATAGAACAAGGTTTGTTAAGCCCTGCTATAGCTCTATAGTAGCCACAATAGAACAAGGTTTGTTAAGCCCTGCTATAGCTCTATAGTAGCCACAATAGAACAAGGTTTGTTAAACCCTGCTATAGCTCTATAGTAGCCACAATAGAACAAGGTTTGTTAAACCCTGCTATAGCTCTATAGTAGCCACAATAGAACAAGGTTTGTTAAGCCCTGCTATAGCTCTATAGTAGCCACAATAGAACAAGGTTTGTTAAACCCTGCTATAGCTCTATAGTAGCCACAATAGAACAAGGTTTGTTAAGCCCTGCTATAGCTCTGTAGTAGCCACAATAGAACAAGGTTTGTTAAGCCCTGCTATAGCTCTATAGTAGCCACAATAGAACAAGGTTTGTTAAGCCCTGCTATAGCTCTATAGTAGCCACAATAGAACAAGGTTTGTTAAGCCCTGCTATAGCTCTATAGTAGCCACAATAGAACAAGGTTTGTTAAACCCTGCTATAGCTCTATAGTAGCCACAATAGAACAAGGTTTGTTAAGCCCTGCTATAGCTCTGTAGTAGCCACAATAGAACAAGGTTTGTTAAGCCCTGCTATAGCTCTATAGTAGCCACAATAGAACAAGGTTTGTTAAACCCTGCTATAGCTCTATAGTAGCCACAATAGAACAAGGTTTGTTAAACCCTGCTTTAGCTGTATAGTAGCCACAATAGAACAAGGTTTGTTAAGCCCTGCTATAGCTCTATAGTAGCCACAATAGAACAAGGTTTGTTAAGCCCTGCTATAGCTCTATAGTAGCCACAATAGAACAAGGTTTGTTAAGCCCTACTATAGCTCTATAGTAGCCACAATAGAACAAGGTTTGTTAAACCCTGCTATAGCTGTATAGTAGCCACAATAGAACAAGGTTTGTTAAGCCCTGCTATAGCTCTATAGTAGCCACAATAGAACAAGGTTTGTTAAGCCCTGCTATAGCTCTATAGTAGCCACAATAGAACAAGGTTTGTTAAGCCCTGCTATAGCTCTATAGTAGCCACAATAGAACAAGGTTTGTTAAACCCTGCTATAGCTCTATAGTAGCCACAATAGAACAAGGTTTGTTAAGCCCTGCTATAGCTCTGTAGTAGCCACAATAGAACAAGGTTTGTTAAGCCCTGCTATAGCTCTATAGTAGCCACAATAGAACAAGGTTTGTTAAGCCCTGCTATAGCTCTATAGTAGCCACAATAGAACAAGGTTTGTTAAGCCCTGCTATAGCTCTGTAGTAGCCACAATAGAACAAGGTTTGTTAAACCCTGCTATAGCTGTATAGTAGCCACAATAGAACAAGGTTTGTTAAGCCCTGCTATAGCTCTATAGTAGCCACAATAGAACAAGGTTTGTTAAGCCCTGCTATAGCTCTATAGTAGCCACAATAGAACAAGGTTTGTTAAGCCCTGCTATAGCTCTGTAGTAGCCACAATAGAACAAGGTTTGTTAAACCCTGCTATAGCTGTATAGTAGCCACAATAGAACAAGGTTTGTTAAACCCTGCTATAGCTCTGTAGTAGCCACAATAGAACAAGGTTTGTTAAGCCCTGCTATAGCTCTATAGTAGCCACAATAGAACAAGGTTTGTTAAGCCCTGCTATAGCTCTATAGTAGCCACAATAGAACAAGGTTTGTTAAGCCCTGCTATAGCTCTGTAGTAGCCACAATAGAACAAGGTTTGTTAAACCCTGCTATAGCTGTATAGTAGCCACAATAGAACAAGGTTTGTTAAGCCCTGCTATAGCTCTATAGTAGCCACAATAGAACAAGGTTTGTTAAGCCCTGCTATAGCTCTATAGTAGCCACAATAGAACAAGGTTTTTTAAGCCCTGCTATAGCTCTATAGTAGCCACAATAGAACAAGGTTTGTTAAGCCCTGCTATAGCTCTATAGTAGCCACAATAGAACAAGGTTTGTTAAGCCCTGCTATAGCTCTATAGTAGCCACAATAGAACAAGGTGTGTTAAACCCTACTATAGCTCTATAGTAGCCACAATAGAACAAGGTTTGTTAAACCCTGCTATAGCTCTATAGTAGCCACAATAGAACAAGGTTTGTTAAGCCCTGCTATAGCTCTCTAGTAGCCACAATAGAACAAGGTTTGTTAAGCCCTGCTATAGCTCTATAGTAGCCACAATAGAACAAGGTTTGTTAAGCCCTGCTATAGCTCTATAGTAGCCACAATAGAACAAGGTTTGTTAAGCCCTACTATAGCTCTATAGTAGCCACAATAGAACAAGGTTTGTTAAGCCCTGCTATAGCTCTATAGTAGCCACAATAGAACAAGGTTTGTTAAGCCCTGCTATAGCTCTGTAGTAGCCACAATAGAACAAGGTTTGTTAAGCCCTGCTATAGCTCTATAGTAGCCACAATAGAACAAGGCTTTTTAAACCCTGCTATAGCTCTATAGTAGCCACAATAGAACAAGGTTTGTTAAACCCTGCTATAGCTCTATAGTAGCCACAATAGAACAAGGTTTGTTAAGCCCTGCTATAGCTCTATAGTAGCCACAATAGAACAAGGTTTGTTAAACCCTGCTATAGCTGTATAGTAGCCACAATAGAACAAGGTTTGTTAAGCCCTGCTATAGCTCTATAGTAGCCACAAAAGAACAAGGTTTGTTAAGCCCTGCTATAGCTCTATAGTAGCCACAATAGAACAAGGTTTGTTAAACCCTGCTATAGCTGTATAGTAGCCACAATAGAACAAGGTTTGTTAAGCCCTGCTATAGCTCTATAGTAGCCACAATAGAACAAGGTTTGTTAAACCCTGCTATAGCTCTATAGTAGCCACAATAGAACAAGGTTTGTTAAGCCCTGCTATAGCTCTATAGTAGCCACAATAGAACAAGGTTTGTTAAGCCCTGCTATAGCTCTGTAGTAGCCACAATAGAACAAGGTTTGTTAAGCCCTGCTATAGCTCTATAGTAGCCACAATAGAACAAGGTTTGTTAAGCCCTGCTATAGCTCTATAGTAGCCACAATAGAACAAGGTTTGTTAAGCCCTGCTATAGCTCTGTAGTAGCCACAATAGAACAAGGTTTGTTAAGCCCTGCTATAGCTCTATAGTAGCCACAATAGAACAAGGCTTTTTAAACCCTGCTATAGCTCTATAGTAGCCACAATAGAACAAGGTTTGTTAAACCCTGCTATAGCTCTATAGTAGCCACAATAGAACAAGGTTTGTTAAGCCCTGCTATAGCTCTATAGTAGCCACAATAGAACAAGGTTTGTTAAACCCTGCTATAGCTGTATAGTAGCCACAATAGAACAAGGTTTGTTAAGCCCTGCTATAGCTCTATAGTAGCCACAATAGAACAAGGTTTGTTAAGCCCTGCTATAGCTCTATAGTAGCCACAATAGTACAAGGTTTGTTAAGCCCTACTTTAGCTCTATAGTAGCCACAATAGAACAAGGTTTGTTAAGCCCTGCTATAGCTCTATAGTAGCCACAATAGAACAAGGTTTGTTAAGCCCTGCTATAGCTCTATAGTAGCCACAATAGAACAAGGTTTGTTAAGCCCTGCTATAGCTCTATAGTAGCCACAATAGAACAAGGTTTGTTAAGCCCTGCTATAGCTCTATAGTAGCCACAATAGAACAAGGTTTGTTAAGCCCTGCTATAGCTCTATAGTAGCCACAATAGAACAAGGTTTGTTAAGCCCTGCTATAGCTCTATAGTAGCCACAATAGAACAAGGTTTGTTAAACCCTGCTATAGCTCTATAGTAGCCACAATAGAACAAGGTTTGTTAAACCCTGCTATAGCTCTATAGTAGCCACAATAGAACAAGGTTTGTTAAACCCTGCTTTAGCTGTATAGTAGCCACAATAGAACAAGGTTTGTTAAGCCCTGCTATAGCTCTATAGTAGCCACAATAGAACAAGGTTTGTTAAGCCCTGCTATAGCTCTATAGTAGCCACAATAGAACAAGGTTTGTTAAACCCTGCTATAGCTCTATAGTAGCCACAATAGAACAAGGTTTGTTAAGCCCTGCTATAGCTCTATAGTAGCCACAATAGAACAAGGTTTGTTAAACCCTGCTATAGCTCTATAGTAGCCACAATAGAACAAGGTTTGTTAAGCCCTGCTATAGCTCTATAGTAGCCACAATAGAACAAGGTTTGTTAAGCCCTGCTATAGCTCTATAGTAGCCACAATAGAACAAGGTTTGTTAAGCCCTGCTATAGCTCTATAGTAGCCACAATAGTACAAGGTTTGTTAAGCCCTGCTATAGCTCTATAGTAGCCACAATAGAACAAGGTTTGCTAAACCCTGCTATAGCTCTATAGTAGCCACAATAGAACAAGGTTTGTTAAGCCCTGCTATAGCTCTATAGTAGCCACAATAGAACAAGGTTTGTTAAACCCTGCTATAGCTCTATAGTAGCCACAAAAGAACAAGGTTTGTTAAACCCTGCTATAGCTGTATAGTAGCCACAATAGAACAAGGTTTGTTAAGCCCTACTATAGCACTATAGTATCCACAATATAACAAGGTTTGTTAAACCCTGCTATAGCTGTATAGTAGCCACAAAAGAACAAGGTTTGTTAAACCCTGCTATAGCTCTATAGTAGCCACAATAGAACAAGGTTTGTTAAACCCTGCTATAGCTCTGTAGTAGCCACAATAGAACAAGGTTTGTTAAGCCCTGCTATAGCTCTATAGTAGCCATAAAGAACAAGGTTTGTTAAACCCTGCTATAGCTCTGTAGTAGCCACAATAAAACAAGGTTTGTTAAGCCCTGCTATAGCTCTATAGTAGCCACAATAGAACAAGGTTTGTTAAACCCTGCTATAGCTGTATAGTAGCCACAAAAGAACAAGGTTTGTTAAACCCTGCTATAGCTCTGTAGTAGCCACAATAGAACAAGGTTTGTTAAACCCTGCTATAGCTCTATAGTAGCCACAATAGAACAAGGTTTGTTAAGCCCTGCTATAGCTCTGTAGTAGCCACAATAGAACAAGGTTTGTTAAGCCCTGCTATAGCTCTATAGTAGCCACAATAGAACAAGGTTTGTTAAACCCTGCTATAGCTGTATAGTAGCCACAATAGAACAAGGTTTGTTAAACCCTGCTATAGCTCTATAGTAGCCACAATAGTACAAGGTTTGTTAAGCCCTGCTATAGCTCTATAGTAGCCACAATAGAACAAGGTTTGTTAAGCCCTACTATAGCTCTATAGTAGCCACAATAGAACAAGGTTTGTTAAGCCCTGCTATAGCTCTATAGTAGCCACAATAGAACAAGGTTTGTTAAGCCCTGCTATAGCTCTATAGTAGCCACAATAGAACAAGGTTTGTTAAACCCTGCTATAGCTCTGTAGTAGCCACAATAGAACAAGGTTTGTTAAGCTCTATTTTAGGTCTATAGTAGCCAAAATAGAACAAGGTTTGTTAAACCCTGCTATAGGTCTATAGTAGCCACAATAGTACAAGGTTTGTTAAGCCCTGTTAAACCCTGCTATAGCTGTATAGTAGCCACAATAGAACAAGGTTTGTTAAGCCCTGCTATAGCTCTATAGTAGCCACAATAGTACAAGGTTTGTTAAACCCTGCTATAGCTCTGTAGTAGCCACAATAGAACAAGGTTTGTTAAGCTCTATTTTAGGTCTATAGTAGCCACAATAGAACAAGGTTTGTTAAGCCCTGCTATAGCTCTATAGTAGCCACAATAGTACAAGGTTTGTTAAACCCTGCTATAGCTCTGTAGTAGCCACAATAGTACAAGGTTTGTTAAGCCCTGCTATAGCTCTATAGTAGCCACAATAGAACAAGGTTTGTTAAGCCCTGCTATAGCTCTATAGTAGCCACAATAGAACAAGGTTTGTTAAACCCTGCTTTAGCTCTATAGTAGCCACAATAGAACAAGGTTTGTTAAGCCCTGCTATAGCTCTATAGTAGCCACAATAGTACAAGGTTTGTTAAGCCCTGCTATAGCTCTATAGTAGCCACAATAGAACAAGGTTTGTTAAACCCTGCTATAGCTCTATAGTAGCCACAATAGAACAAGGTTTGTTAAACCCTGCTATAGCTCTTAGTAGCCACAATAGAACAAGGTTTGTTAAGCCCTGCTATAGCTCTATAGTAGCCACAAAAGAACAAGGTTTGTTAAGCCCTGCTATAGCTCTGTAGTTGCCACAATAGAACAAGGTTTGTTAAGCCCTACTATAGCTCTATAGTAGCCACAATAGAACAAGGTTTGTTAAGCCCTGCTATAGCTCTATAGTAGCCACAAAAGAACAAGGTTTGTTAAGCCCTGCTATAGCTCTGTAGTTGCCACAATAGAACAAGGTTTGTTAAGCCCTACTATAGCTCTATAGTAGCCACAATAGAACAAGGTTTGTTAAACCCTGCTATAGCTCTATAGTAGCCACAATAGAACAAGGTTTGTTAAACCCTGCTATAGCTCTATAGTAGCCACAAAAGAACAAGGTTTGTTAAGCCCTGCTATAGCTCTGTAGTTGCCACAATAGAACAAGGTTTGTTAAGCCCTACTATAGCTCTATAGTAGCCACAATAGAACAAGGTTTGTTAAACCCTGCTATAGCTCTATAGTAGCCACAATAGAACAAGGTTTGTTAAGCCCTGCTATAGCTCTATAGTAGCCACAATAGAACAAGGTTTGTTAAGCCCTGCTATAGCTCTATAGTAGCCACAATAGAACAAGGTTTGTTAAGCCCTGCTATAGCTCTATAGTAGCCACAATAGTACAAGGTTTGTTAAGCCCTACTATAGCTCTATAATAAGGATAATCAATCTGATTTTTTTTATTAGATTTTTTGTAATCACCATTTGTATCATAATGTTGCATTTTAATAATTGCAGCCAGGTTGTAACAATTTTTCACAAATGTTCTGGATTTGCTACACTTTGGCATTACCAGTATCAATTTGTTAATATTATAGGTCAATGAAAACAAAGAACGAAATCCTGTGCTAATGTGAAAAAGTCAGTCCACCCCAGTGGGAATCAAATCCACTTGGTCGAGTGATCTACCACTGAGCTACAGCCTACAGGACCAACTGACTTTTCCACATCAATAGTATTGTCCTATCATATGATAAATAATCAAAATAAAGTTGATTCCATAATTTTAGGTGTCAATCCTAAGAGGTGCTAAACAGTCACTACAGAAATCACTGAATGGACAGAAATCTCTAAATGAACAACTGCAATCAGATCTGAATGTGGCAAACCAAAGGCTCCTTATTAATAGGAGAGAAATTCAGGTAAATATTCAAGTAACATTATTTAGAAATTATGAAAACTTAATCATATCCATAGTCGTATTATATATATGACTTTACATGTACATCCAGATGTTTGACATACAACGCATATGTTGTAATTATATACCAGTCAGAGGTAATATTTCTACTTCAATAAGGTATTTTATTGAATTTCAAATGCTCTACTTTGTTTTTGTATGTCAGAAATTAGGAGGAGACTTGGAGAAAGCAGCCATTGATAAGGATATGGTGCCACCTATTGAGAAGAATCAACACACCGAGTCAGACTGGAAGCATCTTCAGAACAGACTGCGGGTAATGCTTTTCAAACATACTGATCTCGATCACAATTTTTCAAGGTGCTATAATGGAGTTGAAGTCCTTATGGTTGTGCATCTTTGCACGCAAGTACCACATAAATATTGTCATCAAAATTCCAGATCTGACCAACTTGAAACTTTTTACGTTTTATTTAATTTATTATGGATATTATTTCCATTACGTTTATAGTAAATTATAACAAGGAATCACATTCAATCCCTATGCTGCTCTTGAACTGTATATAACCCAACTCCCCTCTCAGTGTAATTTCACAAGACTCCTCCCCAGGGAATAACATAAGTGACTGCCAAGTGGCAATCTCATAGTTAGATCTCCAATAAAGTTGCATATTATAAGGACACTCACTGAGAATACAGGCTTAACTAAATTCTCATTAATTATAAATATTTAAATTGTATATTTTAGGATTCAGCCAATGAAGTTAGCAAACAGTCAACTCTTATTAAGAGTCTGCGTGAAGAAAATGATGAACTACGGGAACAAATTAAACAATTAAATGAAAGGTACTGTATGTGTATAAGATCTTTGATACCTTATAATGCAATTTTAAGCCTCCAAATGTTGAGGGGGCGATATTTTTCACTATGTTTCTGACACTTGAAAGTTTGGAAAATACATTTGAAGAAAGGACGATTCTCGGTTTGGAGAACAGTCTCCTGTGCTAATAATTTTTTTCATGAAAAATATAGAAATATTACCCAAATTAAACTATGAATATTCAAAAGAGGACATTTAAATCTACAAGATGTAAAGATAACAAATTGGTCTGAAGCAGGGATAATGCTCAAATAGACCGATTCAATAATAATACAAGTCTCGATTCGGGGAAAGAAGTTCATCAGTGTACTGCGCTAATATTTTTTTGCGAAAAATCTAGAAATATTACCCAAATTAAATTATGACTATTCAAAAGAAGACATTCAAATCCTTATTATGTAAAAAAATCAAATTTGTCCGAAGCAGGGATAATGCTCATTTAGATTGATGAACTTCGTTCTCCAAACCGAGAATCGTCCTTTGTGATCAGCTAAATATTTCTTCTATTATTGCTTTTATAGTGTGATACATTTCCTCTATTGTTGTTATATAGGGTAAATCGTCTTGAGCGGGACAATGGTCAAAAGAGAATCCTACTGGAAGATGTGCGTCTGAAATTGAAAATATCTCAGGAAAATGCTAATACAGATACAAAGGCAATGGTGAGTGAAAGAACCAAAACACATTTACTTTGTCTTAAAATTTTTGGATGAAAACTATATTTGGATATTTCTTTTTCTAGTTCATCATGATTGTACAAGGGTATTTTCAATACTTGGGTGTGGTAGTTCGTTAATTATGCCACTACCTTAAAATATGCTTTATACATGTATATATTCTTGGGTGTATTTGAATGAGAATTGTAAACAGTCACTAGTGTCGCAAATGCAAGTTTTCAGTTAAAGGATTATGTTTCATCAAACAATAATAATGAGGTTTTGATTTAAAACAATTTGCTCTTAATATCATTGTCAGATGCTTTGTGGAAGAGATTAATCAAAATAATGTTTTATTTATGTTATAATTTCTACTGTGGGTTTGTTATATAAAATATTGGTAATATAAACTGCTAAGCATTAAGGGAAATGCAAACTGTCTTTAAGGCAGTGAAAATGTAAGTCTATCAAACATGAAAAATAAGAAACTAAAGGACCAAGGTGCAATATTATATGGAGAAATACTTTCATATGTTTAAGAGTTTTTAGTTTTAAGACTTGAATTATTCAGGACATACTAGTCTGCAAATGTCAATAAAAGAAATGTATGACGAAATAAATCATTAAAAATGCCAAAATGCTAAAATTAACAAATAAAATTAAAAATTGCATTTTCTACAACAGCAAAAACGTTTGCTCAGATATGAAGTATATTAAATAACTCTACTTAATTTACTTCAGAGTGTAATGGTTTATTTTCGACATTTTTTTCTCAATATGAAATATATTGCCTTGGTAGAGTATATGTGACATGCCAATGTAAATGTTACAGGCTGAGGTGGAAAACAGACTTCGTAGTGTCACAGAAACAAGTGATAGATTTAAGACACAATGCGACTCTCTCAGAAAGCGTCTCGGTGTAGCCACCAAGGAAAAACAAGAATATGAAGAGAACTATAGAAAAACCTCTGCACAATTGGATAAGAAGGTAACATTAAAAAAAACTTGAATGTTGGCAATCTTAAAGCGAGAGATGTCAAGAGTGGTATTAATTCTTCAAAGGTTGCTTGGTTTGAAAATAGCTTTTACCATTTTTCACATAAATATTATACTGAACTGCTAGATGGATGTGCATTGTGTCTGTTCTAATGCAATAAATAAATAAATATAAATAATGATTTTCATGTATATTCCAGACTAAGGCAATATCAGAGCTCCAAGCGAAGGTATCTGAACTACAATCTAGTCTACAGGAGGTGGAGCGCATGGCGGAGCGACAGCTGTATGGCTTAGCCAATCAGAGTGAAGAAGCAATCGAGACAGCTCAGAATAAACTTGTCAAAATGCACACCAATGTGCAGGAATACCAGTCGTTTTTAAAAGTAAATACATCTTTACATCGTTATTATGTCACCACCACAAGAGGTGAATTATTGTTATGGTCTCAAACTTTTTATCGCACTTTGAAAAAGTGCTATATTGCCGTCGTCTTGTGCTGTTGGGCGGGCGGGCGTGCGGGTGTGCGGGCGTGCGGGCGGGCGGGACATAAATCAAATCTTGTCATCAAATTTCCAGGATAACTGCTTACCTGTTCAACTTGAAATTTTTACAGATGCAAGAGCAGACCAGTACCAAGATCTGATTAGGTTAAGGGCATGCTGGGTAAACTACGTGGCGGCCATTTTGAATTTTTCAAGAAATCTTGTCATCAAAATTCCAGGAAAACCACTTATCCGTTCAACTTGAAATTTTTACAGATGCAAGAGCAGACTATTGCCAAGATCTGATTAGGTTTTGGGTATGCTGGCTGAATTACATGGTGGCCATTTTGAATTTTTCAATTTGGCGGCCATTTTGAATTTTTCAACTCGCTCCAAATTGACCAAATTTTTTTTTTAAAAACATCTACAAGTTCTCAGAAGTTCAAATCTGACCTTAGATTTCAGATTTGACCTTTCATTCACCTTCAGTGACCTTGAAAAGGTCAAAAAAGTTGATTTTCTAAATTGATATTTTGGATTTAAATTTAGGTCAGCTTAATTACAAAACACCTACTGAGGTCTGAAAAAGTTAAATTTTCAAGGTCGAAGGTCAAGGTCATTAAACTAGGTCACAAATGATGTTATCCAAGTTTCTCAAAGTTTGAGACTACAAATCAATTCTTGTCATCAAAATTCCAAGAAAACCGCTAACCTGTTCAACTTGAAATTTTTACACATGCAATAGCAGACTAGTGCCAAGATCTGATTAGGTTTAGGGCATGCTGGGTAAACTACGTGGTGGCCATTTTGAATTTTTCAACAAATCTTGTCATCAAATTTCCAGGAAAACCACTTATCCGTTCAACTTGAAATTTTTACAGATGCAAGAGCAGACTATTGCCAAGATCTGATTAGGTTTTGGGTATGCTGGCTGAATTACATGGTGGCCATTTTGAATATTTCAATTTGGCGGCCATTTTGAATTTTTCAACTTGCTCCAAATTTACCCAATTTTTTTTTTAAAACATCTACAAGTTCTCAGAAGTTCAAATCTGACCTTAGATTTCAGATTTGACCTTTCATTCACCTTCAGTGACCTTGAAAAGGTCAAAAAAGTTGATTTTCTAAATTGATATTTTGGATTTAAATTTAGGTCAGCTTAATTACAAAACACCTACTGAGGTCTGAAAAAGTTAAATTTTCAAGGTCGAAGGTCATCAAATTAGGTCACAAACGATGTTATCTAAATTTTCCCAAAGTTCCACACTACAAATAAATTCTTGTCATCAAAATTGCAGGAAAACTGCTAACCTTGTCAACTTGAAATGTTTACAGATGCAAGAGCAGACTAGTGCCAAGGTCTGATTAGGTTTTGGCCATGCTGGATAAATTGCATGGTGGCCAGTTTGCTCTTCAAAGTGCGATATTTATCACTGTGTGTCTTGTTTGTAGATGGTGTTCAGTGATTGGTGTTCAGTCATTGATGCTCAGTGGTTGGTGTTCAGCATTCGATGTCTGTAGCAAATGGCAGATGGTGACATTTTGCATGTTAATGCCTTGTTTTAAACTGTTTCAGCTTGATGAAAATTTTAATGGCATCCATTGAGTCGCATGGCATGTTACAGAACTTTTCAGGTGGCTCCATTCAGGAAGGCATTGTAATTCATCATCACATAGAGCTACCTTAAGGTTGTATCTTAGATTGAGTAAGATGAAGAAAAACTGATTCAACATCAACGGAAAATTATGATTTGGTTGTATAGTAGATTGATGGTCATAAAATATTTCAGTGTTCATTTTTTGATATTTTAGAATTTCTCCCATGATCTGCTTAGAAGTATACAGCAAACAAGAGCAGAGATATATCGCCAAAAACACAAACCATCCACTACTGCTGAGTCGTTACGTAAAGCCAAGCTTGTAGCTGGTAATATTCTCAACCTTAGCCAATCAGATGTCGAGGAGCTCATGATTGGAGAGGAGTTAAAATCTCAGGTGAGAAAGAAAAATTAGTTCCCCAAAATTCATAGCAGGCATTCATTTGACTTTACTTCTTAAAATGTAACTTTGTCTACATTCTTTAACTTAAGACAAACCTCTAACTCACTGATCGGTTGAGGAAATCTCAGGGTGGTTAGTTTGAATTGATTACCATCAGGGGTGTGATGGCCAGCAGCCATGGGGTTGGGGCTGTTGTATTCAGGTTAGCTAGAACTAAATTCTATGAATGCATACATATATCATTTTATATGACATATTACAGGACAATAGATATTTCTTTCACAGTTAACAAAATTGATATTTTAATATATTGTAATGATTATATTATATGACATCATTCTGTGTTACATTTTTGTTGATCAGGCCACTGAATTGGAGCAAGGAAAGAAAAGAGACCAAAAGTGGAGTAAAAAACTAGAGAAGATATTGACCAAGGTATTCATCTCAATTCAAGATATCTCGGTCAATATAGATGGCATCCTAAAGATTTAAAGCTGGATTCAGTAACATATAACTATGTGCTATGATATCAATATATACTTGATTCTTATCTTTTTTCATATCGAACACAATTTTGAATAAACGTTTTAATCATATCAATTTGATGCAACATGACAGTTACAACCTGTGTATGATATTAAGTTTATATGATTCCTCCTAAAACTATAGTTAAAGAACTGCTCTCATTATATCCGAATTCATATACTTGGATTCTAGGAAATGCCACTAAATATGAAAATATGAGAAGGTCAGCTATTTTAGTTTAGTTACAAAGTTTTTGATTCTTGTTTTCCAGAAAGAATTCGAAAGCGACTTGACTGAAATGATGAGTGAGAAGTTAGAAGAGAAATTGGACTTAATACACACTCTGTATGAGAACAGATGACACACTGAGCAGTTAACACATTGAACAGAGGACACATTGAACAGTTTACACTCTGAACATATGACACATTGAACAGTTGACACACTGACGGTTGACACATTGGACAGTTGACACATTGAATAGTTGAACTACTGAGCAGATGGCATTCTGAACAGTTGACACACTGAACAAATGACAAACTAAAAATATGACACACTGAACAAATGACAAACTAAAAATATGACACACTGAGCAAATGACACACTGTTAGCTAAGAGCTGGAATATTCACCGCACAATATAGCTTCATAATTACCATTAAGCAATGTAAAACTGTATGATGATTCATAACGTTGAATTGTTCTTCCGACCAACAGACAATCATTCATACATTTTAGTGCCAAATAACTTTTAAACTTATTTTATCCTGCAAATGCTCATTGTTGTTACCAATTTATTTTAGTTGTACATGTATGTTGTAATTGTTGTATGTTAGATTTTATTGTATGTTTTAGCCTGTATGATTAACATATGGTTTCAGCATGTTGTGTGATAATTATCATGACAATTATGTGATAATACAGATTAATTATCACACAAACATTTTTTTGTGATAATACATGAAACAAGAGCATATTTTAAGGTAAGCAGAGTGGGGTATCTTTGTGCCCCATCTGCCCCATCTAATTGTTGCTATATAGTCTAGGCCTACCAGTTATTTTATACATGTGTACATAATTAATATACATATATGTATATATTGGTCAGCAATTTTTGAAATATAAAAACTGACAAGCCATTTGATTGTAATATATAATGTATCATTGGTCGTATTATATTTGTACATAAGCTATATTAAATATGTCGCTATGTCAGACTTATTTAAATAAAAGTAAAATAAACATAAAAAAGTTATTTTATTTTATTACAATACAAACGAGTAAATGGTGTTTTCAAACTACTGCCTTTTATTGCACTTAAAAAATGTTAAGTAACGTTTGTATCACACAGTGAATTGTGTCAAGATATAAGAAAGAAACTGGTTTCCTTGGAATCTTAACAAAATAGACTAAATTCCAATATATGATTATGTTTTGGGGATGCTAATTAATTTACAAGGTGGCTTTTTTAATTCTGGGTGAAATGTTCATTAGAAATACAAACGATAATTTTTGATTCGGACACTATCCACCACCATGTTTCATTCTGGACATCGAAAGTAGAGGAAAAACAGATTTATTTATACTCTTTAGCTGTGAATAAATACTGGTTTCTGTCTACCCCCACCATCTTTAGAATTTACTCCCGAGAATAGTCAATGAAAAAATCATTGAGTAGCAGATACCATAATTTTCAACAACCATTGAAAATTGTTCCTACTCTCATGATCGATACACAATTTCGCCAAGAACTTTTTATTATTGAGTTTGAGTTCCCTAGGTGATAATTTGGTGTATACTAATAATTAATAGCATGTATGTAAGAACCATGAAAACAATTATGATTGATAAAATTATATTGATTGTCGTGTGTAGAGTTTCAAACCAGACCAAACAAAACACTTATTATAAGCTAGTAGGGCGTGGAATAAGTGGTTAGTGCATTTCATTGTATCTGTATACAGATTACAGGTTTTGGATTCCCGTTGAAAATGTTATAAAGACCCGTTTCATAGCAACCAACTAATGGGTTATAGTTGAAAAAACAGACTGTCAGATGTTTATCATTTATCTGTTATAAATTAAAGGCAGAATTACAATTTGCATTTGGTTGACTTGACGCCTTACGAACTTTAGAACGAACCTATTGGCGAAGGGTATAAGAATCAGATGTAGCGAATAACATTTCCAAAAAGTGTTGCGTTTTGAAAATAGTTGTAGCTTATATCACTTATACAAGCATTTTTTCAAGGTAATACTTTATACATAAATATTTAACATTCATATGCTCTTTTATGTGTCAATTTACAGTATATACTAGTAAATTAATTTGAATTTATTCCAGGTCTTTCAATCTCACGGTATGATTATATCCATGGCCTGGCTTACCAGTCATGACATTTCCCTTAGATCAGGCTTAGTATTTGGATAAATCCCTAAAAATATGACGGCAAATATGACCAGCAATGAGAGGCAAATCCAAAATAGAAGGCGATCTATTCCTCTTGCAACTGCTCGCCATTTTTCCAGTTTAAGCTTCATGTCATCGTGTTTTTCTTGCCTTTTTACCACCTTTTCGATTAACTCTCCAACTTTATTTGATAGGAATGTATTTTGTCCATTTTGATGTTTATTATTGGTTGAGGTCATAATTACAGAGTCTTGTATATTGTTACAGTTTTGCTCATCTTCCTTACTGTTATAGTAGACTTCACTTGTATCTTGGTGTAATATCTGACTCTTATGTACCGTGCTGACAAGCTTGATCAGCCATTTTGGGGGGTGTAATTCAGGATGGCCGTAGAAATGAATGTGTAACACCATAACAGTGAACCCTACTGACATTGTAGTTATGCTCATCAGTGTCACGAGGAACACCACTGGAATATCAACATACAATATAATTCCAAGCTACAATAATATAACAACATACAATAGGCCTTATATGAGATTTCATAAACATCATTTATAAAATGAAGAAATCCAAGTAGTCGGTAAATGTTTGGTTTGGGAACTTTCTATGTTCCATTGGTGGTTGGGAACTTGTGAAATCCGGTGGTTAATGGTTGAGAACTTAGTGTAATTTGATGATGAGTGAATGGAACCCTGTGTGCTTTTTGTTAAGAACCTAGTTTAATTTTGGTGGTGAGTTTTCGAGAAGTTTGGGCGTGAGTGTTTGGGAACCTTGAATGTTTTTATGGTTTAGAAACCCATGTTTAGAAACCGACTTATTTGCATAAGTTTAAATTATTTGCTCGATGTTATTTTTTCTTTGCGTCTGTGACTTCTGACCGATATGTAGCGGGATCAGATGTCCAGATATAACCCCTTTTTTGTTCGGCTTTTTCAGGAAAGCAACAAACTTGGCACATTTGTAGAAACATATGATTTGAGTGGAAAATGATTTCAGGGCAAGGGGTTGGGGGTGGTCTTCATGGATTTTTTTACCTCTGACCCCCACCCCTATCAGGTGGGGAGGGGTAAATTATAAAAAATAAATAAAAATGGTTTTAAAGTATTTTTGTTTAAATGACTTCATTTGGTGATTGCTTTGAGCCTTGAAATGATGTAAAACACATTTTAGAAGTGGTATTTAGTGAGGAAAATACATTTAAACCCAATTATCCAGGAAAAATTCATTATTTAAAGGGCCAAATATGGGACGTCGATTACTGTATTTCAAGAATGTGATGACTAATAGCCTTAAAAAAATTCACAGTAATAGAAGTATAAGTGGTGTTTATTGCAGATAGAAAATATTGCTTTGATAGCTGATGTATTGTCAGAGAAAAAAAAAATCAAAATTTCAATTTTTTGGTGCATTTGGCTCAGGGGTAACCTTATCTTACCTCAATAATTTTTAAGATAGTCAATGTATGCATCTCATATGAGGTCAGAATGGTGCTTCTAGTCTTGTTTTGTCATATTATTGCTAATTAGATGTACAAAAAAGATTGGAATCAAAAAAAAATTCAAATTTTCATTTTCGATTCTGAATGGCCAGGGGTAACCATATTGTACCTTAATAATTTTCAAAATATGTTATATATCCATCTCAAATGAGCTCAAAATGGTGCATCTAGTCTTGTTTTGTCATAATATTGCTAATTAGAAGTAAAAAAAGATTGGAATTTTTTTTTTAATCTAATTTTCATTTTCGCTTCTGAAGGGCCAGGGGTAACCATATTGTACCTTAATAATTTTTAAAATATGTAATATATCCATCTCAAATGAGCTCAATATGGTGCATCTAGTCTTTTTTAATCATATTAACCCTAATAAGATGTAGAAAAATGATTGATAATTCTTAAAACTCTAAATTTTCATTTAAGCTTCAGATGGTCCAGGGGTAACCATATTTTAGCATAATAATTTTCAAGATATGTAATATATGCATCTCAAATGAGCTCAAAATGGTGCATATAGTCTTGTTTTATCATACCCCAAATAAGATGTAGAAAAATTATTGGACATTTTTTAAAAATCTGAATTTTCTATTTGACCATATTTTTAACATAATAATTACATATTATCACATATGCATCTAAAATGAGCTCAAAGTGGTTCATATACCAGAAGTCTTGTTATCATATTTCCCCTAATAATATATAAAAACATAATTTGACATTTCTAAATATCTAATATCTAAAAATCTAAATTTTATATTTGAGCTTTTGACAGCTACAGTTACAGGGGTAACCATACTTATAATTTTCAATGTATGTTACATATATGCATCTCAAATGAGCTTGAAATGGTGTATATAATCTTGTTTTGTCATATCATTTCTAAGGAGATGGAAAAAATGATCAGATTTTGATTTAGCTTTTGACTGGTTATAGGTGGCCTCATTTTACCATAATAATTTTCAAGATATGTCACATTTGCAACTTAAATAAGCTCAAAATGGCATTTTGTCATATTCATATGTTCATATATTCATACTGAGATATAAAATGATAAATCAATGAAGTATTATATAAAGATATTAGGTTTAAGAACACTTGCATCACCTCTGGGTACACCTTCCATTCCTCCAAATCAGATGATTTAGAGTAGTAGTTAAATGCAGATGTGACATCGCACAGAATGATTGAATGAAAAATGGGGAGGACTAAACTTTGGTCATGGCCAATTGATCTTGCAATAATGCAATATCATGCACAGATAGTTATTGAATGGATTTTCTTTTACCAAATGCAATCCAAGATGTAGTGGGAACAAGAGGGAGCTGTCCTCCTTCCAGGCATCAACACTGAAACCCTCAAGAACATGGCAAGATGATAGTGACCAAGTAATGCAATGTCTTAGGCGCCATCAAGGATATTTCTCCATACGAGAGACTGCTTCAATCATTGCCTAACAATTGATTTTGATGTAGTAAAACTGAAAATGTCAATTTGGATTGCATATGGTAAGGGGAAATCCTTCCAATATCTACCTGCCCACAATATTACAAGACCACTTGGCCATGACCAAAGTTTAGCCCTCCCAATTTTTCATGCAATCAATGAATTTGATATGTCACCTTTGCATTCTACTACTTCTCTAAATCATCTGATTTGAAGGAATGGAAGGTGTATACCCAGAGCTATTGCAGTTGTTTTTAAACTTTGAATCTTTTTTTAGAAACATTGCAGTTGTAGAGTCATTTGTTATTCTGATGCATTCTAACCCACAGTTTCTATCACCACATGAATGTGGTTGGACTACTCCCACTGCTGATACTGAGGCCACAACATATGAAAATGTAGGTCCTATGAGGCGGATATCTGTATAATAACAAAAGATGTTGCATCCGAGGCATGCAAAAAACTTGTTTGATGTTTAAGGAGTGTTGAGGGAACATATGCAAATGTTTGAAATCATATCTCATTTGCTCTGGGCTATGTAGCCGTAGGGGAGACTGTCAGAATCTATAAATCCTGACCTGTTTGATTATGTTTTATGGATTTGGATTATATTTTCAAATGATTATACATAGAATCTTAACAATGCTACTACTCAGTACAAACTGGACTGTCAAACATTTTCAAATCTTAGAAAAGTGCTCGATAAATATATAGTACAGTATTGAGCTAGTGGTACTAAAAAGGAATAAATGGATGTTGTGATTCTTTATCACAGGCTGGTATCGAAAGATTTGTCCGCTGTGACGGAGCATGCTATTTTTCATAAAAATACTAAGAATGCTTCACGATTTATTTTTTAACTCATATGTTTCGTTATATCAAAGATAATTACTTACTCCATGCAATAGATATATCATTTGCGTGTAACCTTCACTTCTGTTTGAAGTCCAAAACACAGGCTCAACAGCCTGTGTTTATATAAATAAATAAATGGATGTTGAGATTTTTTATAATTTTTTCTTATTTCAGAAGGAATAAATGGCAAAACTTGACTATAATCAACATTTTGAGCTAGTTTGAGTAACAAGTGTGATATATCTTTATTTAAATTATTACGGTAAAATGGCATCAAAAGCTAAGGCCATAAGAATTAGATTCTTTGTTTTGCTTCCCCTTGCTTGCATGATTTTGACTAAATCAGAAAAAACAAACACATCCAAATAGCAACCACAAGGGTCTGAAAGTAACATCGCATTTCATTCAATCAGAATCAGACGAAATGGTGGATAAATTGATGTGCGTCAAAATTGACAGTGTTATTTATTACTTAGGCATACATTTTTTTATTTTTACCCATGAATAATACCTATATTTAAATATATTGTATAAACGTATATATCTGTGTTTGTATCACTGCAAATTGGTATGTCATTCCTTTTAATGCCCATAAAATGTATACATTTCTCAGCAAACAAGTTTGTGTTTTTTTTTAGTTTGTGTTTGTTTCCTTGTACCCTTGCATGATTTGGATTTTGCCAGGACGCAAACCAGAGAATCTAATTCTTATGGCCTAATATGAAAATATCATTTTTTCAAGTTTCCAAACATTTTTTACATTCCCTAGAAATAATATATGACAAAAGAAGATTAAAAAACCCTTTAAAGCTCATTTGAGATGCATATGTCTTGAAAATTATTAAGGTAAAATATGGCTACCCATAGGTCACAATAAGCTAAAATGAAAATTTAGATTTTTAAGAAATGTAAAATCATTTTTCTACATCTAATCAAGGGTAATCTGATAAAATAAAGCTATATGCACCATTTTGAGCTAATTTGAGATGCATATATTACATATCTTGAAAATTATTAAGGTAAAATATGGTTACCCCTGGCCTTTTAGAAGCGAAAATGAAAATTTGGATTTTTGAAAAATTTCCAATAATTTGTTTACATCTTATTAGGAATAATATGACAAAACAATGCTCTATGCATCATTTTGACCTCATATGAGATGCATACATTGTATATTTAAAATTATTAAGGTAAAATAAGGATACCCCTGAGCTGCATGCACTTAAAAATTGAAATTTCGAGAATTTTTTTCTCAAAAAATACATGAGCCACCCGTGATATATTTTCTATCTGTGATAAACACTTAAACCTCTACTACTATGAATTTTTTCAGGACTATCAGACAGCACATTCTTGAAATACAGTACTGGATGTTCCGTATTTGGCCCTTTAAACAACGAATTATTCTTAGATAATTGGGTTAAAATGAGTTTTTCTTGCTACAGACAACTTCTTAATTGGGTTTTACACAATTTCAAGGCTCAAAGCAATCACCAAATGAAGTCATTTAAAGAAAAATACTTTAAAACCATTTTTATTTAATTTTGATAATATACCCCTCCCAGTCTGGTAGGGGTGGTGGGTCAGAGGCTAAAAAATCCATGAAGACCACCCCAAATCACTTGCCCTGAAATCATTTTTTACTCATATCATATGATTCTACAAGTGTGCCAAGTTTGTTGCTTTCCTGAAAAAGGCGAACAAAAAAGGACATCTGACCCCGCTAATGACCTACATATTCATACCTATTAAGGGTGTAGCGGTAGACGTCTTTGGAATGTTGTCGACTATTAGCAGAAGAAACACGGAGAATGACAGCAAAATAGTGAGGCCCATCGACATTTTTTCACCTGTAAAAAAGATATAAGTATTTTTACCCCTTAATAAAGAAATATCCATTCTTAACATCACATGCGCAAGATGAAATAGAAGCAACTTGTATTCAAACAACAAGTTTTTACTTATATAGTTATGGGATTCGATTAGTGACCATTTTGGTATCGTAATCTTGCCCTCATTTTCGCAGTATCATCTATTCTTGATTCGCTTTCAAAACTTTTCTTTATCTCAATCAAGAATTATCAAAGCTTGTTTACGAGATAAAAAAGAATTATTTATAATGAATCAAGAATGGTACATGTAGCTCTTACAGAGACAATCATACAAGACTCGCAAGAACCTATATTTGATATGTTCAACAACGTAATCAATATAACCGATACAACTTTCCAGTACAATACCAAATTACAAGACCCAATTATGCAATTATGAATAATCGTCGATATGGTAATTGTCGAGTGAAACACATTGATATTTTGTATATCTACGTGGAGGGCCCCAACCCATCCTTCAAGATAGGGCGTCGCTGGAAAGAAGTGGCATACCCTTTGACTATTTTATTATTTTAGCATAACACACACAACTCACATTTAATGATACAACTTTACATGAGTTATTATATGCAAGTTAGTTAATAAGTGGATTTATAAATAAAAGGTGCAAATACATGGACATCTTTCCACCTTTATTAAAGATTGACGCAAAATTCTCCAAAAATTCCCATTAATACCAGCGTCACATATTTGAGCAAATAGTCCATCAATCTATACCGTGTCTATAAAAAGTACTTATATATATCAGTTGCATATAAAAAGAGCAAATAACAATTAGGCTAACTAGTAAAAAATAGAAACTCCTGTTAAAGTAGTATTGGTTAACATAAAAACAACATATTTACATAAGGTGTAAAAAGAAAAAACATATTAGATACAGAGTTACATGATGTGCCAGAAAAAAAAGAGAATAAAAACACTACACAAGGTTATATACATGTATATCATGTTAAATAGCATTTTTATATACTTTTGTGTAAAGAGATTAAGTATTTTTTATTACATAGTCAAGGTCATTCCACAAATGGTCCATATTTTCTGACAGAAAAACTACCGGCCTTGTCAACATGATAGTTACCTTTTTGCCGGGTATCATGACTATGCTAGTTTCATTTTTTGATATTTTTATATTTCAGATTCAATATTTTGGGGGCATCATTTGAGACTTTGTACATGAATATTCCTATGTTAAGTTTATTAAGGTCATATACATTTAAAATCCCAAGTTCCTTAAATAAGGGTGTAGAGTGTTCAACATGTTCCTTGCCAAACACAAAGCGGACAAAGGGATTTTGTAATGTATGAATCTTTGAGAGATTGCTTTTGTAGTTATTTCCCCAAATAAGATTACAGTAGTTCATGTGTGAATGAATAAGAGCGTAGTAAATTGTCATTAGTGATTTCTTAGTTGTGGACCCTGTGTATAATACCAATACATTGAGAAACCTTAGTTTCAATATTTTAATGTGAGTCTAAAAGATAGTTTGTTGTCCATAGTTACACCGAGGAATGATACATTACTGACAAGTTGAATGGGGTTTTGCCGATTTTTTATTGTAAGGTTAGTTTCTTTGTTATGTCCAAAGAGGATCGATTTGGTTTTATCAAAGTTTATTCGCCATTATCCAGTCATCAATATTGTTTAATTCATTATTGGAGAGAAAAGACTAAAGATGCCCCGACCTTTGATTTAAGATATGCATATAATTGGTTATTGTAGTACCTGGATATGTAAGTGTGTTTAATAACAATCGTGGGTGACTCAGTTGCAGAAGTTGCATGTTTAACAAAAAATACACCTCCATATACACTGGCGGATCTGGGGGGGGGGGCAGGGGCCCGGGCCCCCCCCTTGGGTGGGCCCAGAAAAAAAAAATTGTGCCCAAAAAAAATTTTGAGCCAAAAAAGGCCTTAAGGCCCCAAAAAGTAGGCCTTTTTGATCATAAATTGGCCTTGTAAGGCCTTGTTTTTTAATTTTAGGCCAAATTTTGAAGAAAATGGGCCTCAAAATTTCAAAATTTGGGCCCACTTTTGGGTTTTTGGGGCCCAACATTTTTTGCCGCGCAAGCGCGGACGTTTTTTCTCAGACCAGAAGTTTGGGCCCCCCCCCCTTGTTGGTTCCCAGATCCGCCCCTGATATAGTATATAGCTCAAAGGCTTTGATCAAAATTATTTAAAACATCCATTAATATGTTTGAACAGCAAAGTGATTTCTGTAATTACCAGACAGTTTTCTACTCTTTAAACTGGAAAAATAGAACTGTCATGATTCGTTTTGAGCATACTAGGTGAATAAGACAACCATTTTGGCCCCGAAATACAGGGTGTCAAATAAGTCCCGTCCCCCCTGCTACAGCTAAAGCCTTAACAGACAGTACCTAGTGTGATATACCATTGGAAAGATCATCCAAAGTTATGTTAACTCACCAACTCTCAAGTATTTTGGATGAAATTTACCTATATTTTTATGATGTCTTTTATAGTTTACGTGCCCTCCTTTAAGTAGCTTTTTTGCGTCAAAATGACAAGGATATGACCTCAGAAATACGTCAAAAAGTTGATCTTTTTCGCATTCCACTTGTTACAAAATGGTTTTCAGCACTTTCCTTGCCCCTCTATTTTCTACACATCTAACCCTATCCAGAAATTGGTTAAATTCATTGCCATAAACATATTTAGTCATCTTTTGGTCCCTTGACCTTTCTTATACCCGATTCTTAAAAATCCTGCCAAATATGCCAAATTGCCATGTTTCTAGGCATATGGTCACCTCAATTGATACAATGTAAAAATGTGTGAGATTGATTGACATGCGTCAGATATATGCCAATCAACGTAACTTTGGAAGACCTTTCCAATGATATATCACACTTGGTACCAAATATCTTGGTTTTGGCTGTAGAGGGGGGGACGGGACTTATTTGACACCCTGTATTGTCTGCAAGGTCTCGTCTACTCGTTTTCAGGCGAACCATTTGAAGGACTGTGTTTCAGGAATGTTCAATCAGTTTTGACCTAAGATGTGAGGAAAGTAGGTTTTGGAATATTCTTGATGGGAAATCCAGATTGGGGACATTTTTATATTTTCCGTGAAGTTTGTATGGGCCGTTTGTATGTACATGATAGTCAAAATATTTACATATTCAAAAAAGCTTTTATCAACTGGAATAACTCAATGATTAGTTCTTTAAAGGTCTACATAGTCATGGTATAGTCAAGTATCTGTGTTTATTGTTTATAGTTAGTTTATTTAACTATTTATCGGGAATGTACCAGAACAAACATATTGTTCATGAATTGTTCATGAGTTTTACCTGAATCAGCCGGCAGCCAGAACACAAGTAAAGTCAGACAGGCTATTAGCATTACCGGTAGCACTACATTGATCATATAAAACAATGGCTTCCTCCGTAGTACAATGGTATAGTGAACCTCTGGATATGGTAGGTCAGGATGAGCCGCGTAGAAATATTCAATTCGTTTGCCATTTGTCTGAAAACATTGAGAATATTTATCTGGGGGATTGATCAACTTCACAAATATTTTCTCGGATGGCACCATTTTTGTCGTAGTACAGACGGACGGACGGATGGCAGACGGAGGCGTTCCCTATATCCGTCGGAACTTCCTTCGATGGGATAATTACAACAAAGAAAAACAAGAAAACTAACAAGGAAAACTTTGAATTACAATTATCTTACCTCTCAAAGTAATAGCAAATACAAAATATTCTAAAAACGTAAATAATTAATATAGGTACCAAGAAATGACATTGATTATAAGGATACATTTTAACCTCATTCTCACTACTTTTCGACACAAGTTATAAATCACTTTTCATGTCTTATGGTACCACATATTTAAATATAGGACCATGGAAAGTTAGGAAGGGAAAGGGCATCTGACCCCACCTCTATCCCATTATTCCTTGCCCATTTGTGTTATGAAAAATACGTTTGCCTTAGGGTTGATGTGTTACTATCATTTACGTTAATTTATCTTACATATATTGGGAAAATTAGGTTTAATGCGTTCATTGCGTGAAGGTGATCATTACCAAAATGAGGAGCCAGATATCAAAATTACAAAATCACTAAGGTGGACTGACATTTTCACATCAGTCCTTATATTAGCGCAGATCTCGTTCTATGTGTTTTCATAATATGAACGTGAAAATAACGACTAAGTTATTGAAGCTATGTTGCATGCTTTTGCCCAACTCCGACCTGTTTCCTAATCTAGTAACAAGTACTAAATATTTATTTAGAGCGATTCGAGATAAATAGTATTGTGATTGAGGAAGATAATGTTTTAACAGGTAAGGTGGGTATAGGTAACGCGGCGCAGTCAAGCATATCTGTTCAAAACGAGGCTGCAACGCGGTAAAGACACAAAATGGAGGCAACTCCAATTATCGGAGGCACTTCGTCCTCTGTTTCCTCGAAACATAGGTAAGTTTTTGAAAACTCATGCTTCACACTCGGTGATCAACCCCTTAAGGTATGTAAAGCTATAAGAATTTCTGTTCAGACATTGACCAGAGTAAAGAAATAGTCAACGCAGATATGATTTCCCAAACCTATTTCTCTTGACCTATCTTCTTATTCCAATTAAGGAGGTATTTCGCCACTCATGAGCAAAGGACGATTCTCGGTTTGGAGAACGAAGTTCATCAATCTAAATGAGCATTATCCCTGCTTCGGATAAATTTGATTTTTTACATAATATAGATTTGATTATCTACTTTTGAACAGTTATAATTTAATTTGGGTAATATTTCTAGATTTTTCGCGAAAAAATATTAGCACAGTACACTGATGAACTTTTTTCCCCAAATCGAGACTTGTATTTTATTGAATCGGTCAAATTGAACGTTATCCCTGCTTCAGACCAATTTGTAAATTTTACATCTTGTAGATTTAAATGTCCTCTTTTGAATATTTATAGTTTAATTTGGGTAATATTTCTATATTTTTCATTTAAAAATTATTAGCCCAGGAGACTGTTCTCCAAACCGAGAATCGTCCTTTAACATTGACATTCAATAGCCTGATACTTATAGAATGTACAATACAAATTAAGATTGAAACTTTTGTTTATTTTCATCGCAATCTGCTTACAAAATTGAACTAGCCGGAAACGCGGCGCAGTCATTTTCAGCAATTATGGCAACGCGTCGACAGCATAGATTAAATTGTATGGCAACGCGGTGCAGGCATCAACTTTCTCTGTATTGTAAAGTACAAAGAGGTTTTGCATTATGCTTTTCTGTCGAGGATTTTGATTTAATAAGGCATGTGACTTTTTTTCAGAAAAAGATCAAGCAATACCAATCTATCCCTATACAGAACGAAGAGACGAAGAATAGGGAGCAATTCTACAATAAACATAAATGTCGAGGGGAATAAACGGAAATTCATATCACCAGATACATTACATCCCATCTGGTGCATAATTATCTTGGTGTTTTTATCCGGAAAAAGCAGATAGAGAATGCTTTGATAATGTTATTATCGTACACGATAGAACATCACCTGCATTGCTGTCACTGCGTTTCCAGTTTTGTCAAATTATTATGTATGATGTCTGAACCCGCGTTGCCGAAGTGTCTGAACTGCGTTTCCAAAATATACCTGGTTTTCCACCCAGAATCGGTTAACAGAAGGCAAACAGTGATGAAACTTTGAAGAAATAGAGATTACCGTGGTATATACGTGATTTAATAGATATGTGTCAAGTGACAAAGTCAAAAACATAGTGTATGACACTGTGGCTAGTCGATCAATGTGGATGCAGTCATGTATATGCAATGTTTCGTGGGTTCTCGCGTACATTATAGGGAATGGGGTCGTTGAAAAAATATGACAGAAAATCGAGGTAAGTGATCTCAGAGTTTCTACTTAACATATTGACTTGAAATCTTGCATACATATTCAATATACATAGTATGACAATGTGTGAAAGTTTCAGCTAGCATATTCCTGTTATAGGGAAGATATTTGAACAACATTTCGTAAACGTCAACATATATGTATCAAATGGATTCAACTATGTATCATTTGGATTCAGAACGGTAACAAATGGATGCTATAATAAATTATGCTTTTATCATGATGATTTATTTACAGATGGACAACTGGCCAGATTTTCTTTGTATCCATTGTTTGGATAAACATTCCTTATTCAGTGAAGTAATTAGCCACATCATTACAATACACCCTCATGAAGAATTGAAAATTGATAGACTTTATATAGACCCGTCAACTGGAAAATGCCATTACAGAAGAAAAAATTATGGTTTCATCCCTTATACTGTGAATTTGAAAAACGGGTCCATAACATGTAATGATGACAATGAAGATGTTGAAATTAGGTACGCCAATCAATGAAGTATGATATACACGGATGAGTAAATATAGATTATTTGAACAAAAGTGCAGAATTCTTCCATTAGATGGTTCAAAAGTGTTGCTTTGCTACAGAACGTTTTTGTACAGGCATCACATTTTAACCTTTCTCCCCTGGTATGGATGCGCTCATGTCTAGTGAGCCTTGAATTGGATGCTAGCACCTTCTCACATCCCTGTAAAATAACAATATCTGCTCCTGAGTTTTGAAGTATCAATCAAATAAAACATTTAACTCAAATCTGCACTTTTTTCCCAGGCCATGTTGTTCTTTACCATGCGTTTTTAGTGCGCTTTTGCTATTGAAAAGGTTGCCGCATTCATCGCACATGTGGCGTGTTGGGGCAGTTTCCTCCACTGGCTGTACGACAACCAGATCCATCTGCAAAATAGTTGTGATATATATGGAAAATAAAATCAAGATGTCCATCATCTTGAGTAAACATCAGATTATCGTCGGGCATCAAATATTCACCATATACTACTGTAAAATTATATTTTTGTTGAATTATTGTCCCAACTCAAGTTTATATGTAACCATAGTTGTTTCTTCCTGATGTATCCAATGAGAGCGTTTAAGAAATATATGTAAAATATTAAAAATACACACATTCAAAATGATTCAATTAAAACCTAGCCAGTCTGTTCATTGAATCCAATTAGAACGTCTACTAATCCACATGATACATCATAATTATTTCATACCATAACCCCAAAAATATTATAAAATGCGTTGTATTTGTATTTTACATCACACAGACATATTTGTGTACGTGAAATAATTATATTACTTGAATTTTTTATTCCCCATTATAAGGTAAACATATGGCAATTATACATACCTTCTCACAGCTATGAGCGAGGTGATAAAACTGGTCGAGTGAACTCGTTTGAGTTATCTATTCGCTGTAAAATTATCAGAGAATGTGTGTTTATAGCGTTGCTTTGGTTTGGTGAATCAATGAAGTATGATATACACGGATGAGTAAATATAGATTATTTAACAAAAGTGCAGAATTCTTCCATTGAAAAGTACAGAGGCGGGTACTCACGAAACATTACATGTGCTTGACTGCATCCACATAGATCGACTAGCCACAGTGTATGAAGCTTATGAATAAACTTACCGCCCTTTCGACCTTCCACTGAGTGGCCATTTTGTGTCTTTGCCGCGTTGCAGCCTCGTTTTGAACAGATATGCTTGACTGCGCCGCGTTACCTCTGACCACGGTGTTTTCATGAATTGTAACTGTCTATAAGCCATTTATGGGAAAACAAACATACGAAATTGCTTTAGATCACCAGGGAAACGCACAATCAAGTTAATTGAGAAAACACCCTTCACATAATGTCAAAGGTGTATACCTAATCAATGTTATATTCCCACTTTTCCAGGGATAATGGGTTTCATTAAATAGCACTAACTTGATTAAAACATCCTGTTGAATTATTAACAATTCTTGAAAATGTCGTCGGATTGATTCTGTCAAGAGAATCATCATACCCTCCTTCCCGAGGTCCGAGAAGACAGTACACATAATGGTTATGTACTGGGAGGCTTTGTATACAAGGTTTATCCCAATGGAAATATGAGAATACACATTTTCCAGATAACATAACAGATGTATCCCATACCCTCTGTTGAGGGTTTAGGTACACTGGTACATTACACCCTATAAAATTCCAAACATACTTCAAGGTACGCATTTTCTCTTAAAAAGTAGTTTTTAAGTTTGTGAAATTTTCATACTCATATTTTGCTGGAGCAGACCAATGAATTGATATTAAAAAGTTAAAATATAAAGCATAAGTTTGGAATATAGTTTTTATTTCGTGAATTGAGTAAAACATAAATTGAGTTCGCTTTTCGGGAGCTGGACCGGGATGGATACAGCATGTATACCAATATATACACTCCCCTCTATAAGTTTGGCGACCTTAGCTCCCCCATTAAACTACGTGTTAAAGCCCTTTTACATTTGAATTTTTATTTACTTAACCTACGATGAAAATACTTATACTATTCATGGAAACGCAATTTGACTTTATTTCCAACCTCCAAATTTTCTCAATTTTTTCTCAGTTACAATAAGTCGAAAATTGATGATTTTGATTAATTTCTAAAAATCGACACTCCCCTGTTAACCAATGGGAAATGGTAAGTTTGCCGCAAGTCATATGACAGAATATCCATCCATCCGAGTCCTTGCAAAAATACGAGTTAGGCAGGCAATTGGATTTGCTAACTTTATTTAACAAAAAATTGACATGTTTCTTCAGGTTCAACAAAGTTATAGAGCTTTCAAGTCAAAATTGTTTTTCAAAAAACCTCTCCCATTGAAATAACACAGGAGGCGAAAAATTATTTTCAAAAATGACTTTGAAGCGCTGTAACTTTAGTATTTATCAAATAAACTAAAAACTTAGTGTACAAAAAAAGTTAGACAATTCAATTTTCTGTATAAAGTATTTTTTGCTGAATCTTTTACTGAAAAGATATCCTGATATCTGATTTGCCCCGAATCCTCCATTTCCCATTGGATTACATGGGAATGACGATTTTCAAAAATTCATCAAAATCATCAATTTTCGACCTATTATAATTGAGGAAAAAATTGAGAAAATTTGGAGGTATTGGAAATTAAGTCAAGTTACGTTTCCATTAATATTATAAGTTATTTCATCGCCGGTTAAGTAAATAGAAATTCAAACGTAATGAGGCTTAAAGAAGTAGTTCAATGGGGGAGCTTAGGTTGCCAAACTTATGGAGGGGAGTGTACCTCATATCCAAAACCTCCAATAACATAATCCTAATGTACTTAGAATAAGATAACTTGAACCAATGTTTCTTGTGTTATACACCATCAATCGTTCATTTTCAGTCTTATTTATGTCAAATATTCATAAGCAAGTGTAGTTAGAAGAAACTTTCAAGTGAGGTTTTATATAACATTATTTTAGGCATAGAGTTCCCTATGGAAAATTGAGATAATGTCTTGATTATTTCATGTAGGAATATCTCAATTATGTACCAAAGAAGATTTTTGGGCTGATTTATCAATGTATCAATTATCAATTATTTCTGGTATTACCCTACCTCAATGATTTCCCACTCTCCACTCTCAAGAAACACCTCCAGGTTCACATGCGGCTCCATGCACGTCAAGTTAACATCGTTACCCGTGTAAACCCAATTTGCAAAAATAAATTTGCAAATCTGATCATCAAAGGGGTAAAATTTGATGTTCACTGGACAAACTGTTGAAAAGTCTCCCCCTAAAAGTGAAGAAATATATATTATATATTCCCAGGGAGAAATCAATTGTATTGAACTTTTGGGACTTCAAATCATAATTCACAGTCAATTGCTCTAGGCAAACATCCTTAGAATGCTACAGTGGTGGCGGTCTCAATTTCTTCTCTTGAAAACTCGATATAATTGTTAGCGAAATAAATGGTTAATTCAAGAATCAAAAAATGAAGAAATGAGCTGAGGATATGACAGCAATTTAAGTCCCAAGGTATTATAGTCCACATTGTATACTGGCCCGATTACAGTAGTTTAAACACATATAAATCAATGGAGGGGACAATATTACACGGGACATCTAACTTTTATATCAAACTAACAGGGCTTCAAATCTCATCCGCAGATGGTATTCCTCCAATTGAAGGGATAGAGAGTCCCTTGTGTAGTAGTCTATATGATGGATCTATAGTCAAATAAAACCGAATTACCTATATCTATATTTGCAGCACCATCACTAAGGTATCTCACTTGAAACAGTTCGAAATATTCTCTTTTGAAAATATCGCCCGGGCTGGAAAAACAAAATAATGCAAAAATGGATTCACAAAATACTCCAAGATAAAATTGGGCCATGGGTTATTACAATGCGTTACATGTATATCTTTGGATATAAACAATCCTTTTTGCATTATTTTCACAGGGCTAATCACGGCAACTTAGAACTCAGTGAGGACAAAACGGAAAAACTGGTCAAAGCCGGGGAAGGTCCGATTGACGATTTGCTTTGGGTTGGCCCATAGAAAGAGAACCGACGACCCAAACATTAAAGCGCCGTTGAACAAATGGGCGTCTTTTAATACGTATAAAAGTCACTACTTCTCGTTTTCCTCTAGGTCCCTTCAAGTCCTAAATTTTATAATTTTAATATTTTGAGTTTACAAAAATCAAACTATATCAACGTGCCTTCCATATTTGATATTTATCTTACCTACTAAATAAGGCCCATCGTGGTAACCAAACAAGCTCAGGGAGAACGTTGATATATTCGATTCCTCCATAATCTTCTGGATTCCAAGTTATAAATTCATCACGCCAGTGCTGAAGTACAAATAAACATTTTTTTGACAAAATATTAAAGGTGTTCAATAATCAATGGACAGACAGAACCTTATCTTGGTACATTCACAAACCTTTTTGGGCTATTATTACAAAAAATCAAGACATTCAAATGTATAAGCACAAATGCCAAAGGGAAGGGTGACTAAAAAAGTGACTAGAAACCCAACAAGAAAAGCAAACTGTAAGTGTAAATCTTTCATAAGAAAAGTAGACCCTATATATCCTAAAATCATGATCTAACGTGAAAAGAAACAATGTCTAACATCCCCCTCCCCCTCCAATCGAGAACCAATATCACAATCCAGGACCTGAACACCAAGGGACATTTCATTCATACTGAAGTCATTACAATACATGTTGAAGAAAAATTGAAAAAATTGATAGTCAATACTCATAACATCAAAAATAGTTGTAGATACTAGTACTCATAAAAGAGTATTCAGTCTCAAATGATGTGGGATAGATAAAATCCAGTCTCGAAGTCCATAGGCAATTCAAAGGGTCAATATCCGTTCGCAAAGCAGAGCAGTGTTTGATTTGCACACCCTACCGCTTGTGTACTTTGGTGTGTTGGCACACCCTGTACGCTTATAACGGTTATGTAATTTTGTTTTGGCATTCCCTGTGCACTTATAAAAGGTGCTTACAAATAACGCAAATGCGAGTAGGTAGTTACCAGTTTCCCCACCAGGTGGCTCGCTCGGGTCAGATAGTATGGCGGGTATAGTAGAAAGTTCCCTTTAACTTAAATTGCATCTGTTTAAGTGGTTCAATTTTCATATAGCCCTAATGTATCGAATAGTTATGCAAATTAAAGTATGTCCAGTAAATGAAAATGTTATATGTCCAATACAAGAAAAGATATTTCACTTTTTGTGATTTTGTAATATGGAGTCTATGGGGAATCAACCCGAACGAGAAGTCACATTTTCAAAAAATGTTAAATTTTCAAAGTTGATAAACAATTTTCGAAACCATATTTTTAGATGTATTTTAACATGTAGATTTCAAATATGACATCACTTTGACTGAATTTTGGATATTTAATGATGCAATCAAGATCATTTCTACTCGCATCTAGTTTATTGTATTCTGGCAAATGTATTCCAAATGTAACGTTATTGCGTTTTTGCACAGCCTGTGTACTTGCAAGTGTGTTGAAAGGTCCATTGACCGAGATATATATTTTATAAGTTCAAGACTATCGTGTCTAATAGTTATACCAAATCAATTAGACTAGTTATCATCAATTGATTAACCAAGAATGGATTCCACTAGCTTGGTATTTATATTTGTACAGGTGAGACCTTTCAGATCTAAAATTAATCAACTAATGTACGAGAAAGTGGCACTAATAGCAATGTAATGTGAAGAAATAATTGATGTTTTAAACGGACAATGACTGATAAGGTCTTGCGGATTGCGGATTGCCGTATAACAATTAATCATACACTCATTTATCAGTAAGGACATTAACTTCTTATATGGTCTCCGTTTTTTGTTTGTTTCTAGTTATGGTTAACTCAAAGTATCGACCTATATCCCGATCATTTCTTGTGAATTTTGGAATTTTTCGTTTGGAAATAAGACCAAATTTCACGATTCAAATGCCGAAGTGAACAAAATGGCGGCTGTTTGAATTCAAATTTTGTAATCAGGACATGCCCATATATAGCGAAAATATCAACTCTGGGAGCCAACTCTCCTTGTTAAACCGCTTGAACGGCTTTAAATAATCTAATCGATTCAGACAGGGGGTGCGGGGGGGTCGGTTGAGCACTTTTCAAGTAATTTTGGGTCAAAGTTGTCAATTGTTTATCCCCCTGGATTTTGTGACCACCCCTTGGCAAAAGCTGGCTACGGGCCTGCTATTACTTACGCTCTCCACCCATCCCGTAACAGTCAGCACTTGGTCTTTCTCTCGCTGAAATATTGGACAGAATTTGAATAAATTATCTATATGGTCGATCAAGTGCTATATGATTGTTTATTTTATATTCAATAGCGTTTTTGTTGTGAATACGTTCCTATGTTATGTTATGAGAGTAACTAGATTTTTACATTTGAATTACCAAGTAAAAATGTAATTTGGAGGAATTACGTGTTTTTATGAGAACTTGTACGCGAACGTGAAAATTATGACCCACAGGCAATGAGGCAAGTAAAAACTACGAATTGGATAACTAATCCCTAGAATACTACAATTCTTTACACGTTCATGTACTTAAAATGCGTAAGTTACCCTCGTTATACTATTTTACTTACCAACGCATCTATTTGTGAAATGTAAAATTTGATGGCAACCTCTACGCTGTCCTTTGCATTTCGTTTTGGAAGTGCATTTCTGTTGTATCCAGATTCATAGAACAACTTACTGAGCAGTCTGGTCTCGTTGGAGAGAAACACAGAATTTGTCAAATTATGGGGATGGGGAACCTCGGAAGCTAAAACAAAATATGTATTACTTACTTGAATGTAGTGAGGGGAATCTGTGTAATTTATCAATCGACAAATCAATCAATAAGTAAACTATACTCTTTGACATGTAGACGTTTATTGGCCCACCTTGCAGTGTCATGAATGAAATTCATCTTGCTTTTGTTTCCGACAGTGAACAAAATACTTGCGTATTCTTTTTTTTTATCACAATACGCATTAATACCTGCAATAAGATCTCCCTTTCTCTCGTCTAACACCAGGAACAAAATGATGCACATCCACATATTGTATTACAGAGCATATATTTAAATATTTGACATCAAGGTAAAAATGTTTGTTCCATCATCAACTGGCCATGGATCGTTGTATCAAACTCTGTCGTTCGTAAATCGATGACGTTTTAGTATTCGCATTTCTTTTACGTAGTGTTTTTAACACCCTTTCGTACTGCCAGTTTGAATAGTTGTTTTAATGGGGTTAAAGAATAGATCAGTGACATAAAGTTCCTAGCCTGATAGAATCCAATTATCCAGAAACAGAAGAAACCACTAATTCACATTGATTATCAATGTATGTTTTAAGTGAAATAATTGAAAATGAATCCTTGCAAAATCTGTTTCAAATGAATGATTATCTCAGAAATATCATTGTTCGTTTTATGTTCTGATGCATCTTTTATATTCTTTATTAATTACGATTTGAATAAATGTATCAACTTCACATCTGATTCTGGTACATATCTCCGGTTACTCGTCAAATATAACTTATTATACAAAGGAATTTTGCAATTAACTCAATTGATTTCCTGAATGTTATCCCATGTTTGGTCTATAGTTAATAGACGTCAATATTACTAATGCTGAAAATCACTGCCCGTTTAATCAAATCACATCATTTCTATGTTAGAAACGTAAAAATCGTAACATGTTAGCAAATGTTTGAGAAAGTGATTTTATATTTCAACTAGTGTCACATCGCTACCAATTTTTAGAAACGAAACATGGAGGCCAATAGTTGGGAAATTGAATACGATTTTCTCTTTCAATAAGTTAAAAATGTATAATGACGTCGAAATAAGAGGTAGCTGCAGTTACGTAATGAATCGTGTAATAGAATATTCGTTCCATCCCTTTTAATTAATTAGATATGATTTAAATAGAATATTATGCTAATGAAATGAACACTTGCGACCTTGGGATATAGTTAAAAGAAATAAGTTTTCGAGAAAGAAATTTTCGAGAAAGAAATTTTCGAGAAAGAAATATTTTCAAGTTCTAGGTAAACAAACACACTTTGAAACAGCAGCAGATATTTTGATTTTGAAACACATCATACCGTAATTGCGTTCTCTAACGTCCGCGCGATTGCATAAATAAACATCTGAGGTGATAACTACCAAGTCAAAGAAACCAGCAAAGCATCCAAAGTACATCGAGATGGGGATATAAACATCTTTGGTTGCTATGTATCCCGTTTATATCGACGTACAATGAAGTAATCTTCGAGAAAAATATGTCTGCACCTACACTGATCAGATCTGACATCTTTTGATGAAACAGATATAATAGGAAATAAGAGCTCTGTACTTAGCTTTCTCTTGATGAAATCTCATGCTTAGAAGTTATGTATTCTGTGTCCATGGAAATCAAATTGGCTGTTCAAGTATTCACTCTTGAAAAAGTATATTTCTTGAAGACCCCACTTTGGCTTATATTGTAGGCTTACCCAATGTTTTTTAATTTTCAAAAAGTGTTTTTTGTAGGACTTTTTTGTTCGAAAAATCATTAATTTATTTAAAACTTAATTCTTGAGCTCATACTTATCTTTTAATAAGTATTAATTAACATCAGTGAATAGCAGTTACGTAACTTTTGTTACTTGAGTATAATTAAGAAAATTCGTCAATAAATACGCGAGAAATGAACTTATCCATGCATGAAAGTGGTTCAGAGAAAATGTATATTAACATTTTAGTTCTCATTGAAACCAATGGTACATCAATATTTAAAACCTGATATATTCTTCTTGTCCACCTCGTTAGACAATCAACATTGGATTATTTTAAAAGTTTAACATATTATTTAGAAAAATTGACAATTGAAAGACTTTTTTTGACTTTAAAAAAAATCTGCACCCTAAATGACATCACAATGATGTCACTTAGAGTGCAACATTTTAAAGGCAGAATCAGATCTATAGGGGGTGACAAAATTACAAGCAATGTGCATAATTGACCTACCAATCTATTCCTTACAATATCAAATACAATATCTCCCAAAAGATTCACAATATGTTATAAATTGTTGAAGTTATTAATGATTCAAAGTGCAAAAATGGGTGAAAAATGTTTAAATTCTCCCAAATAATAAGAATGGTAACCATTCTTATAGAAAAATAATACATTATTTTAAAAATATTTTGTTTTCCTTGAATTAAGTATGCACTTTTGTGATTTTTAGAAAATAGACGTGACAAGGAATGACATGAGCCAAAAATATTCTAAAATTGATACAATTTTTTGTTTAGCCTGCTCGCTATCTCTGATTCTCTCTTTAATATGCTAAATCATTTAAGTGGCTCATTCAATATCACTGGGGGGTATCGTGATGCAACAACACCGTGTTGTTGCATCAAGATGGCCAGACTTCCGGTGATAGATTTTCGTACGATATTTTGTTTCCCCAATTAAACCCATTTCTAGGACGAGTTGCTCAATAACCATACACGTGCAGTTAGCGCACGATCTATATTTAAAGAAACTGTCATTAGTATACATGTACCATCACCAAGAAGCAATAAGTTCACGGTTTTAGCTCCTCACTATTGATGCAACAACACCAAACCGAAGATGCAACAACACTCCTCTGGATTTGAGCAATGATGCAGCAACACCAATTAATAGTATAATTTCAGAAGACCATAAATCTCGAGAGGAACAGATTTTTAAATGCTACTATTGCAACACCGTTACCAATTAGCCTATCCATATTTGCGTTCTTCTCAAGGCATTCAAAATACACGTCCTGCGGGCGAAGATCCTTTATATACAGGGTGTCAAATAAGTCCCGTCCCCCCCTCTACAGCCAAAACCAAGATATTTGGTACCAAGTGTGATATATCATTGGAAAGGTCTTCCAAAGTTACGTTGATTGGCATATATCTGACACATGTCAATCAATCTCAGAAATTTTTACATTGTATCAAATGAGGTGACCATATGCCTAGAAACATGGCAAATTGGCGTATTTGGCACGATTTTAAGAATCGTGTATAAGAAAGGTCACGGGACCAAAATATGACTAAATATGTTTATGGCGATGAATTAAACCTATTTCTGGATAGGGTTAGATGTGTAGAAAAAAGAGGTGCAAGGAAAGTGGTGAAAACCTTTTTGTAACAAGTGGAATCTGAAAAATATTAACTTTTTGATGTATTTCTGAGGTCATATCCTTGTCATTTTGACGCAAAAAAGCTACTTAAAGGAGGGCAAGTTAATTTTAAAAGACATCAAAAAAATATAGATAAATTTCATCCAAAATACTTGAGAGTTGGTGAGTTAATATAACTTTGGATGATCTTTCCAATGGTATATCACACTAGGTACCTTCTGTTAAGGTTTTAGCTGTAGCAGGGGGGACGGGACTTATTTGACACCCTGTATATTTTCAAAAATTTATACTTTTACATATTATAATGTACTGGACGTTGTTCTATAACATAGTTGAATCGCCTTTAACATGGCAAGCTTTAGTAACCCAATCTATTTTCATAAACCACTGTTCCATAGCTTGATGACCCTGACTCCAGTTAGTATCATTCAAAATGGTGGACAAACATCTTTCGTTCTCGGTAAACATGATGAGCTATTGGATATTATCTGTCATCCATTTGTGGAACAGTGATAAACTAGTAGATGTACGTCACCACTGTTTATCAAATTATAACTAAAACAGTTTAACTGTGACATTCGTGAGCTTATGTTGATGGGATGATTGCTTCATCTATGATATAATATGATATGATTCTTTATTTCCTCCAATTTAGAGAGCCAACGTGTAAAACGTCTAATTGACTTTATTAGAGAGGCCGTTTAATTACACGTTTAATGGAAATCTTGCACGACGCACATGTAGAATTATTGCTCTCTTTGGATTCCTTCTCTCCGACTGAGTAAAAAGGTAAACAAAAGTGATAAGATTTAGGGCCCAAAAAGGTAAATTGATAGGGGTACAGTTATCCCAGATATCCCGGGCCCTCGGGAAATATCATATTGTCTCTCGAAATAAAACCAATATTGAATCCCTCTCAGTAAACAACATTTATATAGTAATAGCATTGTATAACTGCAATATCATTAAACCAACACTCATCCTATACAACTCTTGAGAACGATGTACAACTCCTGGATAGTGTAAACTCCTGAGCAGCGTATACAACTCTTCAACTTGACATATGACATCATACTTTGGGTGGGATAACAAAGGATATACAATATACAATTGTAGACCTCTCTTGAGGTCAACTGGCAAAATTGTATACCGATACTGTAATCCTTGAAAGTTCGGAGGTCGAGGTCAACAGTACTCCCAGGGTTTACTGTTGAGGTATACACTTTGGCCAGTTGACCGAATAGAGAGGTTAACAATTGTTTGTTAGTCTGAGGATATAATATACAATTGTAGACCTCTCTTAAGGTCAACTGGCAAAATTGTATACCGATACTGTAAACCTTGAAAGTACTGTTGATCAAGACCAGAGGTCGAGGACACTTTTGCCAGTTGACCGAAAAGAGAGGTTAACAATTGTTCTGTTAGTCCAAATAATATAATAATTGGACGAATATATAATCGAATATCACGTGAACATATTTGATAAGTAAAGGTATCATATTTTAGCAAAAATCCCCAAACCGTCGAATACTTGTAATTTTTTACACAACTTATTTTTTCAAAATTAAAAAAATTTCAACATTAAAAAAAAAATTTCAAAAATAGGGGTCAACAGTAAGTAGTAGTGGTCAACAGTTTACAATTGTTGACCTCCCCAGAGGCCAAGCGGCAAAATTGTATACCGAGACTGAAAACCGAAAAACTACTGTTGACAGAGACCGAAGGTCGAGGTCAACAGTAGTTTCAAGGTTTACAGTCGAGGTATATGATTTTGACGGTTGATCGAATGGAGAGGTCTACAATTGTTTTGTTAGTCCGAGTAAACTAATAATACGACAATCATCAATCGGCATGGCTTCATTTCACAACCTTTTCTCCGAACCATGTTAGCAATATTTTTTGTTTAGAAAATATGGAGACAGTGCAAGTAGCTTAACTCTGTATTTGGCACATCACGGCGTACTCGTTAGTGAATTAATGTTAATTTTAGGTTTCTATTTGTATTTTTGCTATACTTGTCGCCTAGTAAAGTCATTTTCATCAACGTTTACAAAATGTCCGTCTTCCATGTTTTTTGTGACGTCATGAAACTTTTTTTCAAAAGTAGTGGTCAACAGTACCTAGTAGCGGTCAACAGTACATAATTTTGACCGCTTATCACCCAATCAGAATCGAGTATTTCAGTTGAGGTACTAACAATACATTTTGTTGCCCGCTCATCAACCAATCAGAATTGAGTATTTCAATTGAGGTACTAACAACACAAAATGACTGATATCTGTTGTCTTTACAAAAGTATACTAGTTATTTGTAAGCAATTTCCATACGGTAAATCAAGGGCATTTAATTTAGAAAATGTATAATCTTTATTTTTCAGATACAATATCAATGAGATTGCCTCCCGGGGATTCTGTACTTTATTTAGTTTGCCTTGTATATCCTTTTAACTTTGATATAGACAAAGAAGAAACCAAACAAAATACGTTTCGTTCATGGACCACTGACTCACGCGTTTTATTCATGTCCCGACCTACACCTGTAAAAAGAACATAAAACAGTTTCTCGTGTTGTTCAATGATACATTATATGTGCGTTTTTGCATCAGCACATTGGTGTTGTTGCATCATCGATAAGAAACAGAGTGGTGTTGTTGCATCAATAGTGAGGAATTAAAACCACGAATTTATCGCTTCTTGATGATGCTACATGTATACCAATGACAGTTTTTTAAAATATAGATCATGCGATAACTGGATGTGTATGATTATTGAGCAACTCGTCCTAGAAATGGGTGTAAATTGGGAAAACAAAACATCGTACGAAAATCCATCACCGGAAGTCTGGCCATCTTGATGCAACAACACGGTGTTGTTGCATCACGATACCCCCCAGTGAATATGGAGACATTTTATTATTGAAATAGTATGTCCTACTTTATGTTTATATCTTCGCAATGGTGTTAAAATATTGTGTTTTGCACTGAATAGTGGAATATTTGATGATAAAAACTTCAACTTTTATTTGAAAAATGGCGGGAAATTTAAAATAAAAATCTGACAACTTTTTCTTCCAAATAAAAAATTTCAAAAATCTGTAAAATAACTTTAAGTCATGAAAAATAGTAAATGAATGATAAAAACATATTTTCAAACTTAACACGGGGTCTACTATGTTAAAAAGTAGCAGGTACTATTCATATATAAATGAATTGGCCGTAGAAATAGCGGTAGTCCGTCAGCCGATAATCGGCAGTTGAATTCGCGAATGCTACCTTGTTTTGTGGAGATAAAGATTTGCACATATTAGCTCAACAAGAGCTCTTCAACTAGGAAAGGATTCGTGTAATGTTGTTTAAGCAGGGTTCTCTCTTATACAGTCGAGTCACTGACCCACGGGTGCTTCGTGCTAAAAATACTTACCAACCAAAGCGCAGATGTAGTTTTCACACGTCCTTCAAACAGCCTTCAGTGAGTGTGCCTGGGTTTGGTCTAAACTTGAGGTTGTACTTTGATTAGAACATCACCACGATGAAGCTGCTTTGTTGTGTTTTGCTAACATTGTTTGTAGCTTATGTAAATGGTGAGTCTCTTTGTTCTTTATTCGATGATGATATCACGTAACTTTACAACAATGATTGATGATATCTTGAGTGGCCTGAAGAAACTCATCGAGAAAGAAATATTTTCAAGTTCTAGGTTCCAATTATTCAATATGGTCCATTCGTGACTATAGCTACTAACATCGCATTTGACTGGCAATACATCGTTACTATCTGGAATATTAGGCATTCCCAAAATCACACATTTCAACTATAACAATTACAAAAGTTGTAATTACAGTACATGTAAGTACTATGTAAAAATGAAGGTTATTCCAGGAAACACATTTTCTGCATTAAGGGGGCACCTAGCCGATTTTGAGGTAACGTGAATGAAATGTTTCTATTTGTTTTATCGGGGGGGGGGGGGGGTCATATATTAAGTATACTTTCATTTTAAAAGTAATCGTAAGTTGGAGGGGGGGTCTCCTCCAGAAAATTCCGAAAATTGAACATCATTTGGTGCATTCTGACCAATTTCAGAGCGTATGTCAAATTCCCGAGCCGGATTTTAGCGTATACAATTTGCGTTACTAGAGAGCTTTCGAACAGTTATTTGGAATAGGTATACGCAAACTTGTTCTTGTACAAGTCGGGTATAGCACTGGGGGGGGGGACTCTGGAAACGAAGATAGGGTGCTTTCATCCTTCAAATCACCACATAATAATTGACAAATGTGTAGTTCGTGAATTCTGGTTTCAAAATAAGATTTCAACTTAGAAATAAATTCTTTCATTAATCGGATATTCATAAATCAATTCTCTCGATTAGGAAACGAGGAAAATATTTCTAATGAAATGTACTTTCCTGGTTTCCTTTGAGAAACCTTCCTCCCCAGTGGTGTTTACGTAAAAAAGTTAAAGTTGCAGTGTAAGTTTGGCTGAAAACTCATATCGAAAGCTCTCTATTGACAATTAATCTCTTTTGATTTCCAGTTAAAATGCTGATTCTTCAGAGGGGGGGGGGGGGGGGCGTGGGCCCGCGACCCATCTAGATCCGCTAGTTGACGTAACGCCTCAATTTGCTCGCTTCGCGAACAGGTTTGCTTTAAAAGCGACACGTTCTTAATTTAGGATGCTTGATAAGAAAATCGTCGTCACACCCACCAAGATTGTTCTTAATTTACGGCATTTGATAAGCTGACTTGTTGTGATTGTGTAGGGTTGTGATTGTGACCCCTTTTCTTTTCTACCATCGATGAACGATGAACCTTCGATAAGGGAGTTCCATAGCTCAATAAAGCTGATATGATAGATGTTACTCTTGTGTTCTTTAGTTTACTTTGGCCAGACTGCCATAGACTTTCTCAAAATCATGGTTTAGCTAAAATGCGAATGCCATGCTATGGGATGACCCTCTTATAATGTACATATTGTGATTAGCCATGAAAATGTTGGTTGTCGAACGAAAAATCCACGGTTTTAAAGAAATTAAGCATTACCAAAGTTTTTTTAAGAAAAGTTGTAAAAGTCATGGAAAAAGATTTAAAGAACATAATCGAAATTATTATGATAGACAACATTTCACCAAATTCAAATATGCTATGACTCCAAAATCCTTCAGAGGGTTGAAGCGAAAATTGTTAATCCTTTTTGCGTGGCCTACAAGAATCTGCACTTTGCACTTTCTGTGGAAATCATATTGAATCTCTCGGGCACCTAATTCTTAACTGTGAATTAACAAAGAAATTACTAAACTATATTAAGGAATGACTGCCAGAGGAGCTTTCTATTTTATGTGACAAGAGAACAGTTACATTGGGTCCACTCCTTTCAAACGGAAAATCAATCTTATTAAATACAATTTTACGCATTTATAAGAGATATATTTTCCTCTGTAAATACAGCCTTTTCTTTTGGGGGGGGGGGGTTCAGAAGAAATGTGCAAGAATATTATTATCTTGGTGTAAAATTAGGGAAAGTGGAAAAGTGAAAAGAAATCCAACATTTATTTTGAGTGATGTGATATACACGTAAAGTTTTTTTAAAATACTCCAAAACTTTTTGGGGTATACTGTATACATAATTTGTAGGTACACCTGGCACATGACCTGCAATGAGTTGTCATATTAAGAGTTTCATGATCAACAACCTTGTAATATTGTAAGTTGTTATTGTATCATGGACATCTTAATGGAGTTTAACCTGAATTGAAAATTATTAAAAAAATATATGCTGTTAAAAAGAAGGAAAAGTAAATCATTCGAGGTTTAGTTTTGAAATAACTGCTGAAATGTCTTTAGAACATACAGGATATATTCTATGATATCAATTCAAAAATATCCACACGCGGATGGAGTTGAAAAGCAGGTTTCACTTTGTAGTCAATGCATCAGGAAAGTCATGTCATTTACAGGGCAGAATCAGTGTGCAGGCACAACGTATTACGAATTTCATCAATGTGTTCAAAACAATGGTATCTGTACGGACTTCAGTCTCCCATGCCCGGATGGATACTCCGACCTGTTCGTAGATTGCTGTGACAAGGATGGCATCCAAGAGACAGCAAACTGTTGCCTTGGACCCCTACCTTAGGTAATACCCACTACAGTACTTGAAATATGTTATTTTTCTCAGGTCAAGGGTGTCACCCTCTAGATACTGTTCGCCCGTCTGGATGTGCTGATTTGTACAATGGAACGTGTGTAGCTTTTACTGATCCGTGCCCACCTGACACTGCAGATTACTTCCTCAACTGTTGCGAAGATAACTTGGATGGATCCGTTACTGAAAACAAGTGTTGCGAAAGTAGGTCATAGATAAAAATCATCAAAGGAAAAGTTTGAGCAATATTTGGTGCCTGTGAGGGCATTCCTTCGCATGACCTTTTTCTAAATATCCTCCAACATACTGTACCTAGTATTGTATTGTATACATGTATTTATTGCCTCATTTATATCGGAGAATACATTTTAGTATTAATATGTTTACATATAAAATACTATATACAAATATTTTAAAAAATCAACATTTTCAATAAGACTAACGCCATTTGCTTGAACTTACTATTTCAACATCAATAGCGGAGTTGAAATTTCTGATTTTTTTCCGATTTCCTCCACTTTCAATGCATACACTCACTGTCATATATTTAGCAACTCTTTTTCCATTAGGCAACGCGTATAAGATTGTAATAACAAGCACCAAAATATAGACATAAACAGCATCATAATACTCTGACATTACTAGGGATTATCAGCCCAATATCTAATGAATGCCTGGTTCTAGTTCGAACCATACATTTTTACATGTCATTAAAATGTATTTAAATTAATCGATTAATTAAATTTAAATTTCTTTTCATTATCATAAAAATATTTACACTGTTGTTCTTATTTTAGGTATCTACCTTTTTCCATAATTGGGGCCGCTGCTTTGACAACGACTTAAACTGTCAATGACTAAATCTAATAAATATATGACTGATATATTTTAGTTTATTTGACAAATATTTCTTCAGTATTTTAAATGGTACCATTTGACTAAGATGCTATCATATCAGCACTCATATACAATTTGCCAATCATAACTCAAGAATTCCAAAATAAAATAAAATATGCACAAGTAGATAAGATACACAAATAAGTAAAAACCAAAGTCAGCCCATTTGTAGAGTCTAGAAAGAGGCCATAGTACGTGAAGTTGAGGCATACAATGAAGTTGGCCAATGTGTAGTCTAGAAAGAGGCCATAGTACGTGAAGTTGAGGCATACAATAAAGTTGGCCAATGTGTAGTCTAGAAGAAGGCCATAGTACGTGAAGTTGAGGTAATGAAGTTGGCCAATGTGTAGTCTAGAAAGAGGCCATAGTACGTGAAGTTGAGGCATACAATGAAGTTGGCCAATGTGTAGTCTATAAGAAGGCCATAGTAGGTGAAGTTGAGAGTAGTCTAGAATAAGGCCATATTGCTTGTAATTTCGTAGTAATTGTAATTTCAGTCGTAACACTGAGGAATAGAGTATAGTTTAGTTGTAGACTAGAGTTGAATGTTCAACATTGTAATGAAGTTGGCCAATGTGTAGTCTAGAAAGAGGCCATAGTACGTGAAGTTGAGGCATACAATGAAGTTGGCCAATGTGTAGTCTATAAGAAGGCCATAGTAGGTGAAGTTGAGAGTAGTCTAGAATAAGGCCATATTGCTTGTAATTTCGTAGTAATTGTAATTTCAGTCGTAACACTGAGGAATAGAGTATAGTTTAGTTGTAGACTAGAGTTGAATGTTCAACATGGAATTGAATAATGCAATGAAGTGTAGCTCAATCTATTCTGATCTGAGGAATGCAAATACGTATCTGGTCTGCTACAATCACGGGCAGAGTGCACGGAAACTGAGATATACAGTAACGCCCAATCTGCGTATATTTTAACCAAACTACTATGCTCAGATATAATGTGCTAATTTTCATGTTACTTTAAATTTGCTCTGAATACCAAAAGTTAGAGTTTTGTGGTTATCGTCGGTTTTTTACGGGAGACGTGAGAACTGACCGTAGCTATAGATTGCATGGAGCCTTTCAAATTCAAAGATGATGTTTTTGTGTAGCCCCCATTGTAAGAGGTCTGCCTCCGCATACCCGTGCAACAAAGCAACCTTCTCATCTCTTCCCGGAATCGACTACCACTCAAGCAATACATGAAAAAATTGATTGCGTGATTCAAGTAGAGAAACATATTAACAATAGCCCAAACAAGTGCGTCTCGTGCTCTCCCAAGAGGTGACCTATCCTTTGCGAAATCCTGGTACCCCGCTTCGTAGATGACAATAGGGCTCGTAAGGATGACAAAAATAAAGCTTATGGCCAAAAGCATGATGGTCATGGACCTCGTGTGGTCGGTCCTTGACGAACTGACGTTCATTTCTTGCCGGCGTTTCTTCGACCGCATCAGTTGGACAATGATGAGGACATTACAGATGATCAGCATCAGGAATGGTAACAAGGAGGCCACTGTTAAGTCCAGCCATGTCCAGACAATCCTGTGAAAGAAATCATTGTCGTCGACGTAGGTGCAAAGGTATGTAAACACGGCCGTACCCCTATACAAATAGTAGGTCCCGTGTGTAAATAAGAAATGACCGTTTATAAGGAAAATAATGACAACAATGACGGTCATTGTAATACATGTGGAAATCCTGGTACTGATGCGTTTAGACTGGAGGGGAAAGTAAACGGTGATGACCCGATCAACCGTAACAGCCACGAGTATCCATGCGGAAAAGTCCACTGCTGAGTATAAAAGAAACAAATGCGCTTTACATAGCCATTCTTCAACTTCGCGAATGTCCTTACCAACCACAGAGCGCATCCAGTGTCTTCCAAGGCCAATCACAAGGACTGTCATATCTGAGACTGCCAGAACAGTCAGGTACAAGGAAGAGGTCGTATAGCGCATCTTACTACACATCAACACGACAATTGATAATGTATTTCCAATAAGTCCGCCGAATATTAAGAATGGGGATACGTATTTCCAAATAGCCTGACTTGCCTTGTATTCAATGTAATCCTCCTTAGCTAGAATTCTATGTTTGGGTTCTTGAGCGCCATCGTCAGCTTTTGTAGTGAGGGCTATTTCCATAATTGTCGGATTGATGGTACTGGCGTTGAGAAGCTCGGAGTTGTTGATACTCATTACATCAGTTGTGAAGTTTATATGGTCGGTTATGTTCATACCAATCGCTACCATGAATAATGTTGTGATGTTCAACATTTTGGTCAACTAACTGAAACAGAATGAAAGCAATTCTCGCTAAATTACGGGTATTATAAGCCAACCTAGGAATTCCCGTGTAAAATCGGGAAATATTTGATAGAATACAATGACAATATTTGTCCAAGTTGCAAGTGTAAACTGCATTGGCCAAACTTACAATAAATTATAGTTTTATTAAACACCAAATGTTTTTATTCAACTCCATTCTTTTAAACTGTACTTACTAGTTTTACTAAATATGGGCAATGTTTTATACCATGGTCAGAGCAATATCAGGTATAATAGCAAGTGATAAATCACATATTTGAGACAGGGACGATATCAGGGATAATATCGGATTTAGAGGGATGATATCAGAGATGATATTGATATCATCCCTGGTAAATTCAAAAATTTTACAATTTTTCCCCAAAAATGAACTAGAAAAAGCGATACTTACGCAAAGTTCCAATTCTGTTTTGACGAATTCAAGAATGTTCCCGAATCTTCACAGTGTCACTTTTCTCGCTACCTTAGATAAACATATATCAACGAGCTTGCCGATAACTCGTCTCTAAAAAATATCTAGCTATGTGGTGCTCGCTATCCCACTGTTATAATATAGTATATTGCAATTCATGACTTATGAAGAAATTATAATTTCTCTCGTCATGTTTGATATTCTCAAAGCAGCATTCAAGAGCTCCGAACAAAGAGGTAAGTATGTGTAAAAATAAGGATATATTACTCTTTCAAGATGATAAATTAGTAAGAAGTTTACTTATACTCACAGAAGGGGAAACCTTAGCACGATTCACATCTTTAAGACCGTCAACGACGCAAAAGCGTCATACTTCAGCTTGATGAATAAGTTACACATTCATGTACTCCAAAGAAAACCGAGTTCCGTTTTAAATCATAGAATGAAAGTTTTTCGGAATGTAGCACAAAAGAAAGGAATTGACTTTTTGAGAAAATGACACTTTAGTAAAGCCATATTGATAGCGGTATATCTCAAGAATTTAACTTTCTGTTAAGGCAAAGTTGGTAAGTAAAGCCCTTGCTTCTTTTCAAAGAAACAGGGGATCCATGTTCGTCTTACTACAGGGAATGAGATGAATAGATTACAGTTCATTTGCAGTGTGATGGATGGCCATAGTTAAGGGGGGGGGGGCAACTTAAACGTAAATGGACGCAAACAGCGGATGTGGGGGGTATGTGCTATGGGGTACTTCATTGTATATTGATGGCCAAATCACTAAACGATTCGTGATAATCTATGCTCGTAATCTTTCATCCTTATATACAACCTTTAATTTACGCAGTACATTGGCTAGCTTTTAAACAATCATTTGCAAACTTACATCTAAATCTTACATCATATGAACTCCTAGATGCATGGTGTGTAGCAAAATCATCATTTAAACTGTAACACTTAAAGATTAATATTGATATATCTATACTTATTGGTGTAGATCCATGAACAACTGTAGAATCTCAGCAGCTATTGCCCTTTACTACTGTACCTTTTACTGCACAAAGAGACCTACGACCATTTACATTAAAGAATTTAGTTTTTCACACTATATTCCATATCAATCTAGAAAACTCCACGGAGTAGCAAATCCCACCGAACAAAAAATGTTTTGATAAATAGCTAGTGGCCATCTTGAATTTATTTTTTTTCTTGAAAAGAGCTCCCTTGTATCTAGATGTCAGCTTATACAATTTAAACCAAATCCGTCAACTGGTATTTGAGTAATCAAAGATGATGTTTTTTTTACAAAAATGGCAGCCATTTTGAAATTTCAGGTGGCATCTTGGAAATGTGTTCCTGAGCAGAGTTTCTTTGTCCTTAGGCATCAGCATATAATTTTATTTGGTAGCAATCTTGAAAATGTCTTCTTGAGTGGAGCTCCTATTTCTCTAGGCATCAGCATACAAAATTTGAACCAAATCCATCAACTAGTATTTGAGTTTTCAAAGATTATGTTCTGTTACGAAGAATGGCATTTTAATCTTTATTTTGAAATTCAGCCGCCATTTTGAAAAATCCTTCTTGACCAGAGCTCCCATGTCCCTGGGTATCAGTATATAAAATTTGAACCAAATCCGTCCACTGGTACTTGAGTTATCATCGATTACATTCTTTACGAAAAATGGCCTCAATACAATGGCCATTTTCTTCAGCAAACACCAAACCCAAAGACTTACGCAAGTTCTTTAGGTTTATGAATGTTCTAGATTAGTGATATGTACTTCATTTGAGCAGGATGAACATGGTTAGGATAATGTCTGGGAATCTTTTAACTTCTGAGAAAGTGGTTCTCTGAAAGATATTAAGGTAGTTCCGTAGGTTCAGATATTACAATGGCTTCCATTGAAAATCGGAAGTAATCATTACACTGACCGTTTGTGATATCAACATCTTCGGTGGCTGCCATCAGTGCTCTCCCGTTTAGATTGATGCATAATGAAGTTATCTTTGAGAAAAATATGATTGCATCAACTCTGATCAGAACTGACATCTTTTAATAAAACAAATATCATTAGAAATAAGAGCTCTGTTCTTAGCTTTCTCTTGATGAAATCCCATGCTAAGAACTCATGCACTATGCAGTCTGGGCCACTGGAAATCAAATGGTCGAGTTCGTGTACTCACTCCTGAAAAAAGCATATCTCTAAGGTTCCTACAGAGAAATAGATACTATTTTGGGATTTTATTTATCGACAAAAGACCCTACGGTTTTTGAAACGAAGGAAAAAGAATTATCTTACCTTTCTTGGGAGGCATGCTTTGTACCTTAACTCGATGGATCAACAGAGAAATCTCAAGAAGTTGAGGGTAACCGTCATTTAAATATGAATATGAAAAGAAGCATGTACCATTCATATTTAAACCAGTTGGCCATAAAAATAACGGTAAGTACTTGCCAACTAAAGCGCAGATGTAACTTTCACACAGCTTTCAAACAGCTTTCAGTGCGACTGGGTTTGGTCTAAACTTGAGGTTGTATTTTGATTAGAACATCACCACGATGAAGCTGCTTTGTTGTGTTTTGCTAACATTGATTGTAGCTTATGTAAATGGTGAGTCTCTGTTCTTTATTCGATGTCGATATCACGTAACTTTACAACAACGATTGATGATATTTTGAGTGGCCTGGAGAAACTAATCGAGAAAGAAATATTTTCAAGTTCTAAGATTCAATCATTCAATATGGTCCATTCGTAAGAAACATCGAATTCGAATTTTGATGGACTTTCTATTTTCATTTACTTTGACAAATTCTATTTGAGAAAAAACTAGAAAATTGAAAGGTTCCACCGTCCATATTTCCCATTATTTATGACTGGAATTTCCATTTTCTGATCTTTTTCAGAATTTTATTTAATATCGTCAATACATCGATCAGCAAAGTCATATCATTTATAGGGCAGAATCAGTGTGCAGGCACAACGTATTACGAATTTCATCAATGTGTTCAAAACAATGGTATCTGTACGGACTTCAGTCTCCCATGCCCGGATGGATACTCCGACCTGTTCGTAGATTGCTGTGACAAGGATGGCATCCAAGAGACAGCAAACTGTTGCCTTGGACCCCTACCTTAGGTAATACCCACTACAGTACTTGAAATATGTTATTTTTCTCAGGTCAAGGGTGTCACCCTCAAGAGAGTGTTCCTCCGTCTGTATGTGCTGATTCTTATGATGGATTCTGCGTAGATTGGTTTGATCCATGCCCTCCAGAGACTGGGGATTACTTCCTCAACTGTTGCACAGAAAACGCGGATGGATCCGTTACTGAAAACAAGTGTTGCGAAAGTAGATCTCAGACTACCATCATCAAAAGAAAAATTTGAGGAATTTTTGAAGCCTCTAAGGACATTCCTTGGCATAACCTTTTTCTAAATATCTTCCAACGTATACATTTAAAAATCTACATTTTCAATATGACTACCAAAAGGCCTAATCTCATTTCAAAGAGCAACACAGTGAAATCTTCCTCCAAGAGTCGAAATGAGGTTCTGAGATATTACCACCATTTTCGCCCATGGCTGAAAGAGCAAGAACTTGATTGCAACTGAACGAAAATTATGAACCGCCATTACGGCCCGCCATCATTGGCTCAAGTCAATATAGTAAAACACAAGCATTTTTAAATAATGACTCCCTGATATTTTACACAGTTGTACATCATTCAATTTCTACCAGCCTACTATATTTCATGACCACCAGATTGATAGTCACAATATTACAGCAATTAAAAGAACATGCCCTACGTGGCCACTATCGCACTTTCGGCAAACCTGCACACATAGTCCAAAATGTCCTTACGTATGTGGATACGGCAAAGATAGACTGTATGAGAATGACCAACTGCAGACCTCAAAAGTAAGATCATCTGTGTCACTCAGGCCATACCTGCTGATGAATGCATTTGGGTCAGTGACAACTGTGCAGGTTTGACTACAGCGCTATGATGGCCAAACCTGAATCATGTTGTTCAAAGTGCTGTAAAATTGTGACTATTAGTCTGATGGTCATGAAATATGGTAGGGTGTTAGGACAGTGAACGATGTAAAATGTGTGAAATATCAGGGAGCAACTTTATCAATCCAATATCTGCTATATATATTTTAGCCCGAACGATAAATTTCTAAATGTCAATAGAATTAAAATATCTAAATATTTACTCTGTTGTTCTTATTTCAGGTGCAACACTTATTCCATAATTGGGGCCGCTGCTGCTTTAACAACGACTTAAATTGTTAAATAAATCTAATGAATACATATATGACTGATATATTTTCGATTATTTGACAATTATCTTATTTTGGCTAAAATGCTATAGAACTTGCCAATCATAACTTCAAAATTCTAGATATAGAATATATCCTTCACAAGAAAGTGTAATATACAAACCAGCAAAAAAAAGTCGGTCCATTCTAGAAAGCCATAGTGCGTGAAGTTGAGATCATGAGACACATGATGAAGTTCCCCTTGTAGACTAAAGTACGCGAAGTCACTGAAGTTGATGTAAATAGTGACGTCAGCTCTATATAGCTTTTATGTTAGTCTCAGGACGTTGTAGTCTAGAAAAAGGCTAGAATTGCATAAAGACGTTTTGTCTACAAACAGCTGATTTTTTCAGTTCTGAATTTCCTCGCCGGAATTGTGCTGCCACCTATTACAGGACGCCACACATTATAGTTCCCAGAGTCGCTATTTATACACTTATTTTTGATACGCAAATCTTAATAAACTAGGAGAAAAAAGTATATAAACAGAGACTTCTCATCTCTTCGTAGAATCATGGGCTTCCACTCAAGCAATACCTGAATACATGTAAAAATTGATTGCGTCTCGCGCTCTCCCAAGAGGTGACCTATCCTTTGCGAAATCCTGCTATCCCACTTCGTAGATGACAATAGGGCTTGTAAGGATGACAAAAATAAAGCTTATGACCAAAAGCATGATGGTCTTGGACCTCGTGTGGTCGGTCCGAGTCCAGCATCAGGAATGGTTACAAGGAGGCCACTGTCAACTAAGTCCAGCCTGTATACAATGTTCTTGTGAAACACGGGGATTTAGAATACTCTGTCATTATATGAAGAACCAGATGATGATTTCAAAACATGATAGCAAATTCACCACAGATAATGTAAAACATAAAATCATAAAGTACACATTTCTATAACATTTATATTCACAAGAAAGTAAGAAACATTTATACATAGTACGTATTTTGTAAATTCTTCATTGTGAAGGAAATAAAGCAATGCAACATAAATCAATGGACAGGGTGGGCCAAAAACGCTCCTTTTTTCAAGACACTACAACTTTTTTATTTTCCAACCTACATACCCGAAATTTGCAGTTAAATAGTGCCAAGGTTGCTTAGTAATAATATAATGTAACAAGTCCTTCAACTTGGATTATATTTGATCTAAAAGGGGAGTTCAATTGGTCCGCCACCACAATTAATGATATATTTTAGTTTGAGTCGCCTTGCTGATATTCCAGTATCAATGAAATGTTAGCTAACTTTTTTTCAACCTGTCTTAATTGCCTGCTTTAGTTGAGCAATTTTCTAGATGGGGTGCCTTCATACAATCTCCCGGAGACCTTCCCATACCCTATACTCACTGGGGTTTGCATCAGGGCTATTAACTTGGCGATCATCAGGCCAATCAGGCCGTATCAGTTCAGGAACATTTTGCAAATTATGCTTATTTCTCATGGCACACCACATGTTAAAGTGAGACGCTGGTGACATATCTTATTCAAGTAAAAGTATATAATTTATGATCCATGGCTAGATAACAACTTCAAGTTTCATTTGGTATGCAAATTATGATTTAATATAAAAAATTAAAAAAGTTATAGCATTTTGAAAAAAGTGGCGTTTTTTGGCCCACCCTATATATATCGGTATACGGCGTAGCGTGGGAATTTTTTGAGTTTACGCTACGAGTGAGCGAAGCGAACGAGCTTTGAGGGTTGACCCTCCCCCTCCAAGAGAATTTGAAAATGAGATTGCATTTGGAAGATTCAAGGGCGTTTTAAATACGAAATTCCAACATGGACTAACAAAATGTAAAAATTCAATTTTAGATAAACAAATATATTTTTTGAGAATACGCCATGGCGTTTATGCGTATATGATGCAACGCCAGTGATACAATATATCGGGAAAATATTCTTTGTTATATACAAATAGCAGGCTAGCAGCCTGAATAGCCAGACAACGGTAAAGTCAGATACCGTTGTCACAAATGGCGGACATAACCGTCGCTTCAATTAGATTTTCATGAACAAATGTCTTTGGAACAACAATCAATCAAAGTGTCTTAATACTCATTGTACAGTTAATAATGTTCTACCATCGAAATAAAGTATTTAATTTAACCGATCAAAATGAGATACGGGACAACGGACACTGTAATTACCATATGCGGTTGTCTTTCTAAATTACTCAAATTCAGATTACGTTGTCATTGACGATATCGAAATTGTAGCGATTCACGACCCAATTTGATCGAAAATGGGATTTAATATGATACAATATCACATTGTTATCACAAGAGCTTAATACATGCACAAAATTAGAGACGATAAAGTCCCATGAAACGATGACCAAGTGATTAAACAGTTGAAGCGACGGTTATGTCCGCCATTTGTGACAACGGTATCTGACTTTACCGTTGTCAGGCTATTCCGGTGTGAATAGGAAACTAGAGTTTTCCTCATACAATATATACAAATACACACACAAATTCATTTCGATACTATTTTGACCAACCCTCACAATGGAAGAACAGATAGCTCACAGTCTGGTAGAATCGAGGAATGTAATGAAGTACAGCTTACTCGCAAGTGTGTTCTCGTAAATGAAAACAAAGTGCGGAGCTGAGACATAAAGTCGTACTTCATTGTATATGACTGATCAAAGATTTGTATAAAATTACGCACATCATATTGAAACACGTGTCCAATGGCAGTTCTCTCACGAACCTTTCCGTGCATGGCCAGTCATTTCATCAAATGGAGTATTCCTTACTTGGTTTTAGATAGATGGCAATGGTTTTCGGAGCGCATTATTCAGATCTAAGTATACAATGAAGATCGTCTGATGTCTGTTTATTTCGACATTTGCAGATCTATATTCCGTTATATACAAATAGTTAGAGTTTAGTGGTGACGTCAGCCGTTTTCCGGGATACATCAGAACTGACTGTCGGAACTGTTTGCGTGGTGGATCCATTTAAAGATGATTGTTTCGTGTAGCCTCCGGTATACGAGGTCTGCCGTTGCATACCAATGCCAACGCAACAAAATAACTTTCTCATCTCTTCCCGGAATCGACCGCCACTCAAACAATACATGAAAAAATTGATTGCGTTGTTCAAGTAGAGGAACATATTAACAATTGCCCAGACGAGTTTGTCTCGTGCTTCCGCAAGAGGACTTCTATCCTTGGTGGATTCTTGATGTCCCTTCAGGTAGATGACGATGGGGCTTGTCAGGATGACAAATATAAAACTAATGGCCAAAAGCATGATGGTCATGGACCTCGTGTGGTCAGTCCTAGATGAACTGACGTTCATTTCTTGTCGGCGTTTCTGTGATCGCATCAACTTGACGATGATGAGGGTATTGCAGATGATAAGCATCAGGAATGGTACCAAGGAGGCCACTGACAAATCCAGCCAAGTCCAGATTGTATTGTGAAAGAAATCATTATCGTCGATATAGGTACAGAGGTAAGTATACACTGTTCCATACCAATCTAAATAGAATGTTCCGTGTGTAAACAAAAAGTGGCCGTTGATTAGAAGGATAACGACGAAAATGACAACCATGGTTACACACGTGGAAGTCCTTGTACTGATGCGCTTAGACTGGAGGGGAAAGTAAACGGTGATGACCCGATCAATGGTTACAGCCACAAGAATCCATGCAGAAAAGTCCACTGCTGAGTATAGAAGAAATAAATGCGCTTTACATAGCCATTCTTCAACTTCGCGAATGTCCGTACCAACCACAGAACGCATCCAATGTCTTCCAAGGCCAAGCACAAGGACTAGAGAATCTGAAACTGCCAGTGTAGACAGGTACAAGGAAGAAGTCGTTTGACGCATCTTACTACACATCAACACGACAATTGATAGTGTATTTCCAATAAGTCCACCGAATATTAAGAATGGGGATACGTATTTCCAAATAGCCTCACTTGCCTTGTATTCGATATGATCCTCCATGGTTAGAATTCTTGGTTCAGCTTCTTCATCGCCCTCTTCAAGAGAAAGTGTTGTCTTTAAAGTTGTTGGATTGACGGTGGTGGAATTTAGAGGCTCCGAGTAGTTGCTCCTCGTCATATCAGTTGTGAAATTCATATGTTCTGTAGTATTCAGACTAAGTACTACCCCCAATAAAGTTGTTATGTTAACAAGAGCCGAGTTATTCAACATATTTTCTCAAAATTTCTGAAAAACAAGAATAAGATCCATATATTGGTAACATATTTTGGATCTTTTTTATATGTTATATAGAGGAATCCATGATACAGTACATCAATTGTTTATAGTTCAAGAAAATAACGATAACACTAGGACTGGTTGAGATGTTTCACTTACAGAGATTAATTTCATAATTACGTCGACTATAAAAAGGAATCCACGTAGGTGTGCACTATAATCTCCACTTATTGATTTTCTTAATTGAAATAGGCAAATATTTCAGTATTTTGTAGTAAAAAAACGTCACTTTTCTCTTTACTTCGTTTACTATTCTATAATTATGTTTTCTATACTCATAAAAAGACAAAGCGTACTTTAATCTTCAACCTTGTTTATTTTCAATTGTGTCATTGGTAGCATTGTTGAGAATGATTCATTTATTCATTTATTACTATTAAACATGTTGACATTAGATCCCGCTGGCAATGCGTTCTTATTGTTACAAAGATGAGAAAATATACACTATAACGATCTTACGGGGAGCAATACGCTGGATTCCTTCAAGTGAAACCCATGACACATCATTAGCTTGTTGATCAGATAAGTCCCTTACATAATAAAAAGTCCCTTCCCTTAAAGTCCTTTATGTGTTAATTATATGAATGTAACTTTCTTTTATTTAAGAGGTAAATAAATTATACATGTCTGTTAAGTGGATTATTGTTGATACTAAAAGACAAGATACACTTCCCTCAAAAAGCTTGGCAACATTGACTCCCCAATAGGTCTGATGTTTCAGTATTACTTTGATGATTTTATAATCGCCAAAAACAAGTTCTACACGTGGTCCATGAGGGTTTCAATTCCGGTTGCTAAACTTACAGGGATGGGTGTAACCAGCATGTCGTCAATGAAAAATACATATTAAAACGAGAGACAAATTTCAACAGTTGTTATCACTAGACAATGCTGAAGAACTAATGGGATTAGATTAAATATACTGGTTGACGACACATTCATCCTTGGGTTTATTGTACTTTTTATCTGAGACATATCTATTTATCTTTTGTAGGTTGATTAATAAGACAGATGAATCAATGAATACGAATGAATAAAGTTCGTGGTAGAAACATATAAAAGATACAGGAAAGGATAAATATAATGAAACCATTTAACAATAGGCCCAACTCAAAATAATTTCAAAAATGACAAACAAACGATGCAGGGGTTTCTGAAAATAATACATTATGCAGCTCGTATAAATTCTTATTACAACGTCCCAGGGGCAGATCTGAGAACCAACAAGGGGGATGGGGCAAATTTCAGGTGTGAGAAAAAACCGTGCTTGCACGAAAAATGTTTGGGCCCCTAAAACCAAAAGGTGGGCCAAAATTTTGAGACCCATTTTCTTCAAAATTTGGCTTAAAATTAAAAATAAGGCTTTAAAAGGCCCAGTAATGATAAAAAGTCCACTTTTTGGGGCCTGAAGGCCTTTTTGGCCCAACATTTTTTGGGCCCAATTCTTTTTCTGGGCCCACCCGAGCCCCCTCCCCAGATTAGCCAGTGGGGTATTTCCGTACTAAAATCGGGACTAGATAATGTTCCACTAGATATGGTTAGCAGTGATCTAGAGCAAACGATATTGGATAAAAGTTCCATAAATCACTGATAAGTTATACTTTTAAAAGTTACTCAATTTGTAATCTCTTTCTATCATAATTTGATGAATCAATGTGTCGTTTTGTTTTCATTAACCTTTTTTGTTTCAAGCGTGTTATATTCCTGCATTCGATCGAGAAAACTATACCAGTGTGACTGATAAGTGGCGACTTTTTAATGACTTTCTCTTGTTCGTAGTGAATCTAAATAAATTATTGGCATTATTGTCATAATTATTTTTGAATATAAATAGTACATCTGTGGATAAAATATTGGTATACATAAGGAAATACATTTGCAATTGTTTTATTAAAGTTTGAGGTGATCTTAACATAAGGAAATAAATTTGCAATTGTTTTTATTTTTGAGGTGATCTTAACATAAGGAAATACATTTGCAATTGTTTTATTAAAGTTTGAGGTGATCTTAACATAAGGAAATACATTTGCAATTGTTTTTATTAAATTTGAGATGATCTTAAAATAAGGAAATACATTTGCAATTGTTTTTGTTAAGGTTTGAGGTGATCTTAACATAAGGAAATACATTTGTAATTGTTTTTATTAAATTTGAGGTGATCTTAAAATAAGGAAATACATTACAATTGTTTTAATTAAAGTTTGAGGTGATCCTAACATAAGGAAATACATTTGCAATAGTTTTTACTAAATTTGAGGTGATCTTAACATAAGAAAATACATTTGCAATTGTTTTTACTAAATTTGAGGTGATCTTAACATAAGGAAATACATTTGCAATTGTTTTTACTAAATTTGAGGTGATCTTAACATAAGGAAATACATTTGCAATTGTTTTTACTCAATTTGCGGTGATCTTAACATAAGGAAATACATTTGCAATTGTTTTTACTAAATTTGAGGTGATCTTAACATAAGGAAATACATTTGCAATTGTTTTTACTAAATTTGAGGTGATCTTAACATAAGGAAATACATTTGCAATTGTTTTTACTAAATTTGAGGTGATCTTAACATAAGGAAATACATTTGCAATTGTTTTTACTCAATTTGCGGTGATCTTAACATAAGGAAATACATTTGCAATTGTTTTTACTAAATTTGAGGTGACCTTAACACTTATTTATATTGATTATGATGAACAATGTTAAAGTGTCTGTAAACTAATTTAAAGCTGATTAAATAATTGAAATTAAGTTCTGATATTTATACTACAAAGGAAAAGCGATACATACTTTTTATTCTGCTTTGTTGAAGTCAAAAATATTTCCAAATCTTGAATGTGTCACTTTACAAACTCCTTTTGATTAACATCCCTTAATCAGCTTGTCTTTGACTAGCCTATCTAAGCAAGATCTGGATATATGTTGTTTGCGATCGCACTAATGGTGAAAATTACACCTGGTGGTTTCTAGGGAATCTATTTATTTCTCCAATAGTAATATTTCATTTGAGATTATGAGAAGCTATTATCGTTACGCCCTTTCAATAAATAAATACGGAACTGAACTTTATTAAAGTTATCCTGCAATTCTGTAAACACTAATTTATCATTAATGAATAGTTAGAATTAAATATGGATTGCATCTTTTTGAAGATATTTGTATTATTTAAGACCTTACTCATAAAAGTGACTTTTTATTAGTTCAAATTCCATATTAAGGGGGCTTTTAAGGGGTTAATCGTTATTTCTTCATGAATTATGATTTTCACACATCGGAAAAATGTTAATGCATTATTTAATGTACAATTGATCAATTTAAGCTATTTGAGATGTCTTTATGTTTCAGTTATGAAAAGAATAATTAGTTTAAAATTTTGGGGTAAATTGTAGGTGGTGCCACATTTAGAACAAATTTTCCTCATCATTTAGATGAAACAAGACCTTGCTCTATATGAATCCAGTGAGAAACATATTTGTTTTTTTAAATGTGCTCAGCCGCTGACCTACTTGGGGAAATCTAAATATTAAAAATAAAATAACCGTATTCTTTAAGCCATGTAATCGTGACATTCAACTAATCTTGAAATTCTAAAGAAGCATGACAAGTCATGCTACAGACACTAAATCACAAATTCTGAAATTTTTTATTGGACTCGGATATCCTACCAAACACCTCATATCACTTTGACCCTATCATATATTATCAAGAAACGAATTTAGCAATTGTTTCATGGAAACAATAGGATATACGATGTAGAATGTATTATTTATGTTCATTCTTTAAGGGGTACGGTAGGATATGATGGGACTCCATAGGCCTCGATGTCGATGGGACTCGGGACTCAATGGGGCCAAGTCATCAAGGTGGGATTCGACGGGGCAAGTTGGGATCCGATGGATCTAGATGGGACTTGATGGGGCGAGGGGAAATTTGCCCTATTGGTGTATACTGAGCTTTATTCAGCTGAAAAGGTAATGATCGATGTTAGTACACAAACTTCGTCGTCGTCAATGCGATTGGATATTGCTTTCCAACAATCAAATATGACAAGAAATATTGTTTTCTTCATATGTCGTATGCATTGCTCTTTGATAGGACCTATATGATCTTATCGCTAAATGGCAACTTTTCAAAGCAATTGATGATGCGTACCGTCACAATGTCATTTTAGATGTTTGAAAAACAATTATCTAAAAGCTAAATAAACAAAGGGAACGAGTGCAACATTTCTGACTTTATTTCAGGTTGATATTCGAGTCCCATTGTGTCAATTCCAATAATGTTGGACATTCCTGCATGTATCATAGATCGTCAAAACGTTCAGTATATATATTTATTTGATTGGATATTGGATTTCTTTTTCAGAAATAAAAATTAGAATTGTAAGGGAAGCTTTCCCAACATTCTATATAGTCTATATCATGCAAATCCATTAATTTGTAGCATTTAATAATCATTTGAGGTAATTTTCATGATTTGTTGCGCAAACGGCGATGACTTCTCACTATTTAAAACGCCTCTGCAGATTAGATGTACTTTGTCATTATAACTTGATGACGTTTTGCACTCGAATATGCCTCAAAACAGATATAAAAGTAATCTCTTAATCAGAGATACTCCACACCTGTATGCACATTCAATGTAATTCATTCTAATTTCTACGTGCAATCTATATATTAATACCAATCCGTGTGTGTATGTGGTGTATAAATCGTTGATAATCCAGAATACATTGTCAAGCAAGGGAACAGAATGATTCGCTGTATTATGGCGTTGACAACTTAACAGAACATTGTAGACTATTGTTAAGTAGACAATAAACTGATGATTGATTATATTTGAGTAATACGTTATAAGATATTAATACTCACTTGTAGCCACCATGGATGAAAATATTATTAATATAAAATATTTTTTAAGTTGACTATTCATTCTCTCAAATGGGGATAATGATGGTAAACAAAACCATCAAGGCACATCGAGCTGTTATTGTTGTCGAGGCAAGGAAGTCATAACTTTTCAGGGATTAAGCATTTAATCGTGATTATTATATTTATTTTCATAATACCATTTCCATTACAGGGACGACCCACAGTTGAATACCAATAAATCATTATCGCAATTCGTATCTGGATGTTTCTATAAAATAGAGAGAGAGAGAGGAAGAGTCGGTTATTTTCTGATACACTGTAAAAAGACAACTTTGCGTAGCTGTGGTTGGAGGATCAATTCTACACATAACTTTCAACCATCTTCGACTTCCAGGTAGACTTACACAGAAGTTGGTGCAACAGAAGCCTTGTGAATCAAGATGACTTTAAACAAGACGCTGTAAATGTCCCTTCTGTCGATTATGCTTGTTGCCAAACAAATCATATTTCATGTAAATCTTCCCTGTCCCTTCGTCAGCATTATTTTGATTGTGCTTCAATTGTTTGATTTTGCAACACTCCTCATTCTCTTCTCCTAATCTCTGCCAATATATTATATAGTAGATATGTATAGGACTATAAATGTGTGGGAGTGTGGTGTGCAAAGGGGAGTCCTCGATGCAAGATTTGAGGATTTAAGCCCTGGACTTATATTTGCTGAATCATACCAAGAAGGTGAGTGGAATGAAGCAGCTACAATGCATGGAGTCCTGGGCTTAAATTCTTTTCACACATTGCAAAATATTTTCTCCAAAATCATCTAAAAGGAACAAAATCACCAAAAGAACACATTTTCAATGACATTTTTTGCAAGTGTCAAGTTGGCAAGTCATTAAATCCAATGAAAGAAGTCCATGCATCACCATGACAACAGTTTAACTGGTGACCTTGCATGTGTTATTGATATTTCACACACTGTTCATTATGTGAATATTCTGTTCTAATTGGCTGGAATCGGACACACCTTGAGTAGTTATGTGTGAATATATTTTTACCAATCCCTGAAATCGTGTTTTAATTTTATCGAGGTGCGTCATTATCAATTTATTGTAATTAAAATCATGAAATAGAATAACACTCGGTTGTTATATTAAACCATACTTGTATCAAAAGGCTTGAATGGTTCGACAATATTGACACACTTAAAAACTCATCGCCTGTAATGAAAGCAAATTATGTTTTGTACAGATATAAATTTTGAAAATGACGTCATTACATTTCTGCATGGCTTTGAATAAGCATGACACATTTTTCACTGCCATTATTTGGGATCATAATTAATAGGGTTTATCGATACAATACAGCTAGTACATTAATTAGGAATAAGAGCCTTGTTCTAACAAAACTTGTGTTTTAATAAAAATAATTCTAAAATATGCCATAAGAAATTCTATCCTGTTGAATAATGAACAATAGGAAGAAATTCTATCCTGTTGAATTATGTCTAATTATAACATTGATTAGTATTTCCAGAAAAAATGCTCAATAGGTAATTTCCATGTTTGGATTATAAGCTCTAGGACATATAATCTGTCATGCATGTACATACAAAATCGTATAATTTTGAATTCTATGAGAATATACTAGTCAAATAGTTGGTTGTATTGAAACATGGCTATCCTTATCAATATAATCCTGATAAAGTAATTGTAAATAAAGATATTTAGATGAATATATTGTCCTTATTGACATAATATAATTAGACTTGTAAAAAGACTTGGAATATCGCATATTTTTCCAACAGAATAATCCTGAAACTTAACTGAGATCCAACTTCACATGAAAGCATTCATGACAAATGTTCAAGAGAATTATAACAATTTTATGATTAATTATTTTAACCAGGGAAATAACTTAATATTACCTAGTCTTCAATTTGCGTTGAGATGAGAAACAAGGATGGAGAGAAATTACTCAGATGCGAGCAAGTAGTTACCAGTTTCGCACCAGGTGGCTCATTCGGAGGAACATGGGAGGGTATTACAAAGTTCCCTTAAACTTGAAGTTTTAGTGCTTCACTTTTCATATTACCCTTATGTATTTGATAATTTTAGAAATTAAATATATCCAGTAAAAGAAAATATTATCTGCCCAGCACAAGAAAAGATATTTCACCTTTTGTGGTTTTACAACATGGGGTCTATGGGGAATCTCCCCGACCAAGAAGTCACATTTTCAAAGAAAATTAAATTTTCAAAGTTGATAAACTCTTTTCAAATCCACATTTCTAGATGTAATTTCATATGTAGATTGCAAATATGACATCCGTTTGACTGAATTTATAATTTTAATAACGTAAAGCAAGAGTATTTCTACGTACTCGCATGTAGACTATTGCTTTCATATACTGAAGAAAATAAATGACAAATATTAAAAGAATGGTTGACTCACAACTTTTAGTTTAACTAATGGTGATCCACTCGATTACGCTGTTACCGAAACGAAATGTCGGAACATCGAAGGTATGATTTTTCTTTTTTCCTTATTTCAAACGTTGTAGGCAGAATTCCCACGACATTTTTATCACAAACGTGTTCCAGTATCATATGTTTACGAAAATGTACATATTTGCGGACAAATAGTTCAGAAGGCAACAGAATCGTCGATTTAATTCCTCACTTAAGTTACGTAAACGATATTTCGAAAAACAGTTAAGATCTGCACTTAACCGAAACCGTTTATGTTGTCTTCTGAGCTATTTTTTTCGCAAACACATTGATGTACATTTTCTAAAACAAATGATACTTAGATACGTTTGTGAGAAAAAACGTCGCGGGGATTTTGCCTACAACATGAGAAATAAGGAAAAAAGAAAAACCGTACCTTCGACGTTCCGACATTTTGTTACCGAAACGAACCGTTTCGGTAACTAGCGTAATCGAGCGGATCACCAGTGTTAACGGAACAAGAAAATTCAACAATTCTACAAAAATCTAAATATACAGATAAATCGATGAATAAGTCCACGTTAAGGTAAAAAATGTAAGGACATGTCTATTTTTCAATTTATTGGTCTCCTATTAAGGTATGATTATGAAATATATTGAAAACGTCACCAGTATGCAAAAGCCATGGACTTTCAATCTAGTTGAAAGCCCATGGCAAAAGCATATAGATACGACGTCAGATACTGTACATCACGGCGTAACAGTGTAATTGTTCATTTTACCGACAAAATGCAAAGATTTACGCGATAAATATTCGCAATGCTCCTCCAAGTAATTGCAAACGTTTTAATATTCGTGGAATCTTCTTAAAACTTCAAGTTTTGTTCAGATTAATGTGCGCTCCAATACAATTCTATATTCAAAAAGGTTGTGTCACGATATACAGAATTAGAATCACCAGAAAGTAGACATTTCAAACCCTATTCGTTTTCTTCTTTGTCGCGCTTTTCGGCCATGCGCTCTCGTTGTCGCATCGTCTTTCTAGACTCTTTCACAATGCCCCTTGTCATATTCAACTGATAAACACAGACGGGAAGATATTAAGGATTGTTAAATGCATTATTTGTAATTTATTTTAACTCGAATATTTAGTTTTATTTATTTAAAGCAATGAATAATAAAGGGAACATATAATACGCTAACGGCGAAACGTCTTATTTTGTAAAGGCTTCACTTGGGGTTGCGGTGATAAAACGATGTCTATCTCAATATATACAAGTTCAAATTAAATGAAATTAATTGTACTAGTAAGGGGTATATTTAAAAGAACATGCTGAAACATTGGAAAGTTTTGAATGTTTATCCCTTAATTAGAAATATTTGAACTCAAAAAATGAAACGTAATTTTGTGAATTTTCCACATGGCTTCACTTCATATTTCTTTCAATTTATACTTCTTACAGACTGAATTTTAATCGAAATGATATATTTTTTTGATAAAACAAGTGCGTGATACAGGGGTTGCCATTTTAGTAAAGGGTGTAAATACGTTTCTGTGCTTGATACAGGGTATATTTAATTGAAAAGGTTAAATTATGATGTTGAATTATTGGTGTCTATTATATATTTAAGAACTGCCATCTATATAAAGTTTAAATAACTAACGTGAACAAAAGATTAATGAGATTCTGATTGTTAGGTTCTGAGAATGCTGCTGCCATCTTTGAATAAACCCTAAATTATCAATGATATAATTATAATCTATTGTGATAAGGAACACCTCCCAATCTGAATGTTTTTAACTGCACGGTGGCATTTGGATTAGACAGGTTTTACTGTATGAGTAATAGTAATACTGAAATTCAAAAAAATCTGAAGGCCTAGTCAATCTATTTTGGGAAATATTCTCAGCTATTTGAAATGAAGATCAACTTTGTAAGAAGTCTCTATAATTATTTTTTTAATTTATACAATAACATTATACTCAACTTTAGTTCAAATTCCAATGCTCTGGCCTTGGCTAATCAAAACAGTTCATTGCAATTGTTTCATCAATTATTATATTATTATATTAATATATCATAATTATTTCACATGCAAATACTGTACTGCCACTAATATTTGATGCTGTTATCTTTCACAATTTTGCAATTTTGCGGATATCAATTTTCGCTAATTATAAATCTTTTATAATTTTGTATCTATTTCTTTCACCATCATATCATTTCTCAAAAAAATTTCCAGCTTATTTGATTAAATGTTTTTAAAACCAAGAAATATGAATGAAACAGTACCTTCTTACCTTTAATTATTGCTATACCATGTACTTAAAGCCTTTACATGACACCTATCAGCTATCACCTGCTTCAAAAGCATAGGTGAAACTAAACTATTGAAATCAAGTGCTCACTTTAAATTTTTTTTATATTTTCTGTTTGGGAAAATCTGTTAGTTATCAGCTGCATTTTTGTCAGTCAAGATTTCTCTTCATCAAACCAAATCAAATCCAAGGAATGTTTAGTCAAATATCCAGTTGTTCAGGAATCAAACTCAATTCAAAGAATGATTAGTTCCATAGTGTAAACATATACAACAATATTGGTATCAGCCATTATGTTACATTAAAAAAAAAAGAATGTAAAAGACTTTCATGTAAGCAGGAAATTTCTTGAAAGAATACTAAAGGTTTCACAACAGAATTTAGACGGTCATATGTTGAATTGCAGAAATTTTCTGAAAATGTAAGGTGTGTATGTTAGGCCAATGCATTATCTAAAGGAAAAGTACTCATACAGATGATAAAAAAAATTGGAGATTGAGACAGGGAAGGTGCAAAGACCCATCAACATTTTTTTTCAAAAATGTTTTCCTGATTTTCAGTTCCTTCCATTTTTTTTTATAATGTTTTCACATTAATATGATGCATTTGTAGACAAAGTTAACATACTAAAGAGAAAATATTTTCCTTTTAAGAGTTTATTTGTGTCTCCAAATGCAACATACTGATGCATAAAACATTTATAAAAATTGAATAGAAGGGGAAATTTTAAATTCAACGAACATATAGGCCCACTGAGCATTTATTTTGCACAGGGCTTTTATTAGAAAGAACTCAAAATAAATGCCATTGGCTTTTATTAAGACTAAGAGGGAAATTGAAAACATTTTTCCAAGGGGACAGGCATTTATTAAGAGGGAAAATAGCTTTCCCAAGCCAGTGGGTGTTTATTTCGAGGCGTATTATCAATCGAAGAGTTGACACATGGCCTTCATATACTCATGCAATAGTATCTATCATCTCTGATTGCACACTTCTGTTTTACCTTTCAAGCATTCGATTTGGATTTTGGAATGTCATAAAGCTATGCGGTCAAAAGTAATCTTAATACTTTTTAGTGAAAATGCATTTATATTTTTAAAATGCAGAATCTTGCGAATGCAAAATCCTCGAAATCCGATCACCTTCGCATCTGAATGTTTTTTTAACTGGTCATGGTGTTTTAACTGGTCATGGTGGCATTTGGATTAGACAGATATTACTGTATAAGTATTAGACAGATATTACTGTATAAGTATAATAGTATTACTGGAATTCCAAAAAATCATAACGCCTACAATGCTAGTAATATTAAGTGAAAATGCATTAATATTTTTTCAAAATCAAGAATCTTTCGGATGCAAAAACCTCGAAATCAGACGTTTAAATCTGAATGTTTTTAATTTGTAGCGGTGGCATTTGGATAAGACAGGTTTTACTGTATAAGTATAATAGACATTAATAGTATTACTGGAATTCCAAAAAATCATAAGGCCTATAGCAACAATCATGTGAACTTCAGGTCAAAATTCCAATGCTCCCTTGGCCAATCAAATCAGTTCATTGCATTTGTTTCATCAATGCTCTCAATATCATAATTATTCCACATACAAATACTGTACTACCGGTTAATTTGCGAGTTTAAATTTCATGAATTTTGAGAAATACCAATTTTGCGGCCATTAAATTTTGCGGATATCAAAGGTTTAACTTCCATTATTCTCTGAATCCTCAAAATTAATTTATCTTATCTACAGTAATTACACCTACCCAATATCATATACTTTGGATAAGATTTACAATCTCTAGATCTTAGTCAATGGCATGTTGCACCTCAGCCTTTAATTGGGGATATTCGCGACTATTAATTTTCGTGATTTTTACACAATCGCGAAAAGCACGAAACTAAATTGCACGCGAAAAATATCGGGAGTACAGTACATTGAAACCATACACTCTTATATTTCATAAGAATTTGCAATCAAGCCTAACAAATCTATTGGCAAAATATTAGAAGGCCAGCAAATGTACACATGCTAAAGTGATGAAACTTTAATGAATTTTAATTTTGCCTATACTGAGATGTGTTAAACTCTATTTGGGTTAGATTTATTCGGCTACACCCTCTACTTACAGCCTTAACATGCCCCCTATCGGCTATTACCCGCTTCAAAATCATAACAGGTTCCTTTATATCTTCCTTTATCTTCTGTTTAAGAAAAGCTGTTAGCTATCAGCTGTATTTTTGTCAATCAAGATTTCTCTTCATCTGTGAATTACCCAGCGAGAAACCAAAATGGCAATTTTGATGGAAAGACACAAAGTACCAGTCAAAATCTCTGAAGATTTCCGGGCAAACAATGGCAGCTCTCCCAGTTAGGTTTTAGACTGTCTTCTCATATCTTGTCAATTTTATTCAATCTCAAGTATTGTTTAGAGTTGTGCGTTCAACATATTCGAGAAGTCAATAGCTATAATAAATCTGCAGATTTTGCTCGCATTTATGTAAGCTTTTCTCTTTTGACGGATACTTTGTGTCTTTCCTTGAAATCATGACAGGTGTAACTGATCTACTGAAATCAACTTCAAGTGCTTACTACTATCTCCCAATGTGAGCTACATCAGTGCTTTTTGTTGAGAAAATATGTAAGTTATTAGCCGCTTTTTTGCCGATCAGGATTTAAATTCTCTTTATCTGTCATGTACGTAGCAAGATTCAGAGATTTTGACTTGTACGTCATGTCTTTCCGTCAAAACTTCCATTTCTGGTTTCTTGGTAAAGAGTAGCTTCTCAATGTATAATGAGAATTTGCTGTTCGGCACAGAAGCACCTTTTAATTTTTTTCGATTTTCGCAAGGAGGACACTAACACAATTTTGAAGCGGTTGATAGGGGGCTCTAAAGGCTGTTCTAACATATCAGTCACAGCCTCTGAAAGAGCTAGATCTAAGGCTCTAGCTTTAGGCTAGTCTAAGTCCTATAGATCTAGTAGTCTAGGCCTTGGAATATTCCCAGCCCAGGCATAGGCCCGTAAAAATGTAAAGAAATAAAGCTTCTATTTAAGTGAATTTGACTCATTGAGTCAATGTTATACATGTTCCGGGCCTATGCCTAGTATAGTCCCGCAGGACGAAGAAGATAGAATGTAAAAATCAAATTGAAAATCAAAATAATCGAACGAAAAAAAATTGAAAAAAATTGAAAAAGTTGAAAATTCGATTTCGATTCAATTTGATTTTCTGCCATTATAAATCAAATACTGTACTTACCAACATGTTTCTCGGATATATATGTTGTTCTTACTTTATCTTCGCCGAAGATCGATGTTTATTTATACATAACAATCGAATAATCGACATAATTCAAACTCATCACTACGACACCCAGGCTTTCGAAACCATGTAAACTGCTAAGATGACGTCATTTATATCCGGGATTGCTTTGCAAACTCCACACAACAGACTGTCCCAGCTTTTCTCCTGCTTTCTCCCGATGCAATTCATACATTACTCGGAGATTACTGTCAAACGTTCCAAGTTTTACAATTTTAGCACGTTTATTACGATCTAATTCCTGCCAGTATCAATGAATAAATCTATTGACCAACAGATTGGAAATATGTATTCCAGTGATACCCTCATTTTGACGAAAGAATGGTACAAATATGTCCACTATTTATCGAGATAACGTGTAGAAAAATTGAAGAAAGACATCGCTTAAGAAATTTCTATTTCTAGACTGTACTGTTCACGCTCGCAAGTGGCATCTCCATCTCCATATATGGGCAAAAATGTGGAGTTAACAATAAGCAATGCAGGGATTGACACGATTGAAACGAAGAAGTCTCGATGAATCTCGCTTAAACTCCGCCCCTTCTTCGTGAAAAATCACGTGAATTCCGGCTTTTGCTGGGACATATCCGGGCATCTCGGCTTCGAACCCAATCAGAAGTTTCAATTTTGACTGGCGCCGCATACATTATCTCAAGTCTCACCCAATATTTTTATGTATACGTTAAATATAGAATATGATATGCCTTTCAGGAATCAAAAAAGAATAATTCACCTTTCAAACGATTTAATGTTTAATTGATCAAAATATATATCTTGTTGGTACGAAATTCTGCCTGTCGACACTTTTTTGCATAAATATTAAGTTAAGTTAGCATTGTTATATTATGACGTCATCACACAGAATCTGTTTGTCTTTTCCAAAATGGTGAATTTAAATATTGTGAAAATTTGAGAAAGATCCGTTGGGAAATGAAAAAGTTATCTTCATTTTTCGTTTAAAATTAAAATCACTTTTCTTCCAAATGTTACAGTCGACACCCGGTTTTAGCATAGAAAGTCGCATAATACGGCTTGCGTGATTCTCATTTAAAAAGTCCCAAATCAGTTATTTGGAATTCTGATAGGCAAAATATTTCATGGACATACGTGTTCAACTGATGACGAAAAATTGTAGAAAAATATGATTTTGCTGTCGAGATATTGCGGTTTTAAAAGTAAGTACGCATTAAAAATGCAGTAAAATGCCGCGATGTACAGTATCTGACGTCGTATCATAACGTTTCGCTATGAATCAAGCAGTCTATATATGGCCCGTAACTAATACTTGTAGGTGACGTTGCTGTTTCTAAATGAGTTACGGCCGGTATTAAAGTTACAGAGCCTCTTGTTTTTTTAATGAGAGAGGTTTCCTGAAAGATATTTTCACTTTGATGATCTTTTTTATTCTGCTGGGATCTACCTTTCTAAATGTTCTAAATGAAATGTATTTTCTAAGAGAACTGGGATGAATGGACATTCTGATCTGTTACTTTATTTTCATCAAAACCATAATTTCCGATTGTATTGACAATGGGAATGTTCAGTGATATCAGAGTCAACAATACCTGTCTAATATCCATATATTATCGTTAGAAGTAAAAGTTGATGATCGAGAGTACGTTTAAAAGTGTCATTTTGTATCTCATGCGTTAAAATGTGTCTTTCTATACAGGTAATGCAATACTGGTAAAATTTGAACATAAAATTCAAAGGGGAAGTAACGCATGCCAAACTTTCGGAAGAGAGTGTATTTTGTAATCTTAGTTTTAACGGTCCTATTTCAATCAGTTTGTGTCGTCGATGAACAATGGATATGTCAAAATTAAATCATCCAACTCTATTTGTTATAGCTTTTTGCGTCAGTTATGCCATATCGGTGTTTTAATAACCTAAGTAGAAAAAATAATATCCGAAAAAATGCCATAGGTAAGCTGCAAATTAGAAGTGAAATTATCCGAAAGCTGGTAATCTTGCTTGCCATTATAATGGCGCAAACGACAGCTTCAAAGTCCGCCTGTCAAGGCGTAATAATTGACTAAAATTGTTCCAAGGTTCCAAAACACGACATTTGAAAATATATATTAAGATCTGACCTGCTTACGAAGGTTCACTCGTTTCCAAGCATAATTTATTGAGTCAAATCTACAAATTATTTTTTATGAAATTCAATCCTTGAAAAAAACTTTTCAAACCTTCTTTAATTGTCACACTAATTTTCTATGTTCATAGGTAGAAATTATGAAATTACAACTGAATACTATAATACCTTTTACATGTATCACGCGGTACTAACTCACCGGGGCGTATCGAAACCAAAACGCCTCGCAAAACCGTTAATTCGAATTTCAAACCTACCCTTTCTTTGGAAAATCAATGTTTGTGAGTCTCATAGTAGGCCTACATCGTTTTTCTTCAAACTTGTTCCATTAAAATCTTCACGGAAATACCTCTCAGTCGAGACATTGCTTTTGTGTACAGAGTCACTCGTTTTAGCGGCCTTTTGGTCCCCAGATGTGAGAAGATGCAAATCTTCAGAGATTTCAACCAAATGCCTCGATATATCACCAGTTCTTTTATTATTCTCCCCTATATTTTGCACAAGGACTCCTATTACAACCCTCCATCTCTGCATCAACATATTTATTACATTAAACGCACCAATTTCCAAAAGTCCTACGCATCTGTTCGAAATTGATCAAAACGTCCCGTTGGATCTATACACCTTATCTATACACGTATGTAGTCATGGACTCTGCGGCCCTCGGGCAGATATATTATATTGGCCTCGGGATAATTCCAATATCCTGAACCTCATATAGGATAATATCTATACATTTTTTTCTTATTGTAAAGGGTGGGCCAAAAAACGCCACTTTTTTTCAAAATGCTATAACTTTTTAATTTTTGATACAAAATCATAATTTGCATACCAAATGAAACTTGAGGTTGTTATCTAGCCATGGATCATGAATTTTACACTTTTACTTGAAGAAAATATGTCACCAGCGTCTCACTTAAACATGTGGTGTGCCATGAGAAATAAGCATAATTTGCAAAATGTTCCTGAACTGACACGCCCCGATGACCGCCAAGCTAACAGCCCTAATGCAAACCCTAGTGAGTATAGGGTATGGGAAGGTCTCCAGGAGATGGTATGAAGGCACCCAATCTAAAAAATTGCTCAACTAAAGCTGGCAATTAAGACAAATTGAAAAAAATATAGCTAACATTTCATTGATACTGATACATCAGCAAGGCGACCAAAACTAAAATCTATCATCAAATAACATTTAGATCAAATATAATCCCAGTTGAAGGACTTGTTACATTATATTATTACTAAGAACCCTTGGCACTATATAACTGCAAAATGTGGGGTATGTAGGTTGGAAAATAAAAAAGTTATAGTGGCGTTTTTTGGCCCACCCTGTATATATATCAAATAATTGTACCCGTTATGCAAAATTATATGTACTACATGTAAACACACCAATTCTGGTGGATAAGATAAACATGATAATAACAAGCATCTAAAATGAAATGTTATATTATTTACTGAAATCATTAATCTCTATAGGATTTATCTCCATGATCAACAGCATTACGATGTAGCAACATCAGTTAAATTTTTCATAGCCGCAATAGCAGTGTAATCCGATCTTAAAGGATTGCATCGAAGTTATTCCATAGTTTCAGTCACCTGTACAAGTGCCGTCTTGACCCAAAGAGAGAAGGCTTCTAGGTGCTCATCAACAGTACAATTAATTTAAGCTCCTTACAATAGAAGACTTAGCAATGTTATCAGCTGATATAAATTAATTAAAGAATATTGTCCTGAATGTGATTAGGCATCCTATTCAGAAATATAGAAATAACACATGTTATAACTATCACTGTGACTATGTAATTTATAACGTATACACACCAACTGAACCCATTTTGATGCAATATTGAGTCTGTGTTAGTTGTCGCATTAGCCTACTATATTTGATGTGAATATATTCTTAAAACCTCAAAAAATGATAATTAGATATTGGCAAAGAAATTGGTCGCTCTTGGATTTGCCTGAAAACTTGTTCTTGAGTTGATTTAATTTCAAAACAAGTATCACGGTGTATAACCCAAACGCTCCTACATGCATGACGGAGCGTTTCATTTACGCGGAAACGCTCCGGAGCAAAATAAAATGGCGGCTCATGAAGATTCCACTATGACCGTAAGTATTGTTTCTCTCGTTTTTCTTACATATCATATGTTATGGTGAAATATTATGTATCATTCGATGAACAATACCGTGAGCAAAGATCTTATTTATTCAACTTCTGGTGGTAAACTGTTATTTGCTTGATCAAAGCTCCGTAGTGTAGATCGAACGAATCTGAAGATGACGATTTGACCACAAATTACGAATTAAACTAGTATTTCTATGAAAACGTTAATCTTTCTGTTAAAGTAGTAGATCACAAACTCGTATATTCTCATTTCCTAAAACCCCAGTCCAAATCCATTACTTGTTCTCGAGAAATCGCTTGTTTTCCTCGAAACGCTCCGTCGATTTAGAACACAATTTTAGAAACGCTCATACCATTTTGTTTTGATATCATTTTCAGATTATTAGAGAAAAGTTCCGAATCAAATCTATCTCTCAAAAACGTGTTGTACTTGTTAGGCAAATTGAAACATGTGAACCTGGTGGTGCTAAAGTGCAACTAGCTGATTTAAGCCTACATTAGATGATGTCATTCCTACATATGTGCTAAATCATAAAACTATAGAAAAAAACGAAAATTTATATGTGAATTAATCTTTCTTCTATTGATGTCAAGGGGTATAATAGATCTTTTCTTTCTCTTCCTGAAAAGGAAAGGCAAGCTATATATTTCCTAAACTGATCTAGACTACCGGAGCGTTTCCAGTTTACTGTGTTAACCAGATCGGAGCGTTTCTTGAATATGAGAATGTCATCATTTTTAAGACTGGATTTTCTGTCAACAAATTACTATTACGATAATGTATGGTGCGTTGAAGCATTGGAATTTGACTAAAATATACGTTGATGCTCTAATCTTGGCTCAACTAATCACATGTATCGACAAAGGGGGTTTTGACCGGTAGAATGACAAATGCGTTTTTGAATTTTGATAACTATACTGCTTCGTACAGCTCTTCCTAATTGCTTCAAACGTCAACAGCCAGCCAAGTACAACATGAATATCACACCCATCGAATGGTATGCTCGAAATATGTAACTCATACCTCTTATTCCCATTATTGGGGAAATCGTCAGACGGCTCATCATTCCCGCCAGCCAGTTTTCCTACTCCGGAGCGTTTCTTTGTTTAATTTCAGTAATGAAACGCTCCGTCGTGCATGTAGGAGCGTTTGGGTTATACACCGTGAGTATGGAGTCACTCAGTGAGGTAACACTATTACCTCCTTTATTACTTTATAATACAAAACACAAGAATTCAAACCGATATGTCGCGGCGATACTAACATGTAAAATTATTCGATCTATGTACACAGGGTGTTTTATAGCACTTTTATCTAATACCTTCAATTTTATACATTCGGATTAATATTTCGTTTTTTATCGATTCTTTTAAAACCGATTATTTTTATGGACTGAAAGGGGTCATCACACCTCAGATAATGATCCTATATTCCATTAGGTTTGAATTGATTACTTGGTATCATGCATTAATTGTACATGATCTTCTGGAGTTAGTGGACTAATGAGGTACGTATCTACCATCGGTATGATTACCAGATTTTTAAGGGATGCTTCACCAGTAGTGGAAAATCGGACGTTGTTTCGGATTTTTTAATTTCATGTGCATGCTCCTGGCAAGACTTTTAACTTTCCAATTACGTTAATCGATTGCCGGGAATCGATTCTCGAGCAGTGCTCGAATTTTTTTGGTAATTCCACCCACATGTGGGTGGAATTACCAACTGCTCGAGAATCGATTCATGCACATGAAATTGACCAATTGGAAAATGTTCACATGGACATGGGTGGAATTACCTAGAAAAAACTCGTGCTCTGTTTGAAAATCTGTTAATGTAATTAAAAAGTTAAACGTCTTGTCAAGAGCATGTGCATGAAATTAAACATGATATACTTCATCATATTACTTAGATAAAAACTTTTAAAACCTACATCACAATTTTTGCTTCAAACAGCTAAAGTGTACACCCGTATATTTTGTCACTGTACGTTGTCGATGATTAGGCGTGATAATGTCTATACTTTAATTTTTTGTTCTGAAAGCTTAAGAAATTAAAAAATTGACATCGTTAGGGGTGATTATCTAGAAGATATCTGATTATGGTCTGAGAGATAGATGTCCTTGGTCTAAGTGAGTATCAGTAGGAGTTCTATATACTACAGAGTGTCTCAATAAAAATGCTACAAGTACAAAAGTACAAAACGATCAATATCACAGTTTTATCATTTTGGCATTTACCCTAAAATATAAATTGAATTCTCAAAGAGCAAGCTCTCCAGATTTATTTGACACCAGGCAGCAGATTTTAATCCATCCATGATTATTTCATTGAGTCATGTGAAATCTGACTTGCGCCAACTATTCAGTTATCAAGAAGAACAAGGGAGAGAGAGGGGAGCATTACATTTAAAAGTATTCACAGTTAAAGATTGACATTTTACTGAGTTATTCTGCAATTTTCCTATCTGTCTTTTATCACATGACCACCGTGTTATCCACGCAAACATGTGCTCGCCTCAATAATGTCAACAAGCATGTGTGATGAGCTTCCTTTTTTGGATTGTCAATTTGGAGTCTTGTGAAGACCTTCGTTTTTGGTGGCACGCAAGAGGAAAGACAGGGGGGTTAAGTCGGATGTCCTTGGGGGCCACTAGACTGAGTTATTTAATGCGATGATAAGATTTCCAAAAGGTTCTGTCACAGCCCTTGACCTGTGAGGATGAATGCCGCCCTGTTAACACACGCCGAAATGACCATTCTGCTGGCCTTGGAATGCCTTCAAGGAAATGCATTGCGTGTTCAACCACTTACAAGTTATTTGGCGCAAGTCAGATTTTTCGTGAGTTAACAAATTCTGTCCCGTGCAGTCAACCTTGGAAGGATCTTAAGTCTGTTGGTGTCAAATTAATCAAGAGAGCTTGCTCTTCAAGAGAGATTGAAAAAATATTGACATTTTTATACTCGTAACATTTTTTATTGAGCCACATTGTAGTATAGTATTAGTATATAGAAAATAGATTATTTGACGATAAAAAGATGACAGTACTGTATTCTAATTCTTTCATATCAACACTGAGTCTATTCTGACATCTATTTATCCGTTGGGACTCCATAGAAACAGTGACTTATGAATGGTCGTGGGCAGAAAAAAGAAAAAGTTTTCATGATTAGTTAAATTATTTGCTGGTCACTCCACCCTCCCTCGCCTATATCCTGACCCAACTCTGTGTTAAAAACGTCATTATACATTTCATCTCATGACCTGTGTTCATTATATTCATAATATTATGAATACAATCATAATATTATATTATGATATTAGAGTCGTATCAAGATTGCTTTCGGATGAATGCCTAATGATAACGCCTTGATAACGCATCAAATGCTATGATTCAAAATGAAGGGGCTACAATACAGGGCCGTCAGATGGGGGGGTGCGATGGGTGCGACCGCACCCCCCTTTGACACCCCCCAAAAAAAAGTTTGAAAAAAAAAACATTTTAAAAAACATTTTTTTGAATTTTTTTTTTCATTGACTCATACACTTTGAAAATACCCAGAAAGCACCAAATAGCATCTCAAAATTGTAAAATTTTCTGAGGGGGGGCGGGGCCACCCATCACACCCCCACAAAACAATGGAAAAGTTCTGCATTTATTTTATGTATAGTCTCAGACACTTTTAAAGTGCCCTGACATCATCAAATAGCTCCTTGATATAGTCAATGATTCTTGGAGACTAACACTTACTCGCCCTCTGGCACCCCCCCCCCTTAAAATTTTCTAGGAGAGTTGGCCACCCCTCACATCCCCCACAAAACAATTGAAATAATTCTGAATTGTATTGTTTTAGAGACTTTTAAAGTTCCCAGACATCATCAAGTAGCTCCTTGATATTGTCAATGTTTCTGGGGGACTAATACTTGCTCCCCCTCTGGCATACCCACCCCACCTCCCTGGCACCCCTCCAAATAATGGAAAAAATTGTGATTTTCTCAAATGTTTTAATTGACTCATACACTTTGAAAGTGTCCAGAGAGCACCAAATAGTGTCTTAAAATTGTAAAATTTTCTAGGGGGAGTAGGCCATATACTCCCCATGCCCAAGACAAAACAATTGAAAAGTTCTGAATTTATTTTATATATTGTCTCAGACACTTTTAGAGTACCCTGACATCATCAAATAGCTCCTTGATATAGTCAATGATTCTTGGAGACTAACACTTACTCGCCTTCTGGCATTCCCACCCCACCTCGCTCTCTGGCACCCCCCCCCCTTTAAACCCCCCAAATTGAAAAAAATTGTGATTTTCTCAAATGTTTTAATTGACGCATACACTTTGAAAGTGTCCAGAGAGCACCAAATAGTGTCTTAAAATTGTAAAATTTTCTAGGGGGAGTAGGCCATACTCCCCATGCCCAAAACAAAACAATTGAAAAGTTCTGAATTTATTTTATATATTGTCTCAGATACTTTTAAAGTGCCCTGACATCATCAAATAGCTCCTTGATATAGTCAATGATTCTTGGAGACTAACACTTACTCGCCCTCTGGCATTCCCACCCCACCTCGCTCTCCCCCAAATTGAAAAAAAAATGATTTTTTCATATTTTTGGTTGAGTCATATACTTTGAAAGTGCCTAGAAAGCACCAAATAGCATTTTAAAATTGTAAACTTTTCTAGGAGAGTTAGCCACCCCTCACATCCCCCACAAAACAATTGAAATAATTCTGAATTTTGTGTATTGTCTCAGACACTTTTAAAGTTCCCAGACATCATCAAATAGCTCCTTGATATAGTCAATGTCGGATTTTTACTCGCCCTCTGGCATCCCCACCGAACACCCACCTCTGGCATTAAAAAAATTGAGAAAAACAATTATTTTTCAATTTTTTTATTGACTCATACACTTTAAAAGTGCTCAGATGTATTTTAAAATTTTCTTAGAGAGTTGGCCATCCCTCAAATCCCCCACAAAACAATTGAAAAAATTCACTTATTGTCTCAGACATTTTTAAAGTACCCAGACATCAGCAAATAGCACCTTGATATGGTCAATGTTTCTAGGGGACAACCACTTGGTCCCCCTCTGGCACCCCACACTTCACCCTCTCATCCTCTTTGACACCATCCCCAAAAGAATTCCCATTTTTTATTGACGCATACTCTTTGAAAGTGCCCAGAAAGCACCAAATAGCATCTAAAAAGTGTAAAATTTTCTACGGGGAGTGGGCAACTCCTCACACCCCATACAAAACAATTGGACAGTTTGGACACTTAAACAGTCACCAAGTGACATAATGAAATCATAAAAATTTCTGGCACCCCACCCTAAAAACAAAAGCATTCATTTACTCAAACGCATTAAAAGTGCTCAAAATTAATCAGACAGCATCTGGAATTGATAGAATTTTTCTGTGCTACTTAAGAAGAAAATGATTGAAAATCTGAATTTCTTTAAATTGATTCTATTGATTAAAACTCCTAAAGTGTCCAGAAATCACTGAATGTGATCTTGAACTGGTAAAAAGTTTCGGGTTAACATTTATGCCCTTCTAGCACACCTTTCCCCTATCCAGTGTTTCTCCAAATTGCTCATTCAATATTTAGTCTAAAAACAATAAAATACTACAAAATAGACTGAATGGCCCCAAAATAGGGAGTAACCGACCCTCCCCCCCCCTCTGACTTACGCGATTTGATCTACGCGGCAACTATCTACTGTCATTCATCATTTAGTAAGCAGTAAAAACAAAAAAGTTCATTTGCATCATGGGTGACAAATTCTACTTTCCTGGTGAATATCGAGTGACAACAAAGGGGGGGGGGGGGGCATATTTGAAGTCTGAAAAAATCGTGCCCCCTAAAACCAAAAAGTGGGCCCAAATTTTGAAAATTTAAAGGCCCATATTTCCTGACAATTTGGCCTAGAATTAAAAAATAAGTCCTTAGAGGGCCCATTTTTGCCCAAAAGTCCCATGAAACGGGCCTTTCTGCCCCCCCCCCCCCAGATCCGCCACAGTGCACAGATCCGGAGCCAGATCCAGCCCCTATTGGTAGTAGGCTCAAAGTATATTTATTGAGCCTAGACACAGAGGAGGTAATCTGGCAGAGGTCCGTGGGCCAGTGGAGTCTCACATTCAAATGTAATTCTAGCGATCTGTCTGCATTGGGTGTATTTGCAATCATGACTAGCGTGAGAATAAAAAGAATGTGTATTTATAAACTTTGTTTTGGACTGTGTTACCGCTAAATTTGCAATGACCAATCCGATTGGTTATATTCAAAACAAGCTCCGCCCACTCTCAGCCGGCTAGTATATAAGGAATTGTGACAGCTCATCCGCCAATTTCCTTGCAGACTCATAAACATAGTCACGCGAGTAAACTCAGCAACTTCTTCACCTTATATTCCAGCTTTGTGGGAACATTCGAGAACAGCAATATCACCATGGTAAGTGCATGTAACATATTTCATTTTGGTATATACATTGTCTAAAATAGTACTCTACTTGTTGTGGAATTGGCTCGCAGAGGATGGGAAATTTCGAGAACACGTCACCGCCATTTTGAATTAATTTTCGAACCGGTTCCTTTGTTCACTTTTAGCTGTTATTCATGGAGTTTCTCCTTGTTATTTTAGAGGGAATGCATCAGTATACATGTTGGCCAAGCCGGTGTCCAGATGGGCAATGCCTGCTGGGAGTTATACTGCCTTGAGCACGGAATCCAGCCTGATGGTCAGATGCCAAGTGACAAGACCATCGGAGGTGGCGATGACTCATTCAACACCTTCTTCAGCGAGACCGGTGCCGGAAAGCACGTACCAAGAGCCGTGTTTGTAGATCTCGAACCAAGTGTAGTAGGTGAGTAGACCCATTTTTTGCTTGAGCACTCAGGATTGCCTGTTGGTGACTTGCATTATCATTTACTGTCAAGACGAGGCCTACAAAATGTTTAATTTAGCCTAGATCTAATGAGGTCAAGTCAAGATTGGAATGTGCCACACCCAATTTCCACAAAGAACTGTTTACATATGATTTGTATGGTTTTGAGCGCATTTTATTGACTCCCAAGATATTCCCCAAAATCCTTGAAAAATTCCACTTCCTGGCCAAAGCCCCCCTAAGAAGAAAGTAGCTTAGTCAGATCTGTCAGCCTCAAAACCAAGTCCATCTTGTAGAAAATTAATTTTTACGTCAAATGTATCATTTTCCTATATAGGCCTAGCTGAAGAAGATATCTACTAACTTTTCTATTGAATGACCACATTGTACATTGAATTTCCAATAATGCATATTGGCAAATTACCGGATTTCGACTTGTCTAGATCAAGCAAGTCGCCAAGAGAATCTGATAAGGCTGCACTCTCATACCGAATTCATCTGATTTAGTTACATGTTTGAATGAATATTTAGACAATTTAGTTAAATTACAGTCTATTTTTATCAATAAAATCTAAAGGATAAGCATTCAAAAGTTCTAGGTGCAATATTATAGGCCTATGGAAATTACATTCATATTTTCCACTGGAAACATATTAACGTATATGTTTCAGATAAATTAATTTTGTGGCCTGTTTAAGGAGGTTTCAGCCATGTTAATTTTTTCAGAAATAACATGGCAGAGAAGCATCAAAATATAAGAGGCCACACATTTTATAAGTCAAACTACAAGCAATCCAACATATACACAAACGTTTTGCATGTAAAATATGAATGTATTTATCCATATTATGAAATAGCGCTGTGGTATTTTGATTGCTTATTTTTAGGCTTTATTGATTTCCCAAGTGGATTGTAATAGACTATAAACCTATGTACTTTTTAAAGTACAAGAAATGTAGAGCACTGAATTTTCTCCTTTTTGTTTGTCTCAAAGAATTTTATTAACCCTCTATTCTTGCCTTTTTGAACATATGTTGAGCTCATGCCAATGATATGTAGATTAGCCTTGGATCTATGACTCATCATGTTAATTAGTACATAATGATAATATTATTGATTTTCTGAGGTTAACATCAACCAGGAATTCCCCAAAGTATTACTCATTCATGATTTTGCTTCGTTTTCTATTTTCAGATGAGGTCCGTACTGGAACTTATCGCCAGCTGTTCCACCCTGAGCAGCTCATCACTGGTAAGGAGGATGCTGCCAACAACTACGCCCGTGGTCACTACACCATCGGAAAGGAGATTGTTGACCTTGTCCTTGACCGTATCAGGAAGTTGGCCGATCAATGCACTGGTCTTCAGGGATTCCTCATCTTCCACTCCTTCGGTGGTGGTACTGGGTCTGGATTCACCTCATTGTTGATGGAGCGTCTTTCCGTCGACTACGGCAAGAAATCCAAGCTTGAGTTTTCAGTCTACCCTGCTCCTCAGATTTCCACTGCTGTTGTTGAGCCATACAACTCTATCTTGACTACCCATACCACCCTTGAGCACTCTGACTGCGCCTTCATGGTCGACAATGAAGCCATCTACGATATCTGCCGTCGTAACTTGGACATTGAGCGCCCAACCTACACCAACTTGAATCGTCTGATTGGACAGATTGTCAGCTCCATCACTGCCTCCCTGCGTTTCGATGGTGCCCTGAACGTCGATTTGACTGAATTCCAGACTAACTTGGTACCCTACCCACGTATCCATTTCCCACTGGCCACATACGCACCAGTCATCTCTGCCGAAAAGGCCTACCATGAGCAACTCTCAGTCGCTGAGATTACCAACGCTTGCTTTGAGCCAGCCAACCAGATGGTGAAATGTGATCCCCGTCACGGAAAGTACATGGCCTGTTGTATGTTGTACCGTGGTGACGTTGTCCCCAAGGATGTCAACGCTGCCATTGCTACAATCAAGACCAAGCGTACCATCCAGTTCGTTGACTGGTGTCCCACTGGGTTCAAAGTAGGCATCAACTACCAGCCACCTACTGTTGTCCCCGGAGGTGATCTGGCCAAGGTCCAACGTGCTGTATGCATGTTGAGCAACACCACCGCCATTGCTGAAGCTTGGGCTCGTCTTGATCACAAATTCGATCTGATGTATGCCAAGCGTGCCTTTGTCCACTGGTACGTAGGAGAGGGTATGGAGGAGGGAGAGTTCTCCGAGGCCCGTGAAGATCTTGCTGCCCTTGAGAAGGACTATGAAGAGGTTGGTGTCGACTCCATGGATGGAGAGGGTGAAGAGGAAGGGGATGAATATTAGACTCCCATCTGCAGTATAAGAACTTTTAATTATGTGTCATAAAACAAGTACATGTACTGGCAAAGGGACATTGCAATCATAAGCCAGCCCAGTCACCTGATTAGATCATACATATTGAACTTTTTCTACTTTTTCAGTCTATATGATTTACTTGCCAAAGTATTGTGCAATAGAATGCAATGCTGCAATACACATTCAGTTGCAATATTACAATTATAATGACAGAATTGCATCAATACATGATGATTAAGATTTTCTTATGAGCATATATTCTTCAAATTGAACATCATGCCAATATAGCTACTTACCTACATTCTTTGGTGCCATTTTTTGCAGTCCACATTTCTTGTCTGATACTTATTGTAAAAGTTCTAAATACAATTTACAATATGATTTGGACCATGTTGTAAAATGAAATTATATTTTCTGTTTAATCAATGATTGAGTAAATTCAGTCTAGTGCACATCCCAAGAATATGTGAAATGGTTGAGATTTCCTGAATTTTAGCCATTTCTTTGGGCTATGTCTTTGACTGGATATAAAGGATAGCATTTCTCAATAGCCAAAACTTCAACTTCTATACTATTATTACTGTACTTCTACTTAATTTGGTGCTACTTACTTCTAAGTATTTTTAGGCGGATTTGCTATTTTGAACATTTGGCGGACTTGCAAATATTACAATGTACCAATGGTACCATATTACATGAAACTTAGCGATGTTAGCCAGGAACTTCTGGCTAATTAACTAGGCAGACTTTAACAATTTGTAATTAAAAGTGCTTCCAAATAAATAGAAGTACAGGAAGTAGAAAAGAATACTAATGCTAGCCAAATTGCCATACACCTGCCATATGGGTGGGATTACGGGGCTATGTAGATACTATATGCATGACCACAATACAGGACCAGCACCCTCAAAGTTGACGCATTCATTCAATAGTAGTAAAGAGGATAATTATCAGTGCAAAATGGATATGCATCTCCATGATTGGTGACATATTGTTATAGTCTCCAACTTTTGTGGTCGGCGTCTGTAACAAATGACAGGTGATGGCAGTTTGCATGTTAATTTCTTGTCCTTACTACTTTTCTGACAAATGTGACAATGAAACATTCGTATGATATCCTCTAACACTAATGCAATTAATACGAATTTGGATAAGAACGCAATACATATATATGCATAACCGTGATTATAACTTAAGGAATACCATGGATATCCATCACAATGTTGTCAAGATAATGAACGCAATCTATACGTCATGTTTACAAGATAATGGGGATTTTAAGCTTGCATATAAAATCGAAACGCCAACCTATACGAATGACCAATCGCCAATATAAATGCATCGCTTAAATATTCTCCGTTCACGTTTAGGAACGTGCTACTATTGTTGACGGACGGACAGACGGGCGAGTGATTGCTATAGCTCGCCATGTGTGTTATGAGATAACTCCATATCATACATACATACATATGTCCAGCACATTGTACTATTGATATAAGTGCCTGTTAGCCCCCCCCCCCCCCTTTACAGTTTACCAAGTATGGCAAGTGACATCGCTGTAGTCTCGAACTTTTTGTGTTCGGTGTATGTAACAAATGGCAGGTGGTGACATGTTTCATGTTAATGCAAATCGTCCAACACTCCAATTCTATTATAGTAGGCCTGTTACGTCATACTCTGAATTTAGAATTGCAACATAATGACTAAAATCCATGGCAACTACTGACCTAGCTTAACATTGAATGGACACATTAGAATAACGAACTAAATTTCGTCCAAGAAACGATATCAACAGGCCACATTTAGTGGACTGGATATGGCCAATAAGGTACAGAAGGTATGGACAAAGCTTAAAAAAGTATTTGGAAAGAATAAGGACTGTATAAGTTTAGCAATTGGAACTGATGTAACTATACCCCCAGACTATAAAGGTAGGTTTTATAAAAGTGATATAATATTGAAATGGCATTTTCTAAAAATGTAAAACGAAAAGTAATAAAGTTAGGTATATTACTCAACAAATGCTATATTGCATGTTTTACCTTTAGATTTTAACATTTTCACTTACTGCTAAACGTACATTTTGCAAGCACGAATTTGTTTAGAATTCGTCTTACAATACACATATACGATTGTTGACTTTTTAGTACCTTTCCCAAAACCGAATTTAATATTCCTGAATCGGGTACTAAAAAATACTTTCTTGGATGTTACCTGTATGTCTTAAACTGTTTAAGTGGAAAATCATCCCAAAGGCTTGTATGGTCTAAACTTTTTATATAGCCTTACATGGATATGTTTGTTTTCTATTTCTTGATTTTAGACGATGCTGGAGTTGCAAAACAACTGAATTCTGCCATTTTAGAATTAAGTAAGTAACTAGAATTTTAGCAGGTAAGTCATGTGAGTGCGATAAAAAAAAGTCAAAATTTGAAATCTAGAGCTCGGGGGGGGGGATCTGGCTGTTTGGGAACCAACAAGGGGTGGGGGGGTGGTATTTCTATTCTGAAAACACTTGAAGCCTAGCTTATCTATAAAAAAATTTGGACCCTGCTGGAAATGGATGGGCGCGAGAGCCACAACAATTTAAATACACAAGCGCAGCATCGTACTGAGCATCTTTTTCGGGAGACATCTGGATGTATACATGTAGTCATATGGTGATGTGGCTACTCTTGAATCCCATGATTAGAGTAACAATTAATCTTCTTTTATCAACAAACATTGTACAAAACAATAACATTTGTAACATTTTAGAAGAACTAAGAGACGAATATGCTGCGAATATGGAAAAGTTAAGAACACTGGCAACCACTGTACAGGAGACAGCCGAATCAAAAGGTAAATCACGTTATTAATCAAATTGACCCATATTGCCATAGTTACATGTAGTGTTAGGTCGAGAAAATTCGTTCTGCGCAGATAGTAGTACAACTACGACAAATCTCTGAAGCGAAGTCGAACAGATGTATAGGGTACAAAATTGACAAATCTACCCAATACGCCAGGCTGCGTTCAATGGCAATTCGCATTAAAGATTTAAGATGTTGTGATATCCAAATTCATAAGAATATGAAATGGTAGTCAACTTTTCATTTTTGCCAGAATAGAAAAGTCGATAAATAAAGGTTTAACCAGCCTGAACTTACAGGGTACCAGAAAAAAATGCTATCCTCTTATTTTGGAATAACGTTCTCAAGTATGATGGAATCTTTACGATTCTTTTTGTGAAGAAAAAGTTTTTAATGCAGAAAGGGTGGTGTACTTATATTGAATCTATGATTATGAGCTTATGATATTATCAATAACATGTCATATCTAATCCAACCATTTGTTTTAATATTTGTTTTCAAAATATAATGAACTTGCTTACTTATTAGGTAATAAATATGAAAGACAAGTTTCCTTACTTATATTTCGAGTGGTAACATTTTTTCTGGTTACCATGCTCAAATCATCTCTGGTCTTGGCTGCCCCTTTAAGACAAACATACAATACAACAAGAACATATGTTTGAATCCTTGACACACAAGACGCATAGCATAATTTAAAACAATTTTGTAAAGGAAATGTAATTCATTTTGCGAAACTTTTAATGTCCAAGGGCCTATGAGCACATATTCTAATTTTCGTAGCACTACAATTATCATTTTAAAGGTAAAGATCTCAGGTATTCAAAATGATGCATGATTAGCCCCTGACTCTACCCATCATGAAATCCTGCACGTTCTAACCCTTTGTTTTTTATATTTATCAGAAGGTCTACTCATAGAACTAAATGAACTGCGAAGATTAATCACACCAAGGGTTCCGAGAATGGGCGCGTCAGATGCAGACCGTTATAGTCGTCGCAGATCATAATCATGGTGGACATGTACTTAGCAAGACAAACAATTAAGCAAGCACATTTACAGATGTACACACAAACTAATTTCTTTCTAGTACATTTTAATTAATCCAAAGGAAATTCATGAAAAGGTTCCACAATTTTTTCAAATTCAAGACAATCCAGGAATTGAATAAATTATATGAATATCGAAAATAAACCTTAGAGCTCGTCATTTCTTTGTAAAAGTGCAAATATCGTTCTTCTTTTTCTTCTGTATTCTAAATAAATGTAAAAAATTGATGGAAATCTTGGTAATCTTTAACAATGAGTAGGATCACTCTGTTCAAAGAACAAATACATCAAATTAGATTTTTATGTATTTGTCACGGATACAGGCCAGATTATACATAGTATCATATCTCAATAACTTATTTTTGGGCTGCTGGTACTACCTCATAAGATCTGGTCTGAATCTGTGATTTCTTTATTTTTTAATTTACAGTATATACATCTTACATACAGTATCTATAAGTGTTATGCTTCAAGACTCCTCACAAACTGCCACCACGTGACACATGAAATATTCCACAAAAGGTAATACTGCATCATCCACGAAAGTGAAGCTTGAGTGGTGATACATTGTTACCGAGCGGAATATGTCCTGTATCACATAAGTTGAAATGTGTGATGACAGTTTATTACATGTCAATGAGTTTATAAGCATTTTGACGTGGTCAAATGTAATTATGTCCAATACCCCAACCCCTCTCCATGTGTTATTGGTGTATGGAATTATCAGTGAATTCCGAGTGATCAATGAATGATCATGTGATCAGTAAGCTTACTTAAAAAGTCATCACATAATTTAGCTTTCACGTTTCTTAGTAGCTGTCAAATTAGCTGTGTGGGCTCACCGCTCAAACAGTGACGAACAGTGAGCCCCATCCTGCCCAAGTGACGTCTCTAAAAGTGTTATACTGCCACCAATGGGTATAATATTTGAAGTTTTCGGTAGAAGACCAATTACAAATTGAACTAAACAGCCAACCTCTTCTACAAAAACAAAATTCCATGAACATTTAATATGCCACCCAAGTATGGCTGTAGCTGGGCATGAGACAGGCGAAGCAACTGCCTCGCAAAAATTTTATAGAAAATATAAATTCAGATAGTCTATTCAAATGAAATTCTGAAAATGAAAATGATGTAATATGATTCTCATACTGTTATTTCGCTTTTGCCTCAAATTTGCCCCACCAGATAAATTTGCGCAAATTTGCCTCACCTAATTTTCGATCCTGGCTATGCACCTGCCAAGCCAATGATTACAATAGCATTTCAATAATACAGTTAACTTTATAAACATGTGTTTTTGTGAACAATTATTTAAAGAAAATTAAAGCTAAATTTAAATTATATATACAATCTAGTATAATGTAATTGGATACAGGATACATTGAACTATATTATATGTGTGTCTCTTAACAAATGAAAAAATCTACACTAAATGAAACATAAACTACAACGTTTTAATGACCTAATAGATAGCAGGCATGAACCAGGTGGTTTGCTACTTCATGTGGTATTGAATAATATGTTTACTTTGGGCCACCCTGTATTATATGTAAAACATTGTTGGGTTTATTTAAAAAAATATTTCTATCACCTTTTAGTCTTTGATTTGTGTTGTTAGTTGACTGAAGTATCAATATCAGGTTGGTCTTGTTAATAAGTCTCAAATGCAATTTCTCAATTTTTCCTCTATTTCTTAAATATTATTGAACACTGCTTTTAACCTGGTCCAATGCTGCCAATGAGGCACAATCTGAAAGTAAATTAACATCATAATTTTGTGAAAATATTAGACACCATGTTGGATTTTAAACAAGGTATGATGTCATTCATTTCCTTTCTATTTTATTTAAGTTATTGAAAGTTCTGGAAGTATGAAATAATACAACTTGAGTGTTCCGTTTTACAATATACAGAAAGCTTATATAGTACTAAGCATACATCAACTGCCTTCTACAAGGACCCAAAGATTTTGGGCAGTGAAACGAGGCATTTACATGCAAAATATCACCACCTGCCATTGGTTACAGATGCCAAACTCTGAAAGCCAAATGCCAAACTCTAAATGCAGAACACTATCCACAGAAAATTGGAGATTATAACAATATGTCATCACTTGTGATGGTGACATAAAAATTAGATTGCACTGAATAGGTTATGCAGCTTTAAAATATGTTGATATAATGGCATCTATAAGATTTATTCTTGAAGATTGAGATCAACGCTTTTCTAAATATTTACAATGTATCACAAATTGCAATATTAATACATATACTTTATCTGTTTATAATCATCATTCTAACACATTTGGATTTGTTCACACTTACAATTACATGTACATAATCAACTCTTTTTAACAATTTGATCCTTTCTCACCAACTTCACTTACTAATTCTGGAATGTCATACTTTTTAAATTCTAAGTTATATCATGAAATCAGGAGATGAGCTTCATATAACAATGCTATGAGAAGAATACTCTCTCTTTGTTTTCTATGCAAAACTTGATTATTTTACATCTGTACTGTATGTGGTGTGAAGTATGAACTTCTTATATGAAATGGAACATGAGTATACATATATGACTGTACAAACAAATATCAAAAATGAAGAATTTATCGGTGCCATTTCTCCTAATATAAAAACCCCACTTGTCTTATATACAAATTGTTTACATAGATATATACAATGTTTATGCACAGTGTGTTGAATATGTACAATCACATTATGTAAACAATGTTATAGCATCATCTAAGAAACTGTTTCCATGACATACATGAGGTATGGTTGTGACACACACATCCTCTTGTATATCTCTGACCCTCTGGTAAACGTTCACATTTTTCATGCCTCATTTGAATAAGTTACGATATATTTTAGTCTAGCCTCAAGTCTCTGTGAGCCCCCCCCTACTACACATCTCCCCACAAGTGTGTGAGAAGGTCCACAAGTGTGTGAGAAGGTGTGTAGTCACTAGTAGCGAAAGGAGGGGGGGGGGTTACAGGGGCTTGTAGCTAGACTAATCTCTTTGATCTTGTTTTAATACCTCATTAAGTATTTCATTAAACCTTCTCGTATCAAAAAGATCAAAATGATCAATTTCTTCTTTGACTAAATTGCTCAGAAATTTCATCATTTCATCATCCAACCTAGTGAATGTGGTAATACAAATTACATCACATTTAATTCCATTGTTAGATTTTTCTAGAAAGTGCAACTTACAAGAGGGTCCAATATATATTACAAGCGTGGACAAATTATACGACAATTATTAAACTGGTCTGGAAATGTGAAACCGCTGAGTCTCCAACTTTCTCTCGTGATCTGTATATAAAAATCCATACTTTTACTGAAATTCTCACTCAGTCAAAGCTGGATCTAAGGCTTCACTTTAAACTGGAGTTCTGGTACTTCCAGTGATTTTAACATGGAGTTCATTATCTCTCGTTTCATTAAGAAATCAGCCCTTTTCCAGTTTATCCCTCATTCTTACTGCACATGACACAAAATGAGTCTTGCTTTCAATTCTTTTAATATTATTAATATTCACTCGTCCTTACTGACTCATTCGGGAATAAGAGACCAGCACGTTTCTCAAACAGTACCATCATTCCCAGAGACAGAATAAAAAGCCCAAGTCCCCCGAGTAAGGTGCCAATCTGAAAATAGAAGAGGAGAAATGTTAAGTTATCTTAATAACTAAACTTTTGTGTTTATATCTATCTTTGATTTTGAATGGGAGTAGGTATGGTACAGTCTTAACATATTTTGATGAAGAAATGACACAATATGGGAAACATATTATAGTCTTTGAAAGCTTTTGTAAGTCTCTTTAGTAAACGGATGTTAAAAATGTCTCAAATGATTCAAACAATATAAAAGAACTGAATTGATGAGCAAAGATTTTGTAAGCAATATACATTGCCAATTGACATGCTATTTCAATTGAATTAATTGTGAATGGTTCATAACGATGACAATTAATTGTTAGTGTTAGTTTTTCACTACAATCTACAATCTTCATGCATACTATTAAGTTGCCTTCACCTATTAATGAGAAACAATATATTTTGAGCAATTTCAGTTTTATTTGAAAAAAACATCAAAATGAATATATCTATATTTTTTTTTATAAAAGTGAGGTAACAGCCGCCTTGCTGCTTGGCTTAAAACACATGAAAATATCTGGAGTCTGGACCTAGTCAAAGCCAAAAGTGCACATAACTGTGAAGTGCACATTTATCCTAAATGCATGACAAAAAGTCATATTGTAATAAGACTTTGCAGTAACACAATTTAAGTTGAGAGAGGGTTAAACATTTTCTGGTACTTTAAACTTAAATAAAATTAGTACATGCATTTAACAGGCCTCAACTGATTAGACTAGTGGGGGTACTTTTGCAATATATACAAGAATTTGTCTCTATGTTTCAGATGGAAGATATGAAAATTATATATTAAGAAAAATGCCTCAAGCATTTCTCTAATAAATAAAATGAGAAATAATAATATGTTTTTTTTATATAATTTTCATGTTCCTTATTGCATAGATTCACCTTATTTCACTATTTCTGCATTTTAAAAACATTTTGATTCAAATATTCAATTATTCAAATATCTTGAGTGCTATTTTAGTCAGCTAGAAGGTTTTATTGCGAGCAAAATGTCTTTAAAATGTTGAGCAGTGGATCCCCCATAAGCTTTCAAACTAACTTTCACCTGACTCCTAGGTTTGTAAAGGAGAAGCATACGAAGCTACAGCTTAGCCCCAATCCAAGCATCATCTACATGTTCAAATCTTAGCAGTATGCTCTTAGCAGTATAAAAGAAGTGGCAGAATATGGATGCAAATCTAATTGAATGGTTTAAACTGCTAAGAGCTTATTAACTACAAATCAGTCACCAGAGTAACCACTGAAATTGTTGGGAATGAAATAACCCACATTAGGTTTTTATCTAGCCTTGCCCAAGTCGGTATTTTTTACTAATCTGATCTTGAATTATTACGGCGGTCATAATAGAAGTAAAAGTAAAAGAGACCGACTTGGGCAAGGCTAGTTTTTATCATATAAACTGTAATCCTGAAACATTTCCACAATTTCTCTGTTTTCTACTTTTATTCATGAAAACAGCATGAACATTCACCAGACTGGCAATTTTATATTAAAGATGGAACACAACTAAGAACAAAATTTGGCAATTTCATCACTGATGTCTCATCTTTCAATATATAAATGCACAATCTCATACATTTCACATGAAATGCAAATTCTACTCATAAACAAATTTGTTTTATGTTTAACGTTTGGCAAGTGAGAGATAATTGAGTTAGCCTTTTGAGCTGAAGAAATGTGTATTCTAAATAATTGGAGTGTTGAGATTCATTCATTTCATTTTCTAGATGTGTAGATGATTGTTAATTAGATTGTATATGTGTAGAATTTAATGAGAGGCGAACCTTTAATAATGCTATTATAATGCAAGGTAATAAAAGCATCATGCCTTAAAGACTATCCACTAAACAAAACTTCTGCACGGTTTGACGCCAAAAAAGCGCCACCTAGTAACGCTATTGCGGTTATTGCCAAACCAGCACACAGAGTCGCCACCTAGTGTTAAAATTACAAAGCAAAAATAATTAGTTCAATCCTTGAATATGTTCACGCTTAGGCTAGCATAAATAAAGATTCTGTTTAGCATTATCATACTTTTGTAGAAGATGAGGGAATGAAGCTTCAAACATACAAGGAGGGAGGGGGTAGGGACGGGTTTGTTAAAGATCAAAGATTAACTCAAGGTCATATGTTACTATCATATTCAAATTCTGTGTTAATGGTTGGAGGTCATGAAGGTCAAGTTAATGATAAATAAAGGTCAAGGCCATGTCCAAACTCTAGGTTTGTAATTTAACAAGTCAAAGATAGATATTCTATGAATATCCCTTCTGATGTCCCTTTAAAGGAATGCATTGGTCAACTTTAAAATTATGCCTATGAGATGGAGGCTGTTTGCAATATATTCTAGGGCAGGGACTAATATAAGGAATGCCTTAAAATATGAAAAATCGATCTTCAAATATGCAATGGAATGCTCAGGAAGCATACCAAACAATAATGACTATGTTAATAGGCATGTAAGCTAATGACTAAAGCAAAAATTATATAAACATTAAACAAATGTGCAAGATTAATACGTTTATGCTTATGAACAATCATACTGCAAAATGCTAAATTCTTATGCAAACATTTCAATAAATATTCTGTATGATCTCTTTCTTGAATTTGTTTTATGTCAATTACAAACTTGAGAATTTCCCTTTTAATGCAATATTCAGAAATGTCTATTTCATTGCAATATTGAAAAATTCAATGCATTTTTGGAACATCTCAATGCATTCATAAACTAACAAAATAATCGTGAGACAGTATCCCGTGATTCCCAGTTGTATGATCTCTTTCTTGAATTTGCTTTATGTCAATTACAAACTTGAGAATTTTCCTTTTAATGCAATATTCAGAAATGTCTATTTCATTGCAATATTGAAAAATTCAATGCATTTTTGGAACATCTCAAATCTCAATGCATTCATAATTCTTTTTCATTTTAATGCATTAACAACACATTTTCATTTCAATGCAACATTTAAAACTATTCACAATGATTTTCACTTTTACTTTACCTGTCTTTGTTGACTTGGGACCATAAACACTCGTACTTTGATTGCATTAGTTTGCCACACAGATTCACTCCATGTGGAATATTCCCCACTAGCCCAGTTATAATCTGGAAAGGAATAAGGCTCTATTAAAACATGAAGTTCTCTAGAATTAGGATGAGTAAATGAGGCACTCAGAAAATTTGATTTCATAATGACTCATTATGTTCACCCTGGCAGCGGTCAGTTGATTCAGTTATAATTCCGCCACATAATACAGGTAATTTACACAGAAGCAGAAGACACATATTGAAACATGTTTTGAAGAGGTATTGATATTCAGACCTGGCTCATAAAATGTTCTTACCATCAATAACAAAGGCAGGAGATGTGGCTATAGAGAAGTTAGTAGTGCTTCTTACACACAGGGGCATCCTCTCTCCCGAGGTGCTGTTCTTAGGGCCATTCACCCAGAGGTACTTAAACACCTGGAAATATACAATAGCATTGAGGATAGCATTGTCTAGAGATGTTCAAGAATTCTGAAAGTTTTATTGTGTTCAACAATATAAGTCCTGGAAAGTTTTACAATCACACTTTTTGAACGCTTTCCTATAAAATTGATATTTAGCAAAACCAGACTTTGTGAACCCCTCTGTCATCGGAACGCCTTTCAATATGAACTTTCTCTCAGTAGCAAATTTGTAATCTCCCATTGGCTCCCTTGAAACATCTGCTATTCCAAACACTTTTGGTCTGAGTGCCACTTGGATTAGATAGCTTTTACTATAGATTGGGATTTCAGAGCACACTAAAAAGGAATCGTATCTAGTAACATAGGGTTCTTTTATGAAGTGATATAATATCTAAAATGAGGGTGATGAAAAGACTAAAACATCTCAAAATTCATAAAAATAGCAACATATAATAGCAACAATTGAAATACAAAACCTAAATGAACAATATCAACAAGTAAAAGCTCCACAACAAACCTTATCTGTTGTCTCTGCCTTACAATCTTTTTTCTCAGTAACACTCTCCAGCTTATCTCCGAGGTAATGCACTAATAGTCTTTGCACTAACGTTGTGTGTGTATTTCTGTTAGTATTAACCCCTACATATGTTGGATATGGCCTCGAAGCTGAAAGAATTTTACAATTATGAGTTTTACTCTCTCTGATTTTGATTCTAATTAAAACACCTGTACAATTAACCTATTATTTGCATCATAAATACTAGTAGCCTTTGGTAGAAACTGTGTTAGATGCTCTGAACATAAGTACATGTATCAAGAAAGTTCTCACTTTGCATAGCTCAGTGGTAGAGCACTTGTGTCCAGAAAGTGAGGGGTTATGGTCAGTCATCCCCACTAGGGAAGACTGACTTAACCACTACTACTACTACACTGTATTGTATGACTTATTATCGTGAAATAAAGAAAACATGAAAAAAAAACATAAGCACTAGGGAAGACTGACTTTTCGTAGAATTTCATTCATGTTTTCATTAACTAATTAAGGAATTTTTCACTTTGCATTAATTGTCTTTAAAAATGATAGTGCATGATCTTTTTAGTTTTGCAATTGTCACACCACTTACTAAACGAGAGTGTTATTTAAAATTCAGTATTTTCAGAAAAATATTGTATCAAACTCTACCGATGTGTTGTATAGGATAAACATTCTGCTAATAATTTTTTCACTTTTACTATATAACTTTATTTGCTTTTAGGTCATGCTTTAATAGTGAAACATACTGTCATAATGCAGCTGTTAAAGGTAGAACCAGACATGAACAGTAGCTTTTAGCTTTAATTGTATCAGAATCGTTTTGTCTGGCATTTCACAAATTGGCCTATAAGGAATCCCTGGCCTGTGCAGACACCTATAGAGATATAACTCACCTAAAACACCAGCATTGTTTTTTTCTAAGATTTCTTGAAATAATGAACAATTTGGATTGTGCAGTATACAGTAGATGAGCATATTCACCTGAAAAATAAACATAAGTATTTATTAAACCTGCTTTGCATTTGAAGCAAACATGATTGTGTGCAACTGATTTGGATCATTCTTTTAATTCAGTGTGATTATTCTTAAATATAAAAAAAATTTCACGATTTGGTGTGCTCACATGATCGCGAAAAGGAAATACTGCTATTGATTTGCAAATTGTATGGTTTAAAGGAAACTGATGAAATATGAATGTCAACAGCTGGTAGAAAAATGTGGCTGATCATTGTCTACAATATGAAGTGAATGTAGTGCTTAGCATGATTGGACTGGATAAATTACCAGTGTTGACCAATAAAATGTACATGCTAATAATATGCTTAAAGGTATAATATCATGTCAAAACAACTGCAAAATTTATGGAATGCTGACAAAAACAAAATATTAGCTGATAGAAAACAATGTCATCCATTGAAAACACTATTAACTTACTGATGATAAATCTGCTTCAACGTTTGATGTATCATTCACTCCTGTTGCTAGGGTAAACAATGTCTTAGCAACAGTTGTTGCGACCTTTACAATTTGCTGAGCAGCAGGAGTTGTGAAGTTAAACGTGTCATTTTCAGCAGCTGGGTAGTCAGCATTGATCTTCATTGCTGTGTCTAATCTACTGTTGTAATACCTTAGCAACAAAACAATGAAGAATACTTTAGTTACAAAGTAATACCTTTAACTGGCTTTAAGTAACAAATTTGATTTATTCTGATTTCAACAGTTTTGCCTTTTGGGAGCCTAATTAGCACAACAAATAGATAATTAATTAACTCATCCTAAAGAGTCCAAGGTTGTGATATTATTACAGTTTAAATGTTTTTTGCATTCATCATAATTACAAGGCATTATAATTCAATCTTAAATTTTATGTTTTACAGCAATGTACTGTACTCACTGATTTGTGAATTGACTTTTATGATCAGTTATGACCACCCCTGGCAGAGCTGTATACTTGAGGAAACTCTGAAGGGAGGCTGGAGGGAGAGGTTGACTGCTTGAAGGTTGGCTAATGCTTAAATTAGCAACTGTCCCACTTGATTTCAGTTTCTCAGTTATGTGTTCAATCTGAAATTGAGTAAGAAACAAACAATAAAAATATGATTCCAGTTGTTTTGCCCTTATTATTTTGGACTTCATTATTTCATTTACTAATTCATACATATTTCAGATCAGAAATAACTTTCTGAAGTGCAAGGTCTAAAAAATGAAAAACACAGCCGCCATTTTGAAACTGAGCAACAATTTTGAAAACTGGAGAATTTGTACATCCACAGTGAATTTTTGAAAATTAGAGAAGAGTTTATACATCCACTAAAAAAACTGGAGTAAAATTGGTACATCAGTGTGGAGTATTCTTGAATACAAAGCCATCACCTCCAGCTAAATGAACAGACAAAAAGACATTCCCTAATTCTTTGAACTTCATGATATTTCTGTTGTAACAGTACCTACCATAGTTTTAACATCTGGGTGTGCCTTCTGGCTGAGAGGATCTGTATGAGCCCATATTGAGCCCTCATCACTTAAACCCACTTGGTTAACTTCCAATATACTCTCTATGTTATCCAAACCTAAATAAAAACAACATAACGAAGTAAATCTCAACATTAGACGAGGTAGGCTACAATTTGTGCAAAGAAAATTGATTGGCAATAGGCCATATAATATAAGAATCTGACCAATAAACATTTTCTCTTGGCTTGGCATCATTTAAACTGCTCAAAATGTATCATTTTCACTAAAATGAGAATAAAGAGTCTATTTTTCTATACAATTTGAGTTGAAAACCTTATTTACAAAGAATTAAAATTGCAGAAAATAACATTAATCTATGCATATAACTGTAAAATAGATGAAAAGCTGCTACATGTCTTGTATTTGCCAATGTTCTAACACTAGTTCAGTCACCTATTGGGTGGAGTCTCATGTAATCTTTTGTGCCACCATTATCTTGGAACTGATAAGGAAAGTTTCCTTTTGACATATCATATGCCAGCCTACTAGAGCCAATGTAATCAAATGCTTCCTAAAATAAAAAAATACATATGGTTACAAAAATATGGTATTGTTCTTCTATATTACATTTCAATGACATTATTAATCTGATGGGAAAATAAATGCATATGACATCTTCTTCCTGCTTTTTGCCATTATGTTCAGAAATCAAGAAAACCAAATAAACTTTTCCATCATGTTATTGTGATTTATTTAAAGTTTAAATTAAAAGAATTTAAGTCCATAAAATTTTACATTTTAGTTCTTTTAAAGTTTTGTTTGTGTGCACTATTAAAGTTTATTCAGGCTATATAAAAATAAATTCAACTTACGCCTTGGTAAAATACAAATAGGACATCTTTAGCACTATCATCATTTATAATTTGACCTTTGACCTTTCCAATGGCTTCAGCGGCAGCAAGTAATGCAATTGTACCAGTAATAGCAGAATCTGCGCTGGGGTAGAGGTTGTCGAATAATGAGAATCCATCGAGCTTAAATTAATAAAACACAGCTTTTAAGATTTAGATTTCAAAACTTTGATAAATCGTCTTTACAGATACATGTATTTCTGCCCTGTGAATCTCAATCAACTTTTAAAAAAAAATTTCATACACACTTCTGCAGATTTCAATGGTAGCTTGATAGCAAATAAGCTATAACAATTAGCGTCATTTTAGAAGACTTCCAAGGCCTGCCAAAGTGCTGTACTGCACATGTTGACAAATATTAAGTAGAGAGATGATTGTACTTACCCGTGTTGTAGCCATGATTATTGACTTAACGGCCAATGTTTCATTGTTCTTTACGGCCTTTAGACTTGAATAAACATTGTAGTCCCCCAGGGGGTCACAGAAATGATCTAAAATTTAAATTTAAAAAAGTAAAGTTGTAAATCATGTTCAAATAATGTTAATGCCTTAATTTGAAAAAATTAATATCAGACATTTAAAAATGTGTACAATACAACTTTTCTGTTGTGAGGATTAGAACTGTGATTGCTTTTCATCAATACATACTTAAATGCATCAATATGTACTTAAATAGAAATTTTTTGAAAGAAACAGGCTATACATTGCCAGGTGAGACACTGAGTCAACATTCATTAAAAGACATAGAAGGACATATCATGCCATGTTTGACCAAAAGAATAACTATGAAATGAAAAAGGCAAACAGTGAATAATTTTGCATCACAATGGCACAATGAAACCAAAGACTATTTAAAAATCAATATACAATTAATTATTATGATACAAACCTGAATCTGTGATAAAAACAAAGACAGTGTATTAAAAGAAATGACTGTATGATGCACAATATCCTTTGACATTTCCATCACTCAAATAAGGAACAGCAAAAAATTAGTATTTCCAGAAAAAACATACTAGTATTCAAGACCCCATGTTAAGTTTGTAAAGTGCTCCTTATGCATCATTCACAAAAAACTACTCCAGTCATTCAAGCTATATTTAGCTATATTTAGTGTTACATTAGCCCTTCCACTGGTATTAGACATAAGTGGTTAATGCCCTAAACCAGCTAGCAGGAAAGCATGTAGTATAGAGTGAAGACATAAAATGAAAAGCTGGACACCAATAACATGTTTCAAACTGTACCTGGATTGAGATTCTGAATGAGGTTTGATCTTCTTTGACAAGTAGGTGTGTCTTTGGCCGCATCCATTCTAGCCTTGAGTTCAGCCGAGCATAGTGGGTACTCACGTGGCTCACCATTTACAGGTTTGTTAAATCGCTCGTAACACTGAAATACAAATATAAAATCATCCATAGTAAAGTTTTTGTGCATATGATATTTTAGAAAATATTGAATTATACTGGATGCAAGACTTTATCTATTATTTCCTTTGGAATGAAAAATATTCAAAACGTCAAATTTCATAACCATTATTTGCCTGAACAACAAAATGGAGCTCTCAAACGCAGAGTCAATACAAATACAGACAGATACTTAAAATTTAGGTATGGCGTCTAAATATTGATATTGATAGGGGAAGTCAAATAATTTAACATCATGACTTTTTTGTTGAATTTCTAAACAAAACTAGTGTGGAAAGTGAACTTAAAATAACATTTGAAGTGGATGGGAATATTTCATTTTCCACAATAATTGTTGATATATTGACATCCTCTCAAAAAAGAATTCACTTACATCATTGATTATGTAGTCTACTTCTGTTTGATTTGCAAGGGCTATGATTGGTCCATTGAAATCTTCAAACATTAACCCTGTAGCTCCCAGGTTCCAGGTGACAGTTTTACAATGCTGATAATCTGCATCTTCTTTATACATACCTGCAATTGAAAAGATTAAGCTTTGAATACAGAACATTCGACAGATAAATAAATCTTCTATAAATTGATAAATCCTCTGCTCTGGCTACCAGAGCATGTATAATAAATTATTACACGATATGTGCTGTTTAATTTGGAAAATTGATGTGAAGTTAAATTCCAAGAATCTTGAAACCATCTATAACTGTGGGCTGGGCACACTGGACTTTATTGAATCAGCACTTTTTGGTAAATATGTATTCTTTGTTTATTGTTTCAGTGTGCATTCAAAGAAAAGTTGTTGAAAATTAAGGCATTGTGGCTGCTCAGGTTTCAGAAGAGTACATCAACCAAGGTCAACCACCCAGTCTGGAAAACAGCACTTTACAGTATTTTTGGAAAAGGTTTAATTTGGTGAATCGCATTGTAAAGTGCTGTTTGAACCTTATGATGCTACACAGTAGAAAAGGACCCCATAGAATAGGCATAGACATACTTGTGCCTTTATTAGGACAGGAATCATCTGGTGAGAAGGACTTTGGGTCTGCAGTTTCGTTAGTGTTGATCACAAGTATACCATTTATTTTGCCACCATGCCATAACTTGCGCACATTGTCACTGGAAAATAAAATTTAGAAATGTGAAACAATTTTTCATGATTTTTGGATTCATAGATTATCAATCAGTGTGGATTTTTTAAAAAGCGTTTCATTGTTTAAATTCATGATTGAATTCATGTTTAAAGTACTGGTCCATGTTTTATAAGATGGATAAAGCTACTTTGCAATAATCCAAAGTTGATAATCAATAATAATGGTCATTTACCAAAAGAAATTAAAATAAGAAAGGGTATTCGACAAGGATGCCTGCTTCTAAACTAACTTTCATTATATGAGTAAAAATTATGACTAACAAATTAAGAAATAATTGTAGAGTTGAAGGAATCAAAATAGAAATTGATGAAATCAAAATAGTCCAACATGCAGACAACACTTACTCTCACTCTATCAAACAAGCGCTCTATTAAAGAAGCAATCAAAACAATAAATGAGTTCCGTAAAATCTCAGGATTAAATTTGAACTTAGAGAAAACAGAGGGCATTTGGCTAGGTAATTACAAGGGAAGTGGAGAAAAGTTTGAGAGCATAAATTTTAAGCAAGAACCTCTAAAATGTTTAAGTATTTACTAAGGAAACGACAAAAATGAATGCACTGAAAGATTGGATTAATTGGAATAATAAAAAACAAAACAAAAAAAACTCACACTTTTTGGTAAAGCCCATATTATCAACACTTTAGGTATTGCACAACTTGTGTACAATTTTAAATAAAAAATCATTTATAAGATTAACGAAGTTCTGTTTAAGTTCCTGTGGAAAAAAGATTGGATAAAAAGATACACACATTTAGAGGTAATGTTTTAGATGGTGGAATCAAACTTGTGCATTTGCAAAGTAAAATTGAAGCTCTAAAAGCATCACGGGTAAAATGTCTTAAAAACTCTAATACATCCTGGAGAATCATTCCAATTTTCATTATAAAAATAATCGGTTTACAATCGACGATTATCTAGATTTTCAAATTTTGATGAAAATACTTTAATTTTGAACAGATACCAATTCTACAAATCAATCTTTATTGCACATGATGAGTGTAAGATATAAATAAACTATTCAAGAAATCAAGGCACTGAAATAATGAGGTTGAATAAAAGATTTTTCTACCAAGAGAGATTATCCTATATAAGGTTCAGGATATTGGGATTATCCCGAGGCCAAGGGATAATCCCAATCCTGAACCGACTATACGATAATATGTTTATCCCATACCAATCTTGGTCATCTGGTTAACATTGTTCAATCGTGGCCGTGGGCGGATTTTCCTGTTCTCTCAAATATTCCCACATTTATTTTCTCGAATTTTTTGATTGATTAAGTGGATGCTCCTTCCCTTTTTAAACCATCAAACAGATCCCGATTGTCTGTGTTTTCTCCATTGTCATTTACAGTCACTAGCGAACGTTACAAATTATGAACAAATATGCGAGCGGCGATTTTGACGTAGCGGGCAGATATACTATATCTGCCCGCTCAGAGCGGCACGTAAAGCTATATCTGCCCGCTGATGAAAATTATAAGTTTTAACAAACCAACTTCATGTACCTGTAACACGTCCAAGTATGGGATAAAAGTATGTATGACATGTACTCCAAAGACTTAAAAATGGTAGAAATTGGATGATAAAATATATGAAAATCAAAAATGTTTTAAAAAATGGGACACATCTAGAAAGGCAACACATGAAAGGATAGGTATCGATATGGTGAACTGAATTCAACAATGTTTTTCTCTTAAACCAATTATTGAAAACATTCTGTAAAAAACACGGTCCTTTATATAATGTTGACTGATTGGCAACAATTTAATGCAAAAATTGTTAAATATATAATATATATTTTATATAACTGTTTTTGTTAACATTTTTTGTTTTTTAATGCAATTGTTTTTTGTGCCTTTCTACCAATTCTTGAGAATGAAATAAAATGTCTTTCTGAACCTTGTTGAAACAAAATAGCATATACAACATTTTCTTAGACCTCTCAATATTATAGTTATACAAAGGAAATTTTGGTTGATTTTACAAAAAGTATCCAAAAACTGAAAACAAACCCCAAAAATAGATAAAAATTAAGATAAACCTTTTATTTCATTAACAAGATACTTTTTTATAATCAACCAAACTTTCCTTTGTACCATTACAATATTATAGTATAATATAGACCTAAACACGTTGTGTTTATGTCATTTTGTTCCAATGAGGGTCGGATAGATGTTTCATTTCATTCCAGACATGACACCAAGAACGAAAGAAGTGTCTGGTGTGTTTTCTAAAATAAAACAATATATAGAAAAGTATATATCACGCGGTCCTATCTTCGACCGTTAATTTGAATTTTTGACCTACCAGGTGCTTGAAAATCAAGGATTGCGAGTCTCATACTGCACCATTTTTCTTCAAACTTATACCATTAAAAGCAGAACAAAATTGCCTTTCTGTCGGTGCATTACTTTATTGTAAATGTTCCTTGTTCTAGCAGCGTTTTGGTCCCGAGCTGTTAGAAGACCTTCTTACAGCTGGGGACCAAAATGCCGCTGGAAGTAGGGACTCTGTTGAAGAGAATAATGTACCATCAGAAAGGGATTTGTGTTATGCTTTGAATGGAACAAGTTTGAAGAAAAACAGTGCAGTATGAGACTCGTAATCCTTGATTTTCAAACATCCAGTAGGTCAAAAATTCAAATTAACGGTAGAAGTTAGGACCGCGTGATATATATATAGTTCAAATTATAATGTTGCCATCCAAAAGATGACCATTAAATTGACGATGTGTAAAATTTTCAGAATGTTTTGATGACTGGTTTAAGAGAAACGTGTGTTCAAAAAGTTCACCATATCGATACTACTCCTTTACAAATATAACCTATACAAATTTTTTTCTGTATATTATTAAAGAAAATGGATTTAAAAATATAGAATTACTTCTTTTATAAGATTTTGACAAATGAAAGATTTGTAATGCGGAGAGAAATTTTCAATCAAGATATTAGCCAATCCTATACCAGGAACATCTATGAATTTAAAATCAAAAACATTGATTGCCAAAAATTGTCTGAATTCAATCTTAAACTTCTGCACAATATTTTACCTTGTAGTAAACTAGTGAGTAAATGGAACAGAAATGTTTCTACAAAATGTATTGAATGTAATGTTGATCAAGACATTGAACATCTAATTTTTAACTATAAAATTGTAAAACACATTTGGGTCATCCTGGAAAAGTTTTTTAAATGCAATTCTCTAACTGTACAAATCAATTAGGATAAAGAATGAATAAGACTGAAAGCCTTATAAATGATATCAAAGTAAAACATCATAATTTTCTCCCTAAGACAAACAAGTGTGCACAAGGACAAATAAGGAGGAAAAATAGCGCCAACTTACCCTGTAAACATAGCAGAGGTCAAGAGCACAGCATAGGGGGCATGTGGCCCTTTGTTCATTACCCAATTGAGATCATCTTCATCTTGCACATAGTGAACCACACCCACATTACCATTGATATCAGCTGAAAAACACACCAAACATTAAGGAATTTAGTACCATCAGATTCAGATTGGCTGTTCACATTTCAGTTTTTTTTAACCTGAAAACCTATGCCAGTTTAAAAATTGGACTGGAAAAAAAATGTTCACAATGAGAGATGTTCAGATAAGAGGGGTGTTCGAATATAGAAGCTTTACTGTATTTCAAAATTGGCGTTTTCTCTGAGCATTTGATTAACAATTCAATATGGTTGGCATACAAATTGCCTAGATCACACAGTAATTGATTCTTTAATCGCTTTTTAACAAATCTTAAAGTGTTTAAGTATAGAGCCCTCCCAGTTTTCTTCACTGCTTATGAATATCATTATCAACATCAAAAATATCAATATCACAGGACTGATAACATTGAATGTTAGTATAATTGACTCGTTTTATATAGTCTCTGCCTTCAATTTATGTATATTGTGACCTTGGAATGACTAATAAAGAGTGGTTTAATAAGCACTTGGATTCATTCTCTTATTTCTAAACATTGGCCATCATTAAAATGACATAAAATCTTTGCCATTTCCTGTAAGGACAATTACTATAGGTAACAAGAGTTATAAAATAGAAGCAGATATTTTAAAATTTTCATTTGTCCTATTAACAAATTGACTTGCATTTTAATTTAGGTTACCACTATCTTTGTGTACTTTATTGCAAATAAGCAGTGGTACCAGTTATGGAGAAAATAATAATATAATTTATAAAAAAATGAATGGAGAAAATTGCATAATTGATTCCAAAGAACATTTCATTTATGCTTTAATTTACACAAAGATAAATATTACAGATCATATCATATTGTTGCTTAATATTCTTGATATAAACAGCTAATATTCTTCAAATAAACATCTATAAGCATCTATTACACTTGTAATATTGTCTGGTAATTTGTAATATTCTATATTTCATCTGCGAACATCTAAACTAGTTATATAACTATATAAGGGCTTAAAAGGTCTTTTACAAATCACGATTACGGACACTGGAATCACATAGATTATTTGGGATTCTCATTTCATCAATAAATGTACTCCATGAATATCAAATCTTATTGTTAGAGAGGTTCAGTATTTAGGCTTAATCTCTTATTTATTTCTTGTTCATAGGAGCATCTTCTCTGAATTGATTTATTTCAGATAATTTTTACAATCAACGGTTTGTTAAATACCTGGGACTAATGTGCAAGTTGAAAAAACGAAAGGGAATGTGATAACAAAGAACACAATTGACTCAATCCAGTAGGTGTTCAGTTATGCTTTCTTTGATTGGCTACAGTTAAACCTCAATGAGGTGAACAGTTTTAGGTCTAAAACAAATTTCTGAATTTAAATTTTTTGTTGTTCTTTAAAATGTTACTCACTAAAGATGTACACAATGTAAGATTCAGATTTTGATACTTTTAAATTTGAGGGAGAGTCAATATGTCATTTTTGGCTTAAAGTCTTGCTTCAGTTATATTTGGATCTAGGCTTAGGCCCCTGAATATTGGACTGAACATGTTCTTTTTCATACTTACATGTGCATCCAATCTGATGTGTTCCATTCATTCTCCTAAAGCAGGCACCTATACCATTGACATCAACATATATCCTTTGTTTAGTTCTATCACCATATACTGCACCTGAATAAAAAAACTATGTATACTTATCTGGATCAGCCTTTGTCAGCTTTAAAAATTATAGATAATGAACATGTGATGGTGACTTAGATATTGTTGAAAATTACCAATAGTGGGATAAGTAAGATAAGTAAGTGCCTCTTTGTTTTATGGCAAAATTTAGAAGTGTAATGACCTGGAAGCTGTAGTGTAACAAGCCAGATACAGACATAAAAAGGAGTGTCCTGAATGTGGAAATGGGAATCCCGCACAGGAACTTGGCTCGAAAGTCTGATGCTCTAATGATTGAACTAAGTGTACATGTACGTATAAAGGCTAGCCACCACAACTGAGCTGTAGAAGCAACTTGCTATCCAGCGTCGTTACATCATAAACTTAGTCAATCAATCCAGGATTCATATATTAGTACTCAACGCACTAACAATATTGGTAATCCAGCGTAGTTTAACATTAAGAGTCGATTCTCACAACCAATCAAATCAAGGCTTTCCGTATCACGTTTTCACCTGCGGTATATGTCATATTCATCTGCGGTATATGGCATATTCCGCAAGTGAGTATGACATATTCCGCAGGTGAGTATCGGGAATTCACTGAAATCAATGTATCGCATATCCACTGCAGAATACCACGCAACCATGAATGTATGCCATATTCCACGTAACAAACATTGCCAATTTTAGTAGCACCAAAATAAAGATGAATACAGTATACACAAGGGCGAATCCTACATCTGAGGGCGCCTCTGGAGAGCTGAAGTATAATAACTTAAGTCAGATACAGATAGAAAAAGTGAATCTGCTAAACTCAGTGCCCCTCGCGGGAATCAAATCTTTGACTTTCCACTCCAAAGTCTGATGCACTAAAGACTGAGCTTAAACTGTTCATCGAGTGAATGTTTTTTCGACCCATTTCCAATATGGCAGTTTGCTAGGAGCGAGATACGAAACGAACGAAATGAATTTTGAGAATGAGTTAGGTTCAAACAACCTCCGGAGATTCACGGAAATGTCCGAGCAGAAAACGCCATATTGGAATATGGCAGTAAAAACATTCACTCGACTATCAATTACAAGTCTTGATCGAAAAGGAAGTAATTCAGCACTCCAATACTTGCACGGAAGGATGATAATGATGTATAACATAGTTAGATAACAAAAGTAGGCCGCTGATCGACTTAATTCGATTTCAAAGGTCACTATTGAGTATTGATCAGCTGTCCACTTCCCAGTTTGAGAGCCATAAGTTTCAAAACCTAACATGGCTCTCGAAGTGAGTAAGACTGAGCCATAAGGGCTAGCCACCACAGTTGAGCTATAGTACTTGCTATCCAGGGTCATAACAATCAACTTTTGGGAAACATAAAAAATCTTTATACCCCTTATCACCGGGATAATTGGTTAGACCCTTCCTCTAAAATATAATGTGACATATGTTGGGTGTGTCAACAATAATTTATCATTTTCAGATTTAGAAAGTAAAAGTAGACATAAAAATGTACAGTGATTTTTATGACCAGGATGATCTATTATAATGTACAAAATTGATGAATAAGTGGGTAGTGTAATTTCATGAGTCATTCTGTTTATCTTGTAGCTTACTCACTTCGAGAGCCATGTTAGATTTTGAAACTTATGGCTCTCAAACGAGAAGTGAACAGCTGATCAATAGTGACCTTTGAAATTGAATTAAGTCGATCCGCGGCTTACTTTTGGTCTCTAACTGTGTCTTACATCAGTATCATCAATCCGTGTAAGTATTGGAGCGCTGGAGTACTTCTTTTTCGATCAAGACTTGTAAATTGTTCATCGAGTTAAAGTTTTACAGACCTATTTCCAATATGGCGGTTTGCTAGGTGCGAGATACGCAACGAACGAAATGAATTTTGAGAATTAGTTAGGTTCGGACAACCTCCAAGGAGGATTGGAAGCCAGGGTTCCAACTCGATATTCTTTAATCTCCACGCATGCGTCATTTGCTATTCGTGTCTGTATAATTTGTACGACTGCATGGAGAATGACCCGATACTCTCCAACAAAGCTATCGCTAGGTGATTGTTTTGCAGAATATCGGTGTTGCATTCTGGGAACCTCCGGAGATTTACGAAAATGTCCGAGCAGAAACCGCCATATTGGAATTTGGCAGTAAAACGATTCACTGGACTAACAATTACAAGTCTTGATCGAAAAAGAAGTACTCCAGCGCTCCAATACTTACACGGATTGATGATACTGATGTAAGGCACAGTTAGAGACCAAAAGTAAGCCGCGGATCGACTTAATTCGATTTCAAAGGTCACGATCATTGAGCTGTCCAAATGCTCCGTGGGAAAGCTATTATATCAAAATCCAAATAGCTTTCGCAGGAAGTAACTTGTAGCATTTTATACAGGGGATTCCCGGAAAGGAAATTGACAACTTGAAGTTGAACATTCATCAAAAAAGTTGTCATTTTTATACCCTCTTTTCATAGAGAAATGTATCTATTTTAGGCAATCGATTCTTCGAAAAATGTTAAGTACTTTTACAATTATTGCTTAATATACTAAAACAGTCTATATATTGACATCTACTTACCTAAATGAACCAAAACAAGAAAAATAAATTTGAAACCCATTTTTCCAAATGTCACTTCCGGCTTCCTTGTCCAAATGCCAAACTTTTTGATACACCACCCACACGAAAAACTGATCAAATGCCAATCATACTTTGTCAAAATTCAAAAGTACTACTAATTATGTAACAGAATTTATATTGTGTCACTAGAGATGGCTCAACTTGATTGAAGCTATCATATATTATCAAATATATAATAGTCCATAAACTTTTACAGGGCGTGTCATGAGAAGCCTCAACTGACTTCCGGGCAGGTAAGAAATATTCAACTTTCTTTGAAATATTAGCTTAGAATGTATGTTTACAGACCTATTTACATGATAATCATCTAAGATTTTGTTGCAGTAAAGTTTTTCAAATACTGTGGATTCTCGGTTTCAGTTGAATTTTCACAAAAATATCTTCAAGTTTCTGATTTATTTTCGACCAGATTTTTGTTGTTGTTCACTGTAATGATTGTTGCTGTGCAGATATATTAAAGAGGTATGAAAAACCCCAGAGCTTAGAGATGACAGACAAAATTACGTCCCTTGCTTACTTATTTTAGGCCGTCCAACTGTCCAACAATTTCTATATTTGTCACGCATTATGTTGAAGAAATTGAATTTACCTGATAATTGTTAAGCAAAAATATTTCTGTAGAAGAACTTAAAAAAATGATTGCCGATATATCAAAAAAATGAACGCTGAAGAAAAACGAACACATTTCGTACAGAAATTTCATGGGAATTCAGTACATGTCACTCATTTGCTTTGAAGTCTTTTGTACCGGTATCTGTTTTGAACTGTAAGCATATTCCTAATATCTTTCTTGAGACCTATCTTGGTGCGAAATAAAGTGCTATGATATTGGTTTAAACGCCAGATACATGTATTGAAATTATATTATTTGAAGCATTTTTTGAAAATTTTGAAACAGGCATTGAATGCTGTCATTTGTGTGTCGATCTTACCAATCAGCAACGTAATCTTGTAAGTAATACATGATACACATATTTTGTCTTCTCTGAACTCTGTAACTGTAACCAGCACCAGTATAGGCGAGAGAGGGCTCCCCAAGAGGGGGTAGTGAGGTTGCTTTAGTCACTTTTAAAATACTAAAATTGTCGTTTGTCACATTAAAAGAACAAGTCTCGGTTTGTAGAACAGTCTCCTGGACTTATAATTTTTTTTAATGAAAAATATAGGGATAACGCTCAATTAGACCGATTCAATAAAATACAAGTCTCGATTTGGGGAAAAAGTTCATCAGTGTACTGCGCTAATATTTTTTTATGAAAATTTAGAAATTGTTGTTTGTCACATTTTCCTAGGCTAAAACTTTTTTATGTAAATATCACCCAAATTAAATTATGACTATTCAAAAGAAGACATTCAAATCTATATTATGAAATCTAATTTGTCTGAAGCAGGGGTAACGCTCAATTGACCTTTTGCGATCAGAATTCGGGAATTTTGTTTATGGATACTGTTGTCATGTATTTCGTCTTATTGGTGTGACGTCATATAGAAATGATATTAGACATGATGGAATCACGAAATGATGGACACTTGGCAGTTTTGAGCTAAAAATATTGTCGTTTCTTTTATGAAATCCATGGGTCGGATATTTACCAGATATGCCGATTTGACTAGATCATGATTATTTCTATATATGTGAGATGTTTGGGTGAAATTCATACTAAACATCGATGCCTATAAGCGCATAAGTATTTGTCAAAATCGGGGGGCGCTTAACCGTTATCTAAATCATGTCAGTAAGATCTTAGACTTGGTATGTGCTTAGTATGGATGTTAATCTAGTCAAATCGAACGTTTTCATGAAAAATAAATCAATAAAGCACGAAATATAGAAGATAATCTCTCAAAACCAAACATCTAGAGCTGGGTGGCCTAATTGTGACGTCACTACAAGATAGAATCCATTCGGTGATCGCAAATCATCAATTAGAGCGATGTACTTCTTTCTCCAAACTGAGAATAGTCTTTTACTTGTCATATCTTGTCAGATTCATTCCTTAGTCAGTCAAAGCAATTGATGCAACAAATGGTCTGTTATGTTTCATTGTTTGATTACTGGTTAGAATAAGGCACCTTTACTTGAATTCATTAACATTCAGAACAAATTCAATTTCAAAACCCTCGTCAGTCAGATCAATGGTCAAAATTGTCACTTGCAAGTTTTTATTTGTTACATTCATTCATTTTTTAAATACCCCATACTGTAGTTGCATTTACAGGCTAGGTTACCTTTCACAAATTACAACTTGTTCCTTATTTTGTGCACAACGATGTAATCCTTTCAAGATAATGTTAATGTTTTTATATCCATCCACCAATGATACAATTGCAAAATAGAAATTTAAATAACCACATGTCCATTTAAAATTTGATATAATTTCAGTGGAACTTCAAACAACAAAACACTTCCAGACTTCAGGTTTTTAAAATCATGCTGTTATGCAAAACCTGAGATACAATTAAGATTTGTATGACTGAAAGATAAACTAGAGTAGGGATAACTGTTCATCATGGAGACATGTGTTCTGGGAAGGGAGGAGCTCCTTTTGCCTGAAGCGATTATTGAAAATGTAAGTATTTTTTAAATCTTTGAAGTTTAAGTCGGCTCTGAGCTGAACTTAGGTTGTACTGTAAAAGTGTTTGAATAATAATGCTTAGTAACTTTGCTCAAATAATTATTTATTCATTCAGCTATTTTCTTAGAAATTAATTTTTGGTTGTCTTAAAAATCGAATTAATATATTTCTCATTTGGTAGAATAAAAAAAATCAATCCAATTCTAGTGGTTAGTGCTACTAGATGTAATTCTATGGTTGTAATTATAGTGTTAAGTTATAATACAATTTTTTCAGTTGGATGTTTTGGAGGAAGTGGTCAGCCTAAAAACCTGGGAAAAAGTCCTCAACGATGGCCAACGAAAACACCTGATGGTATGTGTTCTATATCTAATGCTGGAACAGTCAGTGCCAATTTAATAATCAACATTACTGTCTAAATTAAATGACATGTTCAAAATATGGTGTGTGTAACCCTGTGTCTGGTCCATTCTGTACTTGGATAAGATTACAAGGAGCTCATCTGCTTGCTTAAAGGGGCAATTACTGAAACACTTTCATATACAGTAGTGCTTAATAGATATGCAATCTTAATTCTTAAGGTGGGTCAGATGCTTCAACTTTTGGATCTGACATCAGCATAAATGTACATGTAATTGTAAACTGTTAATTTGTCATGTTATTTATTCTACTTAGCCAACCTGATATATAAATTTAAATGAAAATATGAGTCAAAGGAGGAACTGGCAACTGAGACCATATATAATATATTTTTATTCAAATGATTTGAATTCATTAGTCAGTAGCCAAATTCCTCAATATAACATAACATAATGATTTTGGTAAAAACAACTGAAAAATACCCCCATTGAAACCCCTGAATGAATAACTTGATTTTTTACAGAAATTTCTCCCAACCTTTTCAAAAGGGACAACTGATCAACGTGAAAAACAAGAAACATTGAAGTAAGTTGTAATACCTCTTACCCACGGACGTCAAGTAAGGTTCTGGCGAAAGCCGGAGCATAGATTATTTCCCGAATCTCGCCTGAAATTAGCTCATCTTGGTGACTGTAACCTGTATATCTGTATTAATAGAGTCTCTTTGTATTGCATCTGCCTCAATTTTAAAGTTTTATTGGTATTTTTAATATGATTTCACTGTTTTTGTGGACTGGACGATTCAGCCAAGCAAATGGCAGCTGACCTGTTCAAAGTACTTTTAGTACTAATTATCGCACATGACAATAATTTTGGAAACAATATTATACTTTAAATATATTACTAAGCATCTAAGGAAAGTAAAACTAGATGAACAACTGAGTCAATAGTGATAAATAGGCCAACACGAGTTGGCAGATTTGAAATAGACTGCCATCTTGTTTCCAGTCCTCTTTATAATCTGTGCTCCAGCTTTCGCCAGAAACTTACTCGACGTCCGTGCTCTTACCTTTAGCAAGAGCTTGATTAATATCTTAACTCTTCAAATTACTGACAATTTAGCCTTTATCCAGTCAGAATATTATGTCAGAGAATCACTGCAGTTATTGGAAGCTAACATTTCTTTACATTTAAACTCCAGTTAATGAAAGAAAACATACACAAAGCTACATTTGTAATTGTAAAGATCTAATTTGAGCTTAAAATATGTAAAATTATCTATAAATTAGAGGGTATTGTGGTTATAGCCAATGGGGATATGGAACTCATATCATTGAAGAATCTTTCATGTTATACACTAAAAGAATATTTGATTCCCTAGTCGATTAATGATGATGAATGACTTCATTGCAGGAGGTTGTTTACTGGGAAGAATTTCAAGTTTGGGAATCCCATCCGACTCTTCCATGGAAATCTTAAAGGTATTTATTTAGCAAAACACTTCACTATATTTTGAAGAAAGATTATGCTTATTGGATCCTTAAAATTAAATTTTTGGGGGATTTTTTGTAATTTAAGGTTTAAACCTTCAAGTTTGAAAAAAGTTGAATTTTATGTTGCTCTTGTTGATATAAACCCATGTGCACAGCCTTTTTTACAGTGTTTACAATTATACTTAATAAATTTAACTTTGAATATTATAGACAGTTCACTTTAGATATCTTAAAAGTTGACCCTCCCCTTGTGTCAATGTGTTTTCATAATGGTAATTTTTTCTATTGTAGATGGGACGTACTCTCCAGATATTGCAAAATATACAGTAATGTGCCGCAAAGCCAAGATTAGAGACTATAGACTACAGCAGCAGAGATATTATTCTGATCTCTTAAAGGAGGTCATTGTCAATAGGCAGGTATGTACAGTAAAGGGAAAAACAAGTGAAAAGTATTCTAAAAGCAATGTCATTGATTTCATATTAGATGAACTTCTGAAAAAGGAAGTTACCTCCCAAGTGGAATACTATTTAGAGGTGCTTAAGGTATATTCCACTACGGATATTTTTCGCTCATTTTGTAGCACATTTTGGAAGCTTTTCTGTATTTAAATGACTAGTGAAAAATACATGCATGCTGAAGTAATTGATCACTGATAATTTAGCCTGGATACCTAACTGAACCTCATTAATTTATTGATTTTTATTGATCTTATAATTTTTATTATTTTATCGTTGTATTTCCAGCATATACTTGAACAAGTGTATAAAATGCCCCCAGATGTTCCAATAAAGGTGACATGTCTCAAACCAACCCCAGCTGCTCATGAACATACAATACAACACAGGGCAGATATGACATTTGCAAGGTATATATTATAACATTGAATCACGTTTAACATCTAATTGGATTCATTCTTGAAATGAGAGATATGGATTATTAAGATATTAATACAAAGTTTAAAAATACTGAACTTTTGTTATTTGTGGTTTCAATTAAAAAATTAAAAATAATCTAAAAATAATTCAAATCTGCACAAAGCGGAACTCCTCCATACTTTTCAAAGTAACATCCATCTTTTCATAGAGACAGGGCTTTTATTTTACTTGTTCTTCATGGTCTTACATCTTTTCACAGTCTAGTTGCCTTTTAACAATATAAATGAGCTTTTGAAAGTGGAACACCTCCCGAGTGGAACATTAATTTGATGTCGCAAAGGGGTTCAACCTACACAGGTTTCACTGTATATGTTCATATTCTACTGACATATTTTCTCTTGCAGAGTGATGAGGGAGGTCCAAGATGAATGTAATATACAAGAAGACTCTTCAGATGAAGATGGTAGGACAATTATTACCTGTTTATACAATTTATGTATGTAATGTTAAAGATATTTTTTTGATATAACTTGATTAAATAGCCTCTCTTGGCTACTGATTTCACCTTAATATTGCTATGTTTTGTTAAAATTTAAAACTGACTTTAAAATCTACTTTGAGCTGCCAATATTTATTTTCCGAAATGGCTCAATAACTCATCTTCTTGAGTCATTATTAATATGCATGTATTTATCAAACAGGGAAACACAGATGCCCATTTTTACTTCTAGATGGAGAATCTCATTTAGACAGATCCAGGAAAACACTGGTGCGATCATTACTCAACACTAAGCCCTCAGAAAAACAAACAACAAATGTCCAGTCAACCTTTGCGATCAGACCACTTACCAATGGGGAATCATCAGGTATGAAAACATACATGAAGTAATGCCACTTTAATTTGAGGAAGGTCAGGTAGAGTGACCAGTTTGGCTAATTAAAACCAATAGCACGTACTATCCACTTTAAATCTGACTAGATTCCACCATGCGGCATTATGAAACCCTGCATGCCATTGATGCCAAGTTTTTATTAATTTTTTGAAGAGTTCATTGAAGTTGTGAATCAAGAAGACATTTTGTAGTTAGCGATAATTTCCTACATCAAAAATCACACCATCGATTATTATTTGAAAGGAATCTGAAATAGTATTGCATTATTGTTTAAAAATGTTTTATTTAGTTGATGCAGGAAGGGATCGAGCTTACACTCCCCCAGTTCTGGATGACAATTACTTGATTGAACAGTTACGGAACCATAGGAAAAGACGTTTAGAGGGAGAGGTAATTTTTCAAATATAACTTTTAGTGAAGTAGTTATTATTAAACTAAAGTGGCCACAAAGAATAGGGACAGTAAATGATGGAAACAAGCTTTAAAAAGACCATACCAATTCGTTTCCGTCACATTTCGTAACTTTCACATTTGGTAAACATACAAAATGTGTGGAGGGGATTATACATTATATTTGTGAATTTGTATTTCCTAGGAGGGACCTGACCTAGAAACCAGGGGTATAACAATTGAAGATGTTATTGCTCGTATTCAGCCAGCTAAGAAGTCTAACATTAAACCCTCTGCCTCTGGTGAGTGAGATTTAGAATGCATAGTTTTTGACTGCTATATAGATGGATAAGTAGATAGCAGTCATTGTTTTGGTCAGATAGATGGCGTATATGTAATAGTTGACAAAGAAGTTTGATTTGTAGACAAAGAAGTTTGATTTTCTGATTTAACTGGATCTATGTAAAAGTCCACTAGCGAAGTGGACGTCATTATCGGTGGTTAAAGTGAGAGTTTAATTGTTTAATTGTTTATTTTATATATTCTTTCTTCACGCAACGCTTCACTTTAAAACATCTAAAGAGCCACTGAAGAGTAAATTCAGATGTACATTTTTGTTCAGCATTGTAGGTTTTTTAAATCATTCACGCAAAAATTTGAAAATTGAAATTTTTGGCATTGGTTTTATGAAGATTGCATTATTTTTTTGTTTCTAGTCTCACTATTTGAAACTTCCCTGTCAAAATCAAAGACAAAAACAAAACAACCAAAAAAGAAGAAGATCAAAATAATCAAAGATGAGCCTGAAGTACCGATGGTATCACTGCTTTCAACCAATGAGAACCAGGCATGGTACAACGAAAACATCCCTATGGATATTAAGGAAGAAACATTGGATGTAGGAAGTGAATTTGCAACGTAAGTTATCCTATCAATTCTTTCATTTGAGTAAACATGCTATTTGCTATAATGACTCCCTGATAGAAGTAAATGGTAGTCATTAGGCCTGTAGGATAAAAATTGGTCTTTAATTCAACAATCTTCTTACAGTTGTAGCCCATGCTCAGAGTTTTGTTTTGCTATAAGAGTTATTCCTGATTTGAAATGGATGGTGACCAAGTGGAATTGATGATTTTCAAATTGCAGTCTTGAAAGGACTTTGACTAAGTATTCTTGGGATGATGTTCCAAGTCGATCAATAGCTTCTTATATTAAGGGTTTGCCATTTTGTTTGAAATTTTCACAGATATGAAATAGTAACCCAAATTAATATTTTATATCCACGTATTAAGTGCAAAATATGGTAACTTTTGTTTTGGTAGGGGACATCTTTTTGATGTCACTCATATAAATCACTTGAAGAATGAGTGGTATTAAGAGGCTGTAATGATGAAATATGCCAAACAATTTTTTAATAAAATATTGCAGACATACATCTATGGGAGAAGGCTTGTCTAATGAGAAGAGCAGTTTCTTTACCCTGCTACGTGACACAATATGTGGGTTCCCAGAGGCAAAGGTCACCACCATCAAGGTAGGTTGATATTCAGAGACCTATTTAAGGATTGGATCAACTGAGGCCTGTTTCTTAAGATATGATAAATGATGAAATCAAAAAACATAAAATTCTTCAATACCTTTGATTCTTTCGGTATAATAAATGTATTCTGTAATATCTTTGATGCTATTGGTGTAATTATTATAACCTACTAAGTGTTTAGGGATAAGTTGTTGAGGGAATAAAATGTCTTGAAGAAATGTCTTGTGACAACCTGCATAATTGTGTTTTAGGTTGAGGAGAGTGTTAGAGAGTGGCAAGACAACCCTGCTAGCGTTGCTAATGACTGGTATAGTCTCCATGACAACTGGACTGAACTTGTACAACCTGCATTAAAGTTTCTCTCTGGGGATGTCTTAGGTAAGCAACATTTTATTAACAGTATAACAAGGACCAAATTAGTACCTGAGTGGATGAACACTAGCATAATTATATACATAGGGGAACATTTTTACATTTTTTGCTGACATTGGCCTCATATTAGTGTAAACTAAGAATATGAGATACCATTAAAGTGGCCATTTGTCTCAGAGTGTGTTAAGTTGAATATTGCTTCAATAAAGGTTACCAATTTATATAATCGGGTTTTACAAGATTGCATGTCTTTCGATCATTTAGAGCAAGTCTTGTATTTTCTTATAAAAGTGCATCTTGTTGGGCTAGTCATCTGAAACTTCTTGTGGAGCTGCCCCATGGAGCGTAGTTTTAAAGTGCTAAAGAACAATTCAGATATCATGCAGACAAAAAAGTTATCCAGCATCATGTGTTTTGTGGAAAATCATGTTTCATTATAAACGTTTTAGGCACAAGCATCGAGAATTTCATCCCGTTCATAGACTACAAGGAAAGAGCGCAGCAGTGGAAGTGGATAGGTCAAGGTCGCGACCATGATGATGATATGGACCAGTATTTCCATCGTTGGTTAGAGACCAATCCTGAAGCAGGCCAAGATGAAGCAGATAACAGTGTGACTGCAGTACCTCCTGCAAGAAGGTATAACACATGTTAACAACTTTGTACAATTTGAAATAGTCAAAGCAATCTAGAAGATAACACGCTACAAACAGGGAAACCATATTTGCGTACATTAGTTTTACCATTGTTTTTGGGGGTTATGATCAAAAAGTGTAGCAGTTAGTTACAGACAATGATGCAAAATATCAAACGTTGAATGCCAGTCAAAAGCATGTTGTCTTTAACAATATGTCAGCATTTCTTTGTGACGGCATAAAAAGGTCAATGTCATTGGGCACCTCAGTATTAGCTTTACAATTATTTAAAGCTTTGAATATATTAACAATTTTCACTTTATCGGAATTCAATTCTTGATTTAAGATGATAACAAGCAAAATTTAATATATTGTCAATTTTGTGAATTCTCCATGCAAGTTCCTAGCTAAGAATTCTTCTGTTTTTAGTAAGACATCGTACACTGTCCAACCATCATCCAGAGAGGATAAACTCATTTTTCAAGCCCAAGAAGTTAAAAGGTTCGACACTCCCCACAGAGCATTTACCTACCGGGTACATGGTTATGACTGTGTAGTTGGACCAGTTAAAGGTTAGTATACTCTTTGGAGCTAATGTCTTTTATGTGCCTTGTTAGAAAATAGGCATCACGTGAAATAATGTGAGCGTAAGATATTCTTGAGTTATTACAATTTTTTTTAAACCTTATTCTCAACTTGTCCCTGTCCCTTCTTCTTCCTTTCAAAAGAATCTGAGAAAGGATGTTTAAGGCTTGTATTTTAAAATTCATGTTTTATGTGTATTCCAGGAGTATATGCAAAGGAGAGTAGCATGACAAAGGCCAGGGAACATGCATTGTTAGTCAAGGATAGACCTGCATATGTCACCATACTTACCCTAGGTATTTAATCTCATGTTTTATAGATTCTGTGTCACCGCCAAGAAGTTTATTGTTACACTTTTGTGTTTCATTGGTTTATTGCGTTAAAACCAAGAAGTGGTAATATATTGTTACAAAATGTTACACTTTTCTAATTTTGCAACATCTGGTATCAGTCTTGTAATACTTTGTACAGCCAGGTGGTGATATTTTATAAAATTTGTTACCAACAGCTTTAATGATATATCTGTATATATGAAAGAATAATTTATAGGGAAAATGGTACACCCACAGGGGAGTCCTCTACCATCGTAATAACGTTTTATTATGATGAATTGAGAAAAAAATGATATTTGGTAAATCAGTGGATTAATATGATTAAAATGAGTTAAATATAAATGTGATTGATTTTAGTTCGGGATGCAGCAGCTAGGCTCCCTAATGGTGAAGGTACTAGGGCTGATATTTGTGAACTTCTTAAAGACTCCAAGTTCCTGTCCTCCATTGTGACCGATTCCCAGGTAGTTCTTACTAGGAGCTCTACTTTAGTATTGACCTTATTGATTGGAATAAATGATATTGCCATTTATCCATACTGCAAGGATTATGAGCAGTTTCTGTTTTCCCAAGTAAAACCAAAAGACTTCTCTTCTAGTGACTTATAGGTGCAACATTGATTTGAGGAGACCTGAAAGTAATTTTCCCAAAAATTGTCACAATTTTGTAAAGTTTTGCTCACAACGTTCCATATCATACCTAATTCCATAATGATTATTGTTTCAGATAAATACAGTTGTTAGTGGGGCCCTAGATAGATTACATTATGAGAAAGACCCTTGCGTGAAGTATGATGTCAATAGAAAAGTCTGGATATATCTCCATAGGAACAGATCTGAGGATGAATTTGGTGAGAGAGTGTTTTCAATTGTTGGCAGTTGTGGATAAAATAAGTTAATTTAATTATGGTTAACCTCCTCCCCCCACTCCCCAAATAACAAACTGACAATTTTGAAATAATCAATATTCTTCAATCAGGGATAAAATCCCCTCCCATCTAACAAAATTAACTTCATTATTCCATGACAAGTGTCATTAGGATCCCATCCCTAAACTACTTCACTTCTCACTTGTTAGGACAAAATGAGGCTTCGACTCTAAATGAGTCCAGAACTTAATTAAAATGATGGGAAAATATTAATATGAACTTCTCTAAAATCATCTGAATTTACGAAGTTTGAACACATTAGCTAAAAATAAAAGAATAAAAGGTATCTTTGTTAATTGATTCTTTGGGTTTATATTGTTTACTGGGCATTGTTTATTTTTTCTATATTTGCACCTGATCATTATGATATTATAGCTGATTTATTGCAGAGCGTATTCACCAAGCACATGGAGCATTTGCCAAAGCCAAGAAATCTCTTCAGAAACCAAAATTACCCAAGCAGGTTTGAAATTATTCTAATTGTTAATATATTTTTTTATCTCTCAACTTTGGAAATGTTAATATATGTACATTAGTTCTTCATGAAATGCAGTTTGCCCACAAGTCGAGTGAATTCAATGCTTGAAGCTTTACTATTATATGTTTTGATCTTTTGGATTTTTTTTAAAATGCTTATTTTGCATTTTACAAGTAAACATACAGGCAGTGTAAACATTTGAATTATGATATAGTCGGATTATTTGAATTTGTTCAACTTGCAGAAAGCTGCCAAGGAAAGCCCAGTACCCCCTGGATCACTGACCATCACTCAGACTCCAAGGCCTGAATCTGCCCTCAGTAGCGCAAGTAATGACAGTATCAATATAATGGATGTTGGGAGTCCAGTCAGAACTGCCCAAAGCCCAAAGTCCATGATGCTGGGTCAGAGTGCGAAGGTATGGATACATGAAAGTATTCAGCAAATCGTTGGCATATAATGTTCTATATATTTGTTGCTTGCCAATAATATACGAGGGGTGATCCAAAAGTCTTGGACGCCCCGCTTTAACTTTGCTATTTTCTAATATAATTACATGAAACTTTCAGATAATAATGATCAACATCTTAACAACTTTGTGTATAAGTGTCAACAGAAAATAATAAAATTTAGCTACTTTTCTGAATACTTTTTAATACCGGGTCCCTGCCACCCGGAACGGTATTTAAATATAGCAAATCACGTCACAAGTGTTATAATATGGCAAATACTTTAGGTGCAGGTGCAAAACCTAACACCAGTCATGATATGAGAAAATTTCCGATTTTCAGTCTGAGAGTCATCTGCCATTATCATCTTCACATATTAAGACCTACTTTTCAACATATTTTTCACGAAATCGAACACATTTTTCACACCGCTTTACCAATGAATGAAAGACATTTATGAAAGCGCCATTGCTTATGTGATACAAATGCTGCTCGAGTGCCACTCTATTCTCATCCGATGAGTCAAAAAACATTTTCTTTCAACCCTCCTTTAGACTTGGAGAAAAGGAAGAAAATCACACAGAGCCATATCTAGACTGTATCGTGCATATGGTAGCTGCTCAAGGTCAATAATAGTGACAATATATTGTAGAATTCTTTGTTCCACTTTGATTTCTTTCATTTTCTGCATTTCAGCAGCCACCTTGGAGCGAAAATGATACCAGAATGAGGGTTGATTGACTGATGTCATTTTCTTAGTACTTGACATATACGGCCATTGTCATATGTGACATTGAAATTAAAACACAAATAATTGGTTGCCTAGTAACAAAGGAAGTAAACTAACATGGTTTGACATTCAAAATTTAAGGAAAGATAGTGGTCAAGACTTGCAAAACAAGTCAAATAGCAGCAACATTTAAGGCTGAAAGTTGCCATATGTGAATACTGTTCCGGGTGGCAGGGTCCCTATATTGATAACTATCTAGAAAACTACATAAAATATATCATTTCACCATGAAACTAATACACAAAGTAATTAGGTTGTTGGTCTTTATTATTGGAAAGTTTAAAGTAATTTTGTCAAAAACCAACAAAATTAGAGCAGGGCGTCCAAGACTTTTGGATCACCCCTCGTATACTGTCCCATTATATCATTCCATAGTGCTAAAGTTTGTGAGGGTCATACTGTTTAAAGAATGTGCTCAAATCTGACATAAAGATTTTATGCCCAATGAATTAAACACAAATACATATATTCTGTACAAGTTGACACTTTAAAGCAAGAATTCAATCTCATGAAAAGTAATTATAAATTGATCATTAAATATTTATTGCACAGTACATGTATGTATATGTACATCTAAATGAATTCCCCCATTTTCCAGATCCTCCAGATGAGCCCAAGAGGGTCACAAGCAAGTCCCAAAGGCCAGAACCATCCAAGTCCTAGATCTGTATCCAGTCATGTATATATGTATATGTACATCTAAATGAATTCCCTCATTTTCCAGATCCTCCAGATGAGCCCAAGAGGGTCACAAGCAAGTCCCAAAGGCCAGAACCATCCAAGTCCTAGATCTGTATCCAGTCATGTATATATGTATATGTACATCTAAATGAGTCCCCCCATTTTCCAGATCCTCCAGATGAGCCCAAGAGGGTCACAAGCAAGTCCCAAAGGCCAGAACCATCCGAGTCCTAGATCTGTATCCAGTCTGACCAGCCCAGTGCTAAGTCCAAGCCAACTCTTGACTCAAACAGGTAATATATGCTGTATTTCCTATGTTGTATTCTCCTAGTTGGCAATACTAGTATCTGCAATATAGGCTATTTATGTTGCCTATTGCCCAAGCCATCATGGGACCCATATTATGTTTTTTTTCAAATCTCAGTCTTTACTCATGTCTTTGGGTTGTTTGAACAACAAATGCAATAAGTAACTATGGTTACCTAAAATCAGTCACAGTCCTGATGGTCCCAACTTACTTTATTATCAATAATTTCTATAGTTGCCATAACAACTGTACAATGTTACTATAACATTATAGGTGTTGGATCCCCACAAAGCAGTCCGAGACCAGTTGTACCAAGCACCACTCAAGCCAGTGCCCTTCTTACATTAATGAACCAGTCCACACCAAAAGGCATGGCTGTCACATTTGTACAGCCCCAGGGCACAACTGGTGGCAAATCTATCCCTAGTCCACAGCCAGGACTAACTGGTTCACAACCAGTTACATTTAATCTGGTTCATTCACAACCAGCAAGGAAAGTATCTGAAATGTTGGAGGCAGTCAAAAAACAGCAGTTTCAGCAGCCTGGGAAATCTAGCCCTCAGCAGGTCAGTAGTATGCAAACAGTGACTGCCATTGAAGAAAATAGTGCAACATATTTTCTGAGGGAATATGCCATAAACAAAAATTATCCCAAAAGTTGTGCCATTGTGATGAGTAGCATTATGTACATTATCTCAATCCTGCTCAAGCAAATATTCCAATTACAGGGTGGTCAAAAAATGGAAACCCTAATACCATTTTCCTCATATCTTTGTCATTTTAAAAAATAACTCCCTGATATTTTACACTTTTGTACATCATTCATTTCGCTACCAGCCTACTTTATTTCATGTACATGAATTAAGAAAAAATTAAGAACGTCTCTTACAGACCCAGTGTTCCTGGATACTTAGTCTAGGAAAAATATAGGTCAATGAATTGGGGGAAATATTCATGCATCCCACTTAGTTTATGTCTTAATCAAGGAAAAGCAAATCCTTTTGGTTAATTGCATTACAGTTAATGACTCATTTGAACTTAAAAATTGTGTAAAATATATAGCCGTGTTATAAGATTAGTAATTTATGTTTTATGTCATGTTGCAGCTTAGCCAAATGAAGACTCAGTTGACCAGCCAATCACCATCATCAAGTCCTGCACCCCAAAATCTGAGACACGTCACACCTGCAACGAAGCCCACTGCATCAAAGCTGGTACAACAAATGTCCAATCCACAGCAACAGGTAAAGTAAACAAGCAGAGTTAAACTCATATTTTAAAAATATGTACTCATAAATCAGTGCTTATTTGCAAAAATGTGCTGTATTCTGGCATATGTTAGTGCAGATCACTCTGACATGACATGAGTCTTTTATGACTCCTGTATTTTTGTTGTATTTTGTTTTAGAAAGATGAATTGATGTGACTTTTTTTCTTGGGGTGACATAGTTGCTGTTCCATTGGTTGATTTCTGTCATTTGGTGTCTGTAACAAATAGCAGGTGGTGACATTAATGCCTTGTTTTCATACAGCAGGTTCTCTCTATGGGCAGTGTACTGGCTAGCACAATATCTGGAGCCCAGAAACAAGGAACAACAACAATCAAAATTCAAGGGGGTATGATGCAGCCCCTGCAGAAGTCTGTCACAGTTACAACAGGCACTGTTGACAAGGTTACGAGTCTCTCCTCCCCCTTGACTTCCACAGCTCTCACCCAGATCTTACAGTCAGGCGGAAAACCAGCTAGCATGGTGAAAAAAACTGTTGGAAAGCAGGGAAAATTCCAAGGTCAGCCTCTGACGATTTTAAGCGGTGGAAAACCAGTTTCTGCTGGATCCCAGAAAATACAGCTCGGAGGTCAACCTGTTGCTATAGTTACCCAGACAGGTGATCAGCCGGGCACACCAGTGTTAATCAATGGGAAACCGGCAATGATTGGTGGGAAACCATTGGCGATGATTGGAGGAAAACCTGTGTTGATAAGTGGAGGGAAACCTATTCAACTGACTGGGAAACCGATGAGTATCCTACAGGTGTGTAGTAGTAAATTAGTAATGAAGTTAAAATTGTCAGTTGGATAGCAAGGGCCCCTAAATTCAATATTGTTTACATTATTTGGAATTAAAATGCAGTATCTTTAAATGGAGGGGATGTTTTGATGAAATTTATTCAGATATATGGTTTTATTGAAATATTTATGTACATGAATATTGTTCGCCTTTTCATATTCCATTCAAATTTTTATATTTTGAATCATAATGTTTTTTAGAGTCAGCAAAGTAGCAGCAGCCCACAAAGAGCTAGCCCCAGTACACCTGTCAGTCAACAGTCTCAGTTGTTAGCAGCTGCTTTAGCCCAGGGTCAGCCACAGCCAACAGCAAGTACCCAAGGTAGGCGCTATAGTTCCAATCTTTGTCAACAGTTCTCTTGTTTGCAATATCAAGTGGGTAAGGGTAAGCTATAAAGGTTGAAATAGGCATGTCAGCTCCAAAGGGCAACATTTAAGTTTCTCATGTTTTTCCAGGTTAATTTCGTACTGTCTTTACAGATTTTAAGCAACATTGTTTGTTATTCAAATTCCACGATTAAGTCTTTATGTTTGTTCATAACACTGTTATACAGGGCATCGAATTGCTCACTTTGAGCAACTGTGAAGTAATTCTTCCAGTCTCCGACTTGTCCTGAAAATACAAGATCGTAATGTTGATTGAAGGATGATTAGTATATGCACCTAGCTAGGCATCATCTATTTACCTCAAGCAGGATTTCTTTTGAACTAATATTGTTTTTCTCTGAAAGCCCAGGCAATGGTATGTTGTTTAAAATTAGTTATGTCTTCATTTGGTGGTGTTACCAGCTTCAAGGCAGCTGAGTGCTAAGCAGTTGATGATTTATTAAATAATCATTTACCTTAAATCCAGTTAGCATACATTTGCATATGCTGTAGTTACAATTCAGAAAATCTTTAAAATTGGATACATTGACCGCATTGAATTCTTGGGAATCATAACAGATGAAATAAATCACTCAGAAAATATTAGTTGAATTGAGAAACATCTGAGAAGAGTTCTTTTTAGAGACTTAATGGAGTTTATAGAATAGAGTACAGTAACACCTGTCTTAGTGAACACCTCTCTTTAGTAAATACATGTGTCCAGTGAACATTTTTTAGCACATACTCCCGTTCTGTTTAGAATTGTATTTTTACAGTGAACACATTTTTGTGGCTCCATAGGTGTTACTCTATCGACAAGAAGCTAATTAGTGTGTACCTTTTCTAAAGAATACATGTTTAACATCTTTAGACTTAAAGTTTGCCATGTCAAGCTTAGGGTTGTTTTGCATAGTGCTGAAGTCACAAGCTACTGCCAATTCATTGTAGAAATCATCTTTATATTGCTTGCCTAGGAACTCTGCTATGCGTTTGCTGTTTTCTTTGAAGTTCTGTAACCAGTCACATGGTTATGAATTAGAACCTTACAAATTTCATGCGGTTTTAAAAGTGCTTGTCTTAAGTCATATAATGATAACCCTGGTAAAACTTTTTTCATACTGTTTTTTTACCATTTTTGTTTTTGACATGCAATTTTACAATTTTATTGCCTTAGACTACCTGGTCACCTGGCTTTTTACAAATAAATCAATTAAATGCCTAATATGTATTTGAAGCAAAAATACATTTTCTTTCAGGGAGCTGACAACTGAAAACCACCATAAACAGTTACACTTCTTTACTATCAATTATATAATGTTTACCTTTTTCAGTTGTTCATATCTCATGAAAAGAACATTTTCATTGTCCTTTTCTTTCTCCCACCATTGTGGTACATTTTCCAACCAACTGCCATATTCAACTGAAATAATATGTTTTCATAAGTACATGTATCATAAATACATGTACATGTATTATGCTATTTGCAATAAATGTAGTACAGTCTTATACCGATTGGTATTAACTAGACAATTTATTTTAATCTTACAAAATGGAATGAAATAAACTTCATCACAGCTTTGACTTTGTAAAATGTTATCAAGAATAAGAAGAGAGCAACTTTTCCCAAATTGTGTCTTATTTAACAGCTTTGTATCCCTCATCATAATTGCCATAGCTACTTTCTAAAATGTTCATACCATATTGAAGAAAATTCAGAGATTTTTAATTTTTGTGCATCATACAAATAATGTTTCGGCATATCAGAGAATGTTACATTAAAATACAGTATTCTGTCATAAAATTTACCACTTGATACTTTATTATGATCTTATTTCAGATCTTACATTAGAAATGATATTGAAGACACATTAGTTAAAAAATTGTATTACAATTTAGTCATGTCACCCTCTATTTCTGATTCTAGAATCAAATCTTTTTGAACACTACCAAACCTCATGGAAGTAATTCATTGAAGCAACTCTTAAAGCTTTGTTATTTGATAATATGTAAAGTTTGCCTTAATTCTTGCTTGAGACCCTGCGAACCCCTGCCCCCCTGCCCCCCCCCCCCCCCGGGATACATAGTCTTGAGTTACATTTATTAGCCATTAATATTTCAAAGTAGTCATCCCAGGTTCCTTTGAATTTGTAGGCATTTTCCAAATTCTTTATATGATGCATGTAGGATACAGCTGAATCCTTAGGGTTTCTGTACAGGTAGAGAACTTTACAGCCTGTTTGAAATAAACTCTGAAAATATAACAACATGAGCAGTGGGTTCTTAAAAGTAGAGGAGTCTTCTTGAATTTGCTTGTGTAGAGAAGAGTGACCAGTATGTGAAATATTGGAATGCTTATATATTTTGCATCAGGGACTGAGATTTATAGAAATCATGTTTTTTGTGGAAGATACATAAAAAGTCCATAAAAAGAATCAAGACTTACTGCAAGCTACATGTATGTTTTTATTGAATTATACTTTTACAATACCTTTGGAATATCCTTGTACTTTAAGTGAGTCAACAAGATTCTGGGTGAAGGTAGGCTTTTTAATTCCTCCATTTCCCGTTCATCTATGAAATTTCGACTTTTTGAACAGTTTTGACTCTTAATTTCACCACTAACAATCATGTGCAAAGCTTCAAACATCCAATGGTGTCCTAAAAAGATATTGACGTACGAAGTTTTAATCACTGCAATCCATCGCAAAATGTTTATTATCTCTTTGGAGATTACATTTTACAGCAGACTGTAAAGCTATTTCTTATGCACATGACTTAAGATATCTTTTTGAAAACTAAATGTTTTTTTTATAGGGGATTCATTTTTGCAACTATTTCCAGGGGTTTTGCCTGTTGTTTTCATTTATTTTGCCTATTGTATGAATTTCTAATGAAACCCCTGATACACTTACTTATTTCTATAGTATGCGCATACATGATATGACATTTGACCTAGACTAAACAATTTTAAATGCAGTTGTAAAATATTTTAAATGTAGTTAACACCTTTACAAAAATGTTGAAAGAAAATTGAGGGCATGTCATACCATTCAATAGAACTATTTTGATTTTGTATTGCTCTCTTCAGTAAAGTGTCGATATCCACATATGAATGTGAAAAATAGTAACCATTCCATTATCAATTGGTAATCTGATAATGGGAAAAATAGTGACCATTCTATTATCAATTGGTAATCTGATAATGGCAAAAATACATTCCATTATCAATTTGTAATCTAATGATTGGAAAAATAGTAACCATTCCATTATCAATTGGTAATTTGATAATCTTCTTTAATGCTATCAGAACTGCATTTTTTCTAGAAAAGTATAATTTATGATCGAGTTTCAACTTTGCTATAGTATGAGTATCGGGTCAAATATGCATAGACATGTGTTATCACCATATGAGAGCTTGTATGAATATATTATGTAAGTTTTAAAGAACAATGTGATGTTGAGTATTTGTCTTAAAATTATTTTATCTTATCTAAGGTTTTTAAAGTAATCAGGATTGAAAGGTACCTGCTTTAGGATATGAGGACAGAATTATGTCATCGGGAAGAAACTCAAATGTTTCCCATTGTTTGAACCAATCAGCCCATGTGATTTTATCCTTTGTATCACCAATCTTCCAGTACGTTCTTGGCCAGAAAAGCGGGTACAGTTCACCTAAAAGACAAACAATCTTTAGGGTGTTAATTTGCCTCAAAAATTCCCTTGGGTTTTCATCCAGTGCCTTTTCCATTTGGTACCTTCCATGATAAAACTTGGAAATGAAAATCTGGAAATACATCGATAAATGTCAATTTTAAACTAAACCTGAAGATCTACATAGTCCCTGCTGATTCAGACAATGCAATCTAATACAAGGAAAGATGAAATTTTGCTATCAGTGAAGAGATGTTAGTGAGAAATACAATTTATGATGGTCATTCCACCAAATTAAGCAGCAACCAAATTAAAGCAATTAATTGTAGTACATCTTTAAAGTAATTTAGGCTCATTTACACTCTTTGAAAAGAGATGATCCTCTCATTTAGCCATTTCCAAAAAAAATAGGTCCATCCAAGTCCAGCTACCCAATCAGAATGTAATTAATTATTTTGCCTTGCTTCATGAAATTAAATTGTATTGCTTCATGAAATTACATTGCATTGCTTTATAAAATTAAATTGTATTGCCTCATATTTTTAGATTGCCTTGCTTAATGAAATTAAACTGTATTCCTCATGACATTACATTGCATTGCTTCATGAAATTAAACTATTGCCTCATGAAATAACATTGCATTGCTTCATGAAAGTAAATTGAATTGCCTCATGACATTGCATTGTATTGCTTTATGAAATTAAGTTATATTCCTTCATGAAATTATATTGCATTGCATTATGAAATAAAATTGTATTGCCTTATGAAACTACATTGCATTGCTTAATGGAATGAAATTGTATTGCCTCATGAAATAACATTGCATTGCTTCATGAAATTAAATTGCATTGCCCTATGAAATTGCATTGCTTCATGAAATTTCATTGAATTGCTTCATGTTATTACATTGCATTGCCTCAAAAAATTACATAAGATTTACCTTTATAGGCACTACATCTGAGGTTATGTTTCAGTCTCACCTCAACTGGAATATTCGGATCTATTTCATCTAAATAATATGGAGGATCTTCCATGTCCAACTATTGTAGTATTTTGTGTCAATATCACTTTAACTTATTCTTTGTCACTCTCAAACAAACCTTAGTTTAGAACAGCAACTATTCTTGTATTATAAGTAAGCTATTCTTGTATGATACCCCTCTATATTCCTGACTGTGTGGAATACAGCATTATTCATCGGTATATGTAAAACGCTGCATAGTATGCTTTGAAAAATAAAACACATGCACATTAAAACCTCCCTCACAATAAGTCTTCTTATTTACAAGTGTTCTTATTTAGACATTCTCACAACATGGGAGTCAATGGGATAAATGTAAAAATAAAACGGGAAAAGTGTACATATTTGACATGTTAGATTAATATGAGGATCTTTTTACTTCTTATGCACGGGTGTTACTTTACAAACCATACTTTACTGTACGTTAACTTATCTCAATATGCACTTAAAAAGTAAGGTATCATATATCATGATGATTGATTATAAAGTGTCACTGTGACCTTGATAATATACTTTATTTCTGAAACCTAAACAACCTACATGTACTTTTAAGTTGAAACATACAGTGGAACCTGTAAAGTGGAACCTCTCAGTTGGTGGAACACTTCAGAGTCCCAAGACTAACTAACCTAATATTGAATGAACCTCTATAAGTGGAACACCTCCCAAGTGGGACAGAGGTAAAGGGGGGTTCCACTTAGACAGGTTTTACTGTATGTTAGTGGCTACCCGCCTGTCTTCCCTTTATCCAACCAGACACTTTTCAGTGTCTCAAGACCAACTGACTTAGAGATAGATGAACACCTGGGACTTTTTAAAATTACCAAATGTGTTCCACTTAGACAAGTTTTACTGTTTTGCTTTTCTACACCTTTCCTCCAAGCTTTTCTCAAAACTTTAAATGATGGAAGAGACTTTTAAAGATGAAGCTATGAGATAAAGTTGCATTTTCCAGAATAACCTGTTTCACTTGGAAATATACAGGAAATAGAATTGATATTCAAAAAATCCAGTATCTGGTCCCATATCAGCTAAAATCATGTATCAGAACTATGGAATGAATGGGTTAGTGATGGAATATATAGCTATCACCCTTAATAAATATGATCTTCTTTGACATACATATATAACATATTTTCTCTCAGAATAAAATTCATTTAAACTGCTTTCGTGTGTTCTATATTCCTTGATGACTCCACTCTGTCTCTCGAATTTGCATTTAGAAAATAACAGCATTAACATTAATTTAAAATGCAGATAATATGAAGGCAGGAATATTTCATAAACCTATCCTGTCATTTATTATCTTCATATTATGTAAACATACACTTTATGGGGGTAGAAGTTCTGTTCAAAAGCTGATTTTCAAGTTGGCCGCATATTAAAAAATGGTGGCCATTTTAGTGCCGATTTTACAATAATTTAGGTACAATATATAAAACTGTAATGGCAATTTGTGTTAAATGTAAAAATAATTACATAGGACATTAATAAAGCTAGAAATGTAGATCTTAAAAAAGTACTTGGCAGCCATCTTGAATAATGGTAGCCTTTACTCGCTATTTTAAGATTTTTGCCGTAACTCAAAAAAAAGGAGGAGCTATTTTGTTCATATTTTGTATGTGAATACTATAAGCATGGCACACTGTCTGATGACACTTTCAGAAGAAAGCGGCCATTTTTCAAAATGGCTGCCATTTTAATGTATTTTATTATAACTCGAAAAGTAGTGGCATGATTTTGTTCATATTCGGTATGTAGATATTATAAGCATGGCACACTGTCTAATGACACTTTTGGTAGAAATATATTTAAACATGTTCTACTATAACTCGAAAGTAGCGGAGCGATTTTATTCATATTTGGTATATGCATACTATAAGCATGGCACACTGTCTTAAGACACTTTTGGTAGAAGGTGGCCATTTTTCAAAATGGCCTCAATTTTATCCTATTTTACTATAACTCGAAAAGAAGTGGAGTGATTCTGTTCATATTTGGTAATATGTGAATACTATAAGCATGGCACACTGTCTGATGGCACTTGTAGCATTTTGAAAAATGGCTGCCATTTTTGCTATATACTTTGTTCGTAAAAATGCCAGCCATGGCTGTTCGATGGTATTTGCTAAGCTTTGGTGATGCTGTTGTCTAGTTTGATTTCCCTAAAAAATTATAAATGAAGGAGTTGTCAGCATATTTTTTTTTTATTTTCAGGTTTGACCATTTCAAGCAGTGTGGTGAGTCAAATCTTGCAACAGGCGACATTATCCCAGCAAAGTGCAACAACCAAATCATCACCATCGACAAACCCCCAAGCATCACAAGGCAAGGTACCTGGCCAAGTGATACAGACATCACAAGGAAAGGTCATTGGACCAGGCCAGGTATTGCAGACATCACAAGGAAAGGTTGTGGTGACGCAAATACCAGGCCAAGGAAATGTCACTCTAAAGAGCACAGGTATGGATGATCCTCAAGATTTATCTGATGAAATAGATCCTTGTACACCCCACCCTTTATGAGGTGAAATAGATAACTACAATTAAACCTGTATATGTAAACATCTATCTAAATTAAACATCTCAAAATATGAACAGCTTACTGTTTTATTTTATTCCAATATTATCAGAGCCTTTTATGAGAACACTCCAATTGTAGACACAAGAGTCTAAGCTAGACGTGTTATATACTGAACATGCATTTAAATACATGTACAGTCAAGTCATATGGTGCCAGCCAATTTATTCAATTTGAATCATAAATGATATCACACTTTTATTTTTTAAGCCAATAGTGTTACAGTTTACAGTTTTAAACAGTCTTAATACAGGCCTTTGCATTGAAATAAATGAAAACATAAAGCTGGAAAAAGTTTAAATTGTATATTTTCAACTGTTTCAGGGAACACCGCTCAATCTGGGGGCCCAACCCAATACTTTGTACAGAGTGGAACTGGAACTCAAGGGGGAACCACTAGAGTCATGACGCCCCAGCAGTTTATCGCAGGTACTGCATGTACAGTGTATTTTGGGAAGGTGGTTTGTTTTCTCATAACTGGTTGCACATTTAAGTGTTTCATTTTCAAACTGTTAAAATGTTGGTCTTTAACCTATTTTTGCAGCACTTCACAATATGAATTTTTTTTTAGCCATATAATGTTGTTCTTTTAGGAGGTGGAAACCCCGTGCAAATAAGTGGTAAACCAATCCAATTAGGAGGAAAGCCCATTCAAATTGGAGGAAAGCCTATCCAGATTGGTGGAAAGCCTATCCAGATTGGTGGCAAACCTATTCAACTTGGAGGCAAGCCCATTCAGATTGGTGGCAAGCCTATTCAGATTGGAGGCAAGCCTATCCAGATTGGTGGCAAGCCAGGTCAGAATGTTCAGTTTGTGAAGCGTGTTTTGACCCAGCCAGGTGGTAAGCCCTCTCAAACTATTGTCTTGACGCAGCCGACATATTCCTCACCACAAAGATCACCTGTAGTAACATCTGCTGGTCAGGTAATTATTAATGTCTATTTCTGAGATTTTGATCACTTTTCAATTCGTTTTGAATTCTGCGGTCGGCGTCTGTAACAAATGGTAGATGGTGACATTTTGGATGTTAATGTCTTTTTCAATCTGCCATATGACTTTCAAGTAAAAAAAAACTTAAAATGTAAATATCTGCCTATTTAAACAATTTTGGCTGATTCCAGTACCTTCATGTACTATATCAATAACATGTCATTGATCTGTTTTCCAGCCAGGACTCTCATCTCCAAAAAGACAACAACAAGTCGCTGATCCATCCACAAAGAAGAAAGTAGAACCAGCGTATGCTAGAATAATTACACCGCCCCCAGGGATGAAATTCACTGGGGTGAGGCCTGGCCATGGGACAACAACCCTAGGGGTGTGTGTGACCCAAGGACAAACAGGAACTCAAATAGAGTCATCACCTGCCAGCCAAGATAGCTCAGATTAAACAATTACGATCTAAGACAATACGGATTGTGATACTGCAATGTACTGCTTATGATAGAAATCAATAATTATAATGGATTAATCTGTAATAGTTTAAGCAGCATGGACTTGCAGATGACATGAAAACAAAATAAATAAATAAATGAAAACAACAGGCAAAATTAATGGAAATCATAAAAACATAAAGTTGAAAAGTCTCTAAAAACAACAGATTTTGTGAAACAACTGATTTTGTGAAAACCGCTTATGAAACCCCTTTAAGTTCAAGTTGATCCACAGAGTCCATAATATTGAGTATGTGATATAGTTTAGCTATGTATATAGTACTGTAGAATCATAGTACTGTAGATTCACTGGAGACAGTATAGTGACTATGTTATTTCCTATAGAACATATTTATCTCTGGATCGTACTTAAGAATTTTCAGAATATATGAAACATATGAGCAAAAAACGATTTTATACGCCGTCAAAAACGATTTCATACGCCGTTAAAATTACTTTAAACGCCGTCAAAAACGATTTCATACGCCGTTAAAAATTACTGTTAGCGCTGTCATAAAAGATTTTATACGCCGTTAAAATTACTTTTAACGCCGTCAAAAATTCATTTTGAACGGCGTCAAAAACGATTTTATACGCCGTTAAAAATAACTTTTAACGCCGTCAAAAATTCATTTTGAACGGCGTCAAAAACGATTTTATACGTCCTTACTTTTAAGTTTTAACCATGCGTAAAAAAGCATACCGTTTTTTGCGTTAAACGTTAAAAGTATTTATTACGGCGTTAAAAGTATAGATTTTACGGCGTTAAAAGTAGATTTTACGGCGTTAAAGGTATGACGATATATTGGTCCAGACGGCCAGCCATAGATGGTGCGATTCATATTCATGTATTCATGGAACAAACGAACGTGTATTTTCGACTTACCCCCCTATCACACCAAACTAGTTCTTACCCGTTCTTGCCAGTCCTACGAAAATGTCGTAAAACTGGCTCGATCTGGCTGCGGTCGGGATATATGTCTAAAATAATTAGCTACTTCGTTCATAAACAGTCTTCAATACGTCCATCATGTTCGCAGTTCGTTCAGGTCGCACCACGTCGGTGTGCAACGTAGTATAAACCGTCCCTTAGTCTAGAAGATCATCATGACCTGATTACAGAACGGTATGGTCGCCATCGAATTTTGAATCGATTCAAAATTCTAAATCACATACCCCGTCCGGGAAAGTCCATGAAGTTCGTAAACAGACCGTAGAACGTTGTAGCTACGTTCATTCAGTTCGCACACAGTTTAAAACCGATTCGGCAACGTTTTGATGATAACCAGAAAATGTTGAGCATGCTCTAAGTGCTGGAGGACCTACTCGTTCTAGTAGTTTCATGAAGTTTGTAAACAGATCCCAAACGGTTCTTAGTGGGTTCGTAGTACGTCAAATCCGTTCGTGCACAGTTTAAGCCCGTTTTCGAGAACGTAGTGACTGAGAACTAGTTTGGTGTGATAGTAGGGTTACCGACTGATTGATATAAATCCAAAATCCTGTTTTTCTGTTAATGCACTCCCCTCCATAAGTTTGGCAACCTTAGCTCTCCCATTGAATTACGTGTTAAAGCCTCTTTACGTTTGAATTTTTATTTACTTAACCTGCAATGAAATAACTTATAATATTGATGGAAACGTAACTTGACTTTATTTCCAATATCTCCAAATGTTCTCAATTTTTTTCCTCAAATACATAGTTCGAAAATTGATGATAAATTTGATGATTTTTGAAAATCGTCATTCCCATGTAAACCAATGGTAAATGGTGGGTTCGGGACAAATCAGAAATCGGGATATCTATTCCGTAAAAGATTCAGCAAAAAATATTTTTATATAGAAAATTGAATTGTCTAACTTTTTTGTGCGCTAACTGTTTGTTTAGTTTACTTGACGAATTCTAAAGTTACAGAGCTTCAAAGTCATTTTTGAAAATCATTTTTCGACTCCTGTGTTATTTATCATCAATTTTCGACCTATAATTGTAATGGAGGAAAAAAAATTGAAAAAATTGGAGGTATTGGAAATAAAGTCAAATAACGTTTCCATCAATAGTATAGGTATTATCATCGCAGGTTAAGTAAATAAAAATTCAAAGGTAAAGAGGCCTTAACACGTAGTTCAATGGGGGAGCTAAGGTTGCCAAACTTATGGAGGGGAGTGTATGTTTATCATTTATTTTGGCATTTTTATTTGCCAGATGCATTTGCTTGTATGGAAGACTACAACTGTCCCGGGAATTTGATATACATCGAGTTTTCATTGTTCGTTTTAACGCAAATGATTAACAATGTACGTTCGCAAGTTCGAAGGGGTAAAATGAAAAATGGCTGATAGTGAAATTACTGAAAATGGGGCAATGGTTAACAACGTACTTGATGTCATCCAGCTGGGTCTACATGAGATGTCATTTTTTACGCCGTTCAAAATAATTTTTAACGGCGTAAAAAAACAGTTTTGACGGTGTACAAAATCGTTTTTAACGGCGTTAAAAGTAATTATATACGGCGCATACAATCGTTTTTACGGCGTCAAAAATAATTATGTACGGCGTTAAAATTCATTTTGAACGGCGTCAAAAATATTTTTTTGGACATTGGTCCAGATGGCCAGCCATAAATTACAGCCGAGTAGCATTATTAATTCAGAACAGGTGTAACCTCCAAAGTTTTCATGATCACACCCATATAGGCGGTTGAAAGAGTGGTGTAATATCAATGGTCACTTAGGAAATCCTTTATTATGTCCCCACCACATAGTGTGGGGCCATATTGTCGGCCTAGGCGCGTCCGTCTGTCCGTCTGTCTGTCTGTCTGTCTGTCCGTCTGTCCGTACGTCCGGCAGTTTTCTCCAAAACCGCTACAGATATCACCTTCAAATTTTCAGGGATAACTTATGAGTGCATACAGATGTGGATGAAAAAAAATTAACTCGATACCTACTTCCTGTCGGCCATTTTGAAGTCAAATGCTAAAATCCTTGTCTGCAAACTTTAAGAAAAACGGCTTCACAGTTGCTTTTAAAACTTTAACATCTTGTTCAGCTCACTTCATTCTAGATCTGTTTAGGTTTTGGACCTGTTAGCTCAGTCATGTCAGCCATTTTGAATGTTTTAAGAAAAGTTAGCGCACGATAATACTTTGTATCATATTGAATGGTGTTTTTCAGTTTTCATACTTTAACTTTTTAGTAGCTTTATAAATAATTTCAGGTGTACTTTGTTGTAAAAGCCTATGTTATTGTTAACAGTAGTTATATGTGATAATTTTGTAAAAAGATTTCAGCAAAAACTCCTAATCACTTTTTTATTGTCGGCCATTTTGGATTTTCCGTCCTAAAATCTTGTCTGTAAAGTCTTGTCTACGCATTTTCAGGTGAACCGTTTGGTAGATCAATTTCAAATTTTCAGGGATGATTCTCAGTATGAAAATCTAGATCTGATTAGTTTTTTGGCACTCTGGATAAATGTCAAGGCAGCCATTTTGGATTTTCTGTCTTAAAATCTTGCCCGTAAAGTCTTGTCTACGCGTTTTTAGGTGAACCGTTTTGTAGATCAATTTCAAATTTTCAGGGATGATTCTTAGTATGAAAATCTAGAACTGATTAGTTTTTGGGCATTCTGGGTAAATGTCAAGGCAGCCATTTTGGATTTTCTGTCCTAAAATCTCGTCTGTAAAGTCTTGTCTACACATTTCCAGGTGAACTGTTTAGTAGATCAATTTCAAATTTTCAGGGGTGGTTCTTAGTATGAAAATCTAGAACTGACTAATTTTTTGGCATTCTTGGTAAATTTTAAGGTGGCCATTTTGGATTCTCCGTCCTCAAATTGTGTCGGTAAAGTCTTGTCTACTCATTTTTAGGGTAACCATTTGACGGGATCACCCATAGGTGGGGACATATTGTACACATTTGTGTTCTTGTTATTCATTTGAAATGTTGGCATTTTCGGTGGGCCGATTGGTGGCCGGTATCGTATGCTGCACTGTACAATATCTTTGACCACTCACTGAAATTTCTGAAAGAATACCGCAATATGTATAAAAGCCTCAGGAAATGTGAAATATGTAACTTAACCTTATTGATCACTGGCGGATCTGGGGGGGGGGGGTGTGGGCCCGGCCCCCTTGGGTGGGCACAGGAAAAAAATTGGGCCCAGAAAAAAATTTGGGCCAAAAAAGGCCTTAAAGCCCCAAAAAGTGGGCCTTTTTGGTCATTACTGGGCCTTTTAAGGCCTTATTTTTTAATTTCAGGCCAAAATTTGAATGGGTTTTAGGGGCCCAACATTTTTCTCTGACCTGAAATTTGCCCCCCCCCCCACCTTGTTGGTTCCCAGATCCGCCCCTGTTGATGTATTGTAAGTCGGTATAATTACAATCAAACTTCTCTGTTTTTTTCCAAAAGTTTCGTTTAATTTCCAAATAAATCTTGCTCTTAAGAATTATTTTTAAACCTGATTAAATGCGTATTCTCCTAATACAGGCCTCCAGAACTACCTCCGTAGTGGATGCTGTCTAGAGCCCTGCGTTCGGAGGATGGATTGTACGCTGTGGCCCTTTTTAAATGGACTCCTCTGAAGTAAACATTATATTTATTAACGCAGCTATTATTCTCATACACTTAAAATAACAGTGAATTATTGCCTTTTTAACTGTTGCTTGACCTTGAAAGCTCCCTAGCGCCAATACATAGGTTCATGCAACTAATCGGATTATCTGAAATGGTAACTTTATAGCAATTCATCTTGTTCGTGTAGTACTGTAACAGATGTAGGACATGGTCAATACTCAACAGTAAACACCCTTGTTGGCGTAGCTCCATATTAGTCCATACTAAACACTGTATGCAGTCATCGTATTTTAACTACCCACTTTGGTACTTGGAGACTGATAGGGCTTTTGATATGAGATAAGGACTGAGATGTATCAGGGAGCGGATATAGGGATAACATGCATGGCCAACAAAGATGACATCAAGACCATGAAACTTTGTAAGTGACATCGTATCTTATACACATGTGTACAGTAGGCCTATGTATGTGTACAGCACATGTGCTTATTAGGATTGACTGCCTAGAATCAATGTGCTTTATAATTTAAGGATTTAAGGTCAGGGTGCATTTTCGGAATTTTGCTGCAACCCTCAATAGGCCGGTCACATGTAATTTTCAAATTTGAATCACTCCTTCCCCACGATGTCAACATCTCTCACTGTTGCACAATGAGTGCACTAATGTACCTAGAAAATAATGCAAAGAAGAATGTTTTGATAAAATGTATAAAAAACAAGAAAATTCAGTGAAAAGATTCTGCAAAACTGGAAGACAATGTCTGAATGCATGTGTGGAAGGATTGATTCATGTGCGAAAAAATGCCCGGAAAAAATGACATGTGACTCAATTGGTGAATGCAGAAAAATTCTGAATATGCACCCTGGCCTTAAGCTCTGGATTCAGTGCATTATGTACTGATCATTCATCTAAATATGTTGTTTCGCAGCCTAGAGTGCTAAGAGATATGTGGAATGAATCAGGCACAATGCACCGAGTCTTGGGCTTAAACTATTTTCACGCATTGGTTTCTTCGAGATCACTGACCTTAAAGCTACGAAACCATTACTGAAAGAAGTATCCGATTCGACTTTTTGCAAGGATCAAGTTGGCAAAGTATCAATTTCAATCAGTAGAGTCAAGTTATCACCTTGGTAACCATCCAACGAATGACATTGGATGGATTGTGTAATTATATGAAATACTGTGTTCGGATTGGCTGGAATCGAACACACCTTACCTAGCTTTGTGAAAATAACGCCTATGTTATGTTATTTTAAAATAGACATAAGTCATTCCAGAAATGCTCTACATCTTTCTTGTTTGTGCGGTGTGTTTGAAAGTTGTTATTATAAGAGATATATCAAAGCAAAGAATTCAGTGACCTCCATGATTGTTCGCAGGCCACTGATTTTTTATACATTACAGAAAATTATCAAGGTACAGCTGGAAAATAACATTTTGGTAAAAAATGCTATACCTGCAGATGTTTTTTCTGGTACGAAATTAAGTAAAGTCGAAGACATTAATAAACCTAAACCATCAAAAGTTGTCACAATGAGCTAAATTCTAAGTTTCGTGTCTCAAACTCTCTCAAGCGGTAGAAAAATAATTCCCGTTCACTTTAAGTAGCACAATAAATGAATCCAAATCTTCATAATTAAGACTAAAATTAAAATTTCCCATCATGCACCCTGACATTAACAACATTCTTTATCATATTTTTACATTTTAGATTTAAATCTTTAAAAATCTTTAAATGTTAATGATAATTTTGCACACGGGAATCTTTAATTTTCAGATATGCACTGTTAACAAGGTCACTATGACCTCAATAACACTATAGGATGCACCTGAACACTATGCCGTAACTAAATACCATATTATCTGTCATAATGGTTATGATTGAGCCGGGGGCATTTTTTATATACTTAGTATGACGGATCCTTTTATATTTGAATACTTCTAAGGAGAATATTACACTGTAAATGACCATTTGGCTAAAATGGCAGCCATGACTGTTCGATAGGACTCGTTACGCCTTGACATTGCTGTTATCGAGTTGTTTCCCTAGTTTTGGTATCTGTTTAATATCTCCCTTTTGATTAACAAGTTACACATTCAATTTTGAATTTTCAGGACGTTCAACTCAAACAAAGATCTAGAGTTGCTTGTAATGAGGACATTTCACGATAATACTTTGATAAAACCTGAGACCATCATAAAATTTTAGTCTCAGATAAAACTAACGATCTAAGTGGACTTTAAACCTGATATTAACATTGTATCATTTAGGGTTTTTTCTAATTCCTTTTTACATTTCTTAAATTAATATGCATAAAGACAGCATGCTGTCTTATGAAAGTCATGATTTTTCTCATTTACATCTTAAATTAAGACGTATTGAACATTTTTCAGATTCAAACGTGGACAGGATTTACAACGAATTAAAGAATGTAAGTATAACTGTTTTAGATTCACTATGATATCTAGTTAGCGGATGTTAAGGTAGAATACATTTCAATCAAAGATTTCTGAAATCCTCCGAAAAAATTTCCTACCACAGATGGAGCACTTTTATTGTATAATTACCCCTGATTGTATGATTTACACGGGCGGATTTTGAGAATGGTGAATAATGTAAACTAAGGTATATGTGCATGCTGGCGTTCTGTAAAATACCGATATATATCTTGTAGAACTCGACAGCCTATGAATGCATTGTCAATACTTTACAGGCAGGATATAAGGAGGATGATGCACTGAAGGTTAATGTTCTTAATAAATTTGACAACTACCATTACCACGGGGTTCAGGCTGTAGATACTGCAGCACAATTACTGGATATTGGGTAAGTGCAATTGGATTATGTTTGTGTAATTTTAGATTAATGATTATGATATTAGATTAGTGCAATTAGTAGATTAATGTCATTGTGTGATGCAGTGACGGGCGACACTGCATTTCATAATCCATATATTTTTACAGGTCAGAAAGTCGTGTACTAGACGTAGGGTCTGGATTAGGGGGCCCTGCACGGTATATTGCACAACATTATAACTGTGAAGTTACAGCTGTAGAGCTACAAGATGATGTGAACAGAACTGCCAAAGACCTGACTGAAAGATGTGGCCTTGGCGACAAAGTTCATCATGTCGTTGGCGATTTCATGTCAATGGAACCAGGCGGTAAGGATAAAACCAATACAAAATCATCGTTTGTCCTTTAAAAATGTATCTGAAGCATGTCGTCATTGGTGTATTCATAATCTGTTTTACTAGACTATCAGCCCGGGACTATCAGTCGAAGTCGAGCAAAACACGTAACTGTTTAATGTACATCTTTAAACCATTATCATTTTGCACTTAGAGGACAAATTCGATGTGATTGTGAGCTGGTTGGTCTTTCTACATATACCCGACAAGAGGCGGCTATTACAACAGTGCTACGACCATCTCAAACCAGGGGGTAAAATGTAAGTTAGGTCTGACAGAAGGTACAATCATTCTCTTATACTGTTTTTTCTCCTATAATTTTCCTGACGATTTGAGATGTTCCATATTAATCATTGTACGTATACATATTAATAACAATAAAAAACTCCCATTTCAGATATATAGAAGATCTCTATGCGAAGGGACACTTTAGCAAATCTGAGCTGGATGATTTAAAATGCGGGGTGTTCTGTGAAAATCTGCCTTCCTACAGCGAATATCTCAATGTCTGCACTCAAGCAGGATTTTATGAAATCAGAGTATGTAAAAAGAAACGATATACAGTATCTTACTGTATATTATTCTTATTCTAGATTCATGTGAACCTTTTTGCTAGGATAAGAATTCTTCATCCTAGCTTTTTTGTAACATGGTAAGATTATAAAATCTAATATCACCTGCAATCCAAATGTTCCATTTTAATGTTGAATCATGATGAATTTTGACCAGCGTTTGATATTTTTAATATGAATATTATCATGGATGTTATTCTTGACAGAATATTTTTCCTTTTCCAGATGACGGAACTGACCAACGACTGGGCTGTATATTGCAGCCAAAGATACGACAACTACGTGAAGCAGAAAGAAAGACATGTTTCTGTGCATAATGAGCAAATATATCAAGAACAGAAATATTTCTTTGATACAATGAACAAACTTTTCAATGGGCAAAATTTAGGAGGATGTCGTATTATGGCAACGAAACCAAGTTAACTCGACATTTATTTTATTATTCAAAACTTACCCTAACATCATACCAACAGATCTACAGGGTGGGCCAAAAAAACCACCCCCCTAGCCAATATTTCTGATAAATATTCAATTTTTAACATGCACACCAACAATGATATATCATTTTAAAGATAATTTAATTTGCAACAAAATGATATATAATAGAACAATTTTCAACAACTCTGGCTTGAGATATAATCATTTGTGTGACATGGGGGTCAAAAAACACCTTTTCAATTTCCGTCGATTTTGCGAACAATTGCCTATTTCTACCAAATTTTAATAAATTACAACATTGTCATGAGTTTTTCATAGTTGGATATTATATATTGTTTTCATTCAGTTTTTGAACCTTTCATGCTTAATATACATGTGTATGCTTATAAAACTAATTCATTTCTTCCTCAGTCTGTCCAAATATGGCTCAATAGACTCACCCCCAGACCTAACTTCTGATTTGATTTCTCGCTTAAAACGCTAAAGCCATTGGTATAATTGATGGACCTCTGCAGAAGTACCATCCAACACCTAATTATTCCTTTTTTCTGTTTGTCTACACCCCTGATGGTCTAGGGATATCCATAGGCCAACTGTTCTAAATGCCCCAAGTACTATACATGTAATCAAAAGGCTATATACTCTATATCAGTAAGCAAGAATAGTGACTTTTGCGATAAAAGGCTACTCAAATCGAGATGACATTTTTCTGAAAGGTAGGTGGTGTCCACTCGGTGTTTCCCAAAAAGGAAAGACCATACAGGCCCTGTTTTTGAACCAGGAGCAAAAATATACTCTGAATGTTAATGACATGAGGTGGTAAAAAGGACTCCTCAAGAATATAAAAAACATGTGAAAGAAATTTCATTTTCTGATAGAACAGTGCTCCATCACACAGGTCCAATGCTACCATGGAGTTTTTGGAGATTCGAAATGTCACCATCTCTAGCCCAGAAAAATGGCTTACTGGCAGTCCAGTTGCCAATAATGTTGATTACCATACCTGGGGGCATCTAGAACAGTTGGTATTTAAATATACCCAGCCTATCAGGGATGTAGAGGAACTAAAAAAAAGAATAACTAGTAGTTGAAAGGTACTTCCGCATACATCCATCAATTATGCCATCAACCAATGGCTTCCGTGTCTTAAGCGAATAATCCAATCAGAGGATGGGTCCGGGGGGGGTGTGGGTCTATTGAGCTATTTTTGGACAGACTGAAGAAGAAATGAATTAGTTTTATAAGGATACACATGTATATTGAACATGCAAGGTTCAAAAACTGTATGAAAACAATATATAATATCCAATTATGAAAGACTCATGACAATGTTGTAATTTACTAAAATTAGGTAGAAATAGGCAATTGTTCTTTAGGCAAAAGTTTTTTTTGGCCCACCCTGTATATATGTATTTCAAATATGTTCACATACCAACTATAATTAGTTTATACAGTTAGAGCACACGGTAAATCTCAAGATCATGGGCATAGTTAGATATCTTAGTTAGGCATCTTGTTAAATCTCTTCATTTTTATTTAACCGAATAATGGTGTCGGGATAAGTTACAAAATGATTTGTTCTTAATTCTTCAGTTGTTTATTTATACAATTCTTATGATAACAGCACAATTAATTTATATCAAGACAATATAAATAAATGGTGTAAACATTTAGGTTAATGACTACAATACAATGTATTTGAAATCAATTTACTTGCATTTCATTGTATCTAAACAGTCAAAATGTGTGCTATCTATACAGTGCGTCTATTTCTGGTATAAGATAATATGAAAGGAGTGACTACTTGAGAAATATATATTAATTGATTAATAATATGCTGTTTTTGTCTCGCATTTGAAATAGTTTCTATTCGTGAATCCGTGTTATTTAAATCATTATTTTATTTAGTTAACTAGCTGAGCTACGTGCATTGAAGTTCACATAATTGTGTGACGCAGTGGCTCAGTAATGATCATTTTGGAAAACAATACTAGCGTAGATGATTGTTCTGGTTAGGAGCTTGTTTAAAATTGATATTGAACTCCAAAAGTGTTCATTCATTGTAACTGTTGACTTAGTTACCTGTTTGCTACTGGTATGAACGACGTTGTCATAACAACTGCTGCAACGTACATGTGATTCACATGATAAACAAGTAGGAACAATAATGGATAATAAGGGGAACCACGATACCAAAGGAATAACGTGCGATGTAACAGCTTTAGAGGCCCCAAGTGAACAGGTAAAATTGCGTAATAACAGAAAAATCGCAATAGTTCATCATCCTGACGAACTTGTTATACATCCTTGGAAAACATCAGTTGACGTTTCGCTAAGAGTAAACCGCTGGAGTAATGGATCTGGACCGAACCTTTTAAGTCCAGATGGTACTGGATCAGCACCGACATCCCGGCGAAGTTCTATCACGATCGAATCCCCTCTTGGTTCATTTGAATGCGATGATGAATCGGTGAGGAAGAGATCATCTCAAATCCAGCATGGTCAACGTGAAAGAACTGGATCGCAACAATACAAGCAACGTGAAAAACGAGGGTCACTTCAGTACAGTGATGTTGAGTCTATGTACATGGAAGAACTTTTCTCCAAAGAGACCAAAGTAGCGATGGGGACAAACTATAAGAACAGTCCAACATCTCTATACAACGCAATGAAGCCTCTTTTGACGAGTATGCGAGCCTCTGGACTGTTCCATTCTGAAGGAAAGAAAGGCGAATCACAACGAGTAACAATTTCCAAAGTATATTCTATGATAGTCATTTTATTTCTTTGGGCAAATTGCGTGCGTTATTTCTGGGTGTATACTTCTGACAGTTGGTATGGACCAGCGCTTTTCTTTCGAATATGTCGCCATTTATGGTTCTTACAAGGTGCAGTTGGTGCCACCACCTGCTACTACACAGCTATGAAAATACCAGAATTTTTCAAAGCATGCCATAACTACATGGCAAAGAGAAGCGATCTATCATATAGAAAACACGTGGTCACTTGGTCAAGAATCTACGTCATCGCAGCTGTATTGTTGACGATATCAAACGCTGTTTTGGCCGGATTCTGGATCAATACAAGAAGTCAGAATTCCGAATTCGAATTCCTGCCCTTTTATGATCGAAACGCCTCATTCCCCGTGTTCATCAGAGTATTTCATTCCGTTTTGACAGTGGTATCCACTCTTGCTTGGGTATTCTCAACATGCCTTTTCGTGTTGTTTTGCATCACGTTAAAGGAAGAATTTGAACGTTTTACTAAGAAGTTCCAGTTAGCCACTACAGCTGGAGGCTCGTTTGAAGGTAAGATGTCAATTTCATTGTGTGTAAATTGTATAAACGTGCAGCCGCAGTCAATCGACTCCTGATTCTTTACATACTGACACTAGGTCTACGAAAAGATGCCAGTAGTCCTCTCTCTAAAAAGAAGATATACAGTAGACAATTGCAAAAAGCTTCTACCATTTTTCAGTTAGCCCAAGTATACTTTGTTTCAGGTGATATGGAAGTTTATCGTAAGGAACACAACAAAATATGTGGCCTTGTGAACCACGCAGACAGCCTGTTTAACTTCAACACCATGATCGTCTACCCTACCGATCTACTTATCAACATCTTTCTCATGTACAACATGCTAGCGGAAGTCCATCGTTGGAAGGATCCCATTTTCCCCATCATGCAAGCACTGTGGTTGCTCGTCAACGTCATTCGATTCCTTCTCGTAACTTGGTGCGCTGCAATGCTGAACGAGGCGGTAAGTTCTATCATGAATTTTTTTATAAACGCCATCATATGAATACATTAACGAATATTATTAAAAAATGATATTCATTGGCTAAACTCAATGACATGTATACACTATTTGAATCTTTTGTTGCTGCCAATGACTACGGGAATACTAATATAGATTGAAATTGTTCTTGTATATATACAAAATATTGATAACTCACTATTTAACAAAATGCACGTGTAATGTATCTGGTCACTATCCTTAACAAATTGCGATCGACTTTTCTAAATTCTAATATCATTAACATATAACTGTTATCACTTAGCATATGATAATATGATTTGTTTTGTATTTTTGTTGTATATTTGTTTTGTTTAAGGGAGGTCGAGGACCACTGACTCATTTGCATGAGTTGAAGATTGACGAACAGCAAATAAGTTTCAGTAAGATGGCACAGGTGTGTACAAAATTGTCATCACATTTCTTAAATCATTTGACAATATCACAGGTGACGTATAGATATACCTAGATGTGAATTGTTACAGCCTCATTTTCTCGAAAAACCTTTGCTATACAAGTTTATCCTTTCCTTTTTCCTTCGGAACTAGCTAGCAACTTTAGATTAGATAAAACACTGTTAAGGCGTAGATGCTCAGTGGCGTAGCCAGGATTTGGTGACCGGGGGTTCTATTTTTATGTTATTCACAAATCCCCCCCCCCCCTTCATTAAGGTTTCTCAAATAATGCAATTTGTACAATTACACTCCCCCCAAAAGTTTGGCAATCCTTACTACCCCATTGGATTATGTATTAAAGCATCTTTAAGTTTGAATTCTTATTTGCATAATTTTTAAAGAAACTATTTTGGGAGGAGAAATAGAATTCATTTCAATACCTTCATTAAAGGCAGAATCTGATCTATAGGGGGTGATAAAATTACAAGCAACATGTATAATTGACCTACCAATCTATTCCTTACAATATCAAATACAATATCTCCCCAAAGATTCACAACATGTTATAAATTGGTGAAGTTATGAATGATTCAAAGTGCAAAAATGAGTGAAAAATGTTTAAATTCTCCCAAATAATAAGAATGGTAACCATTCTTATAGAAAAATAATACATTTTTGTAAAAATCTTTAGTTTTCCTGGAATAAAGTATGCACTGTTGTGATTTTTAGAAAATAGACATGACAAGGAATGACATGAGAAAAGTCTGGACGTAAAAATGATTTTCAAAAATGACCTTGTAGCTTTGCAACTTTAATGTTCACAAAGTAAAATAAACAGGCAACGTGCAAAAAAGTCAGACAACTTATAATTAATGTTCTGCATCAAAATATACTTCGGTGAATCTTTTACTGAATACATATCCTGAAATCTGATTTGCCCCGAATCCACCATTATTTCGACTGATTTCTGGAAGACCCTGGAGCATGATTTGTTTCCAAGGAATATCAACTATTTCGCACAATTTATTCTTTAACTTAAGCTACTTCATCTAGGACAAAATAAATCACCTCATGCAATGGCTTATCATTATTTTTCAGGAAATTTGTTGGAAGCCAGTTCGGATCAAATGCACTTGGTTATTGAAATTGACGCAAACACCTTATACTCCGAAAGATCGTTCTTTTTTGATAACTTTTCACAACGTTTACACGAAGGCTTTATAAACTATCTGGGATAGTCGTATTACTGATGAAAATATCTATTATTCAAATAAGTGGGTCTCGGTTATGCTTTGTTTTAAAAAGTTAAAAATATTTCTTTGGACGTCATCGGAGCTCAGTGGTAAGTCCCCCAGAGCAGATCAACCGCAATTGATAATAAAAACGTTTTAGTGGATAAAATTATATATAAATACAAGGACTGTTATTTTGTTAAGTTCAGACGGCTTGATAACAAATTAGGCCTTCATCATTTGAAGATTAATACCATATAATTTTTCAATGTTTTTTTTTATTATATTATTTATTCGCTAAACATATCATGACATTAACATGAAAATGGAGAGCAAGTAAACTGGAACGATAACAATTTGAATTCTATACAATCTCTTAGATGATTGGAGTGTATCTGAAAAAAATTTGGAAAGTGATGGGTAAATTAATACTGAACAAATGAAAGAATGAATGAATTTGAACAAATGCTTGTGTTTATAAATGATATACGCTTTTAAATAATTCATTTCACAACGTTTTTAATTACTAATTGGTTTCGGGGACTTGCCAGCCCCAGGGACGCCCCAAGAAATATTTTAAATTTTAATCGAAATAAAACAAAACAGAGATGTACACATTTGAAAGAACATGTGTTTTATCAATATTACGACTATTCCAGATATTTATCGCCAATGTTGTAATAATCATTCGGAGTATGGGACGTCTGCATTGTTTTCAATAACTTTCAATAACTTCGTATTGGACCAGAACTGGCTTAAAACAAAATTCCTATAAAGGACTGATTTAGCCATTGCCCAAGATGGGTTATTTTGTCCGAGATGAAGCATGCCAAACGTTCTGAGGGAAGTGTAACTTCACTATGACATGTTTCAGGCCCGTAGCCAAGGGGGGGGCCAAAATTTCTTTGAAAATCATGCAGTTTTTCACCATTCTGACTAATTTTTGAGTGATTTTTGGCCATATTTGCCAAAGTGAACCCCCCCCCCCCCCCCTAGAATTTTTTAGAAAAACAAACCCCCCCTTGGAAAATTCTGGCTACGGGCCAGTGTTTTTAAGAAAATAATGCTATCGTGTTCACCATAACAAATATCAATTCATTTACTGCTCATATATGTAGTTTTCAAATAGCACAGTAATTTAATGATTCTGGTTATATGCATTTTCCCGCAAAATTATATTTTGGGAAATCCTGACCGGGGGTTCGTTCGAACCCACCGAACCCCCGCTGGCTACGGCTATGATGCTGTAAATAATGTAAAAAGTCGGATGAATAATTATGAAAAAATAATTAAAAAGCAACATTTTCATCTCTGATTCCATAAACTCATATTTTCAACGTGGCTATTAATACTGTAAAGTACAGCCTCTACTTTTATTTGTATTTTGAAATGATAATTTGCAATAGAATAAACTGAATAAAAAAAACAAATATTCCATCCTCGTTGTTGTATTCACTGAATGAATATTCTTGATAAGGTTTTTGAAAGATTATATGAATATCATGAGTTTGACCTGGTAATCGACTTTTGGACCACTTAGCCAAACACATAGCATTACATAATGCATGTAACTTTTTTTTGTCTTTACCGTAAATCGAATCCGGGGCCAAGCGACAGTGGTAACGATGGCTCCGCCAATGAGCCATTGTGTGTGGATATTACAAATTACATTATATTTAATTATACTATTAGTTTAATTGTGTATTGTTGTTATTTTCAGATTGGCGTTTTCGTAGAGAAGTTGAATGGAGGCATTGGCTTCACTGGGTGGAAACTTTACACCATAACAAGGGAAACCATTGTCTCAGTATGTTTATCATTTCTCAATCTCAAAGATTTTATATCGTATGTTTTCATATATCAATTTCGGTACATACGTCAAATAACGTCAAATATGACGTTTATTTGTTATGTATACCTTCGGTTTCTGCAGAGTATAGGATAGCAACTCCTTGTTCAACCTGCTGATAATCGAATCGCAATGATTTGGAGTGTGTTCGGTAAAACCTCTTATCCAACACCATTGGTACCGACAAATAGTGTTCAAATTACCAAATGTTCACATTGCGATTTTTAACATGTAAGTAAAAAAATGAGGCGAAAAAGTGTTCACAGCGAGAGATTCGAATACACAGGTTTCACTTATGTATAATACTTATCGAGTATAATGATAAATAACATTTTTCAGGTATGCGTGGCTACAATTGCATACTTCCTACACGTTACAATCATGGAACTAGCATTCAACCCTGTAGCTGCACCGAACTGCAAGTGTCCATGCCTACCCCCCTGGCACAATACAACAAACGCCACTTTAGATGTTACAACCAAGGCATCATTGTACTAGAATGGTGACAATAACTCTATCACTGTCGTCGCACAATAGCAAGCTACCACTACCTCTAGGAAAAATACAATCACAATGCTGTATGCACTGTGTGTGTTACAAAATGTAAACACGACATCAATGTCAATGTCCGAGTCGAGCTTTCCTCTATAACTAAACATAGTTAACTGATGAAAATTTCAGTTTTATGATTGTTGAATTCTCTGTCAGATCAGTTTTACACGTTTACAGTTACACGTACAGGATACCCTGTATCTATTGATAAAAAAAACGTCTATTATTTTATGTGTATTTTCATGGCTGTTAGTTATTATTTTGTTGAATAACATTGACTTTGTAAACGATGTTCTTCAAAATACATTATAAAGAGTGGCATTCAGATCTTATCAGTCTCCGTTGAGGTGACAAATTGTTGAACTTCACTGTACGTACATGTGGGTTCGTGAGAAATTATGGAGGTTAAGATCCAAGTTTTTTATAACCTGTACGTGAACGTGTAGTCTGGATTAGTTATCCCATTTGTTATGTTAACTTGGCCGATTTAGTATAAAGCGCAAGGAAATAATTGTATTTAGAGGTTCCTGGAAAAGTGAATTGAGAGCGGGACAGTAATCCCCGGGGGTCGAAATATTACACGCCCTCGTATTGCTTCTCTTAAAAACATGTAACTTAACCTTCATATTATTGATAGATAGGCAACTATCAAGTCCAACGTACGATCATAATTATGTATTTAACAATGTTTATAAATTACATTGAGAGTGTAATCATATCATATTCTTATCTCGTAAACGTATCGACACCTCCATAAGTTAAATAAAAAAGCCGACTTTCCTCATCAAAGTACGTGTTTATATGGTTCACCATATAAACCAAAACAATTATTTCCAGGGCGCGCCATATCACTAAATCATCTTCATGAATTAACGATACCAAGATGGTTGGTTTTGGTAAAGACCTCCATTACTAATTTAAGGTGTGGCAAGTGTAGTGCAGGGTCAGTTATTTTCTACAAAAACGTAAACGGCTTTTAGATGTCTTTCAGGTTTGGTGAAATAGACAGGCCGTTTTAAATTTTTAAAGTTATCGTTACGAAACTTACGAAGAGAACTGTATGTTTATCTCTAAATTAAGCAGTGTTATTTTAACTAAGTGATCTTTAACAATTTGTAATTTGTATGTACTTATAGATAAGTACTGTACTTACAAGTTTTAAATATTGTATATGAAGTATATTTATTGATACAATTTATAAATAAAGACAAGCAAAAAGTATATGAGCATGGTTTGAATGTATTTTCGCAGTCAGGTTGACAACATTAGTGTTACACCACTTATGAAAAACCGGGACATACTGTCAATGTTATGAAATATTAGAACAGTCTACAAAGTGTAGACAAAAAAGATACATTAGGTTACAGACATGTCAACGGCAGAGGAAGATACAAATGTTACTGCAATGTCCCAGATGAAATGGAAGGAAAATGTATACATTCCGAAAGCAAGAGTGGTTGTTGACGTTACGGCACTGGACACGCCGGAGGGAGTACTGCGTCATAAAAAGCATTACCTCAATAACAATGACCGTACTGATAATGATATAGACCTGTTACAAATCCAGGACCAGGACAGTTTCGTCCAACGTAAAGATGCTAAAGCAATATTCCGAAAATCTCGACCGAATTCCGTTGTCATTGAATCCCCGCTGGGATCATTTGATTGTCAAGACGATACCGTAAAGAGAAGGTCGACTGAAATTAAAGGCAGTCAAAAAGAAAAGAAAGTTGGATTGCAATATAATGATGCCGAGTCACTGTATATGAATGAATTGTTTTCTAAGGAAACTAAAGTTGCAATGGGATCGAATTATAAGAATAGTCCTACATCGTTATACAATGCCTTGCGACCTCTCCTTACAACCATGCGAGCGTTCGGTCTTTTCCACAGTGGCGAGAGAGGAGGCAAAGCCAGGCATATCACAATTTCAAAGGTTTATTCAGTGATTATCATTATACTTCTATGGGCCAACTTCGTGCGTTATTTCGCTGTATATACCTCACATAGCTGGTATGGACCCGGGCTTTTCTTTAGGATCTGTCGTCATATATTCTTTCTTCAGGCTGCGTTGGGGGCCACTACATGTTACTATACGGCCATGCACATCCCAGAATTTTTCAAGGAGTGTTATCACCATATGTCCAATAGGGACGATTTATCTTATCGCACACACTTGACAGTATGGTCTAAGATTTATGTCATAGTTGCTGTTCTTGTTACAATTGGACACACAGTTCTCGTTGGTTTTTGGATAAATACCAACGGTCAAAACTCCGAATTCGAATTCTTACCATTTTATGGTAGAAATGACACGTTTCCTGCGTTCATTCGCGTTTTCCATTCTGTAATTACGGTCAGCTGTACTCTTGCTTGGGCGTTCTCCACCTGTTTATTTATTTTGTTTTGTATAACGTTGAAAGAGGAGTTCGCACGGTTCACTAAGAAGTTCAAGCTTGCTACGAGTGAAGATGGAACGTTCGACGGTTTGTTTATATGTCTTATCTTTTATCATGTTGATACCAGTTTATACACACGTTTTGTAGTTTTATCAATCGTAATTCTTGTTAACAAATGTCAGTCTGCCATTTACATTTTCTTTTAAGTTTGACATAACTACAAGTCATCATTTATGTTAAGATAGCTAATATCATTTATAGAGCTGCGATATTCACTTCAAATCACATGTACCAGGTCACATTTACTCTTGATTGTCTATTTCACCTTCCACCAATTTTAAGAATGGTTAACAATTTTGAATACTTTAGGTGATATGGAACAGTTTCGTCGTGCCCATAACAAGATATGTGGGTTGGTGAATCGTGCCGACAGTTTGTTTAACTTCAACACCGTCATCGTCTACACAACCGATGCTGTTGTCATGATCTTTGTCATGTACAATCTGCTAGCTGAGCTACATCGGTGGAAGGATCCTATCTATCCCATCATGGAAGGGGCGTGGTTGGTCGCTACGTTAGGCCGCTTCCTCGTTGTCACATGGTGCGCATCCATGTTGAATGAAGCGGTGCGTGCAAACTATAGATATCTCTCAATTATTTATTCATAAGAAATACAAATTGCAACAGATAAATACAAATAAACAGAAGACCAAAATGAACTCCGACCTCTGTCTATATTAATTCACATGTACACCAATTGCAATCTTACAGGATTGTTGCTAAAATTTAAAACCATTTACAATATGCCAAAATAATTATTTCTAGGGCGGAGAACCACTAAATTATCTTCATGAATTAACGATTCACGAGGACCAAGTGTCTTTCAACAAGATGGCGCAAGTATGTTGGTTTTCGTACAGACCTCTATTACCATGCAACCTTAGATAAAAATGCCGATCCTTGGAATGCAATCAGGAAACAATCAGAAAGCATGAAAACGCCCGGGAAAAACATTACAGACGTGCTCAATAATTACTATAGACTACTATTTCAAGATATAATAACGACTTAATCGCTAGATTAAAAAGCGAATTATTGCAAGTTATTCTACATCATTTTGCCCTCTGTATAATAATTCGTAATTTCACCTATCAAACCAAAAGTAGTGAAACGGGTTAAACTACTAGTCGTCCATAAGCAGTCCCCAATATGTTATCTCATTCGCAGTTCGTCCAGGTCGCACCATGGCGATGTGCACTCTTACTGATGTTGTTTCTTGTTCCTTGGCAACGAATGAAGGAAAACAAGGAAGAAATAATTCACCTTTTTATTTTTCATTTTAGATTGGTGTGTTTGTTGAGAAGTTAAACGGAGGTATTGGATTTACCGGATGGAAGCTTTTTACCATAACGAGGGAAACATTTATATCTGTAAGTGTGCAACAAATGCCAACAATTCGATCCCCTCTGCAAATCCCGACCACGTCACATAGTGCCAAAATACAAAGCTTACTTGTAAAATCCTCAAAGATACTTAAACCTAAATTATATTTCTGCATTGTATAGCCGTATTTTTACACCGTGGTGAGACAGCCTCTATTTTCCCATCCTGTTCCTGTTCATTAGAATTGTTGTTTTGCCCTGATCTGTAATTGCTTTTCGTGGTTGATGTTTCAGGTATTGGTCGCTGTGGTTGCCTATTTTCTCCACGTGACAATAATGGAACTGGCATTCAACCCAGTAGGCGCCCCAAACTGTCAATGTCCATGCCTACCTCCTTGGCATAATGTTACAAATGAAACGATAGATGTTTCCACCGTAGCCACATCTCATTTTCTAGGACATTCATCATTATAGAAATACAGCCGATGTTGATAGAATAGTAAAAGTTGCAACCCGGGTTGCAGACATAGAATATACATTTTTCATTTATTTACTTCGATTCAGATTTATTGCATACTTTTTCTGTATAAATATAATTTTTTTAGAAGTTTGTGCTTCTCAAGTATAGCGCAATTTCTACTGTTTCGCTGACCAATGAACCAATACGTACCCTTTCCAACGGGTTCAAATTCAATGTACTACATCTGACAAAGAGTTTTAAACAATAAGCACAATCATAATTGTATTGTCTGAATACAAAACTAGATCAGAGTTCGACCAGCGAACTTAAGTCTACTTTGTTTTTTCAAATTCTTTATTTGGTAAAGGAGGCGCCTGAGCGGTTGTGCCAATTGCGTTATATGGAGGGGGTTCATCTGCTATATGTCCCGTTTGAGGCACACTTTGGACAGCGCTGTAGGGTGGTGCAGGGGTAAAACTTCCATTGTGATTGTGTCCATGGGATCCATGTGGTGGGCTTGAGTAGCCTAGAATCACCATTCCATGTTGCTCCGAGTGTCCATGTGCCAATGAAGTATTCTAAAATACGTCAATGAATAAAATAATGTAGTATTGAATATGTGTGTACTTCACCTAATTCCAAACATAACATGAGACACTATCGGCGCTAATTTGGAAGGTGAAGTCTGTGGGTTACATAGTGTCGAGGCAAGACTAAAAATAATGAATTGATTATTTCAGTAAATGGTGCCACCTATTGGATTTGATGCCTTTGATACGGCTTACCTGCTATCATATATTAAGATCGCATAATATTCTCAGGGTGAATATGATCCATTGTGAAGTTGTGAAGAAAATGTCTTTAGAGACAAGGGTGCTTGCTTACATTGCTTTGATCGATGACATAAGGTGAGCTCGGTGTCCCTCGGTTGTTTGTGTTCCCAGGTGATACATGTGCATTCCTTCCACTCTGGGCCTTTTTCAACTTGCATATAAATATCACCACTATAATCAAGACGATGAAGATCACGATACAAGCCACTGCGACACCTATTATTGCTGCAATGTTAGCAGAACTAGCAGAACTAGGACCTATAAAATAATGAGAAAATTAAAAAATCTTAAATGCTTGAGAAGAAAGAACCTAACTTACTATACGTTTTCATCGTAACGTTTTCAAAGCTAATAATAGATGATGATGACTGATATCTATCTAGATAAATAAGTTATTCTATTGATTTAAAAAATTATCTGAACGTAAACATAAACTTTAACGTTGACGTATATGCCAATTTCAGTACTACAAACGTTCCTCCCACCTCTACAGTAGTCACACAGATGAAATTGCCCATGAGTGTAAGAGAAATTAACAGAAACATTGATTGGTTATTTTGTAACTCCAGTAAAACCTGTCTAATCCGAACACCACTGGGACTGGCTAAAAGCGTTCGGATTAGAATGTGTTCACATTTCGATGTTTTTGCATTTGCGATATTATGTGTTTTGAAGAAATCACACATTTTCAATAAATATTTATGGTTCCTTTGACCACTAGCTTAATGACATTCCAGTAATCTGAAAATTCAATTCAAATGAATTGAGTCATGCTGGAAAGCCCCATTATGATTGAGCCCATTCAAGGTTTTTTTTATTTCAAGTTTTGAATTCATTACAAATCAGTATCTAACATTCAAATTTTCGCCATTTTAGATGCAATATGTGATATTTTATGAGAAGAATTCAGATTAAAAAATGTATTCAGATTGGGAGGTGTTCGGATTAGCCAGGTGTTCAGATATACAGGTTTTACTGTACTGTAAATATGAAGTTATAATATTGCTATTTTCGACAAACTTCCGTCCGCCATTTGTGACAACGGAATCTGATGTTATCGTCATCAGGGTGTCCCGATGTGATGTTGTTCATGTACGATATGTGAATCGGTTCGTGGTAATGTAAATAGCGACTTACACTCGTCCTCGTCAGAGTAGTCACCACAGTCGTTAGATTTGTCGCACTTAGAACTTTGAGGTACACACTCATAGTTGCTGCACTGGAAATTTCCCATGTACTCGCAATCCTCTGTAATGAAAGTAACACACAGATCTTTGCCGAAATGTAGATTGGACGAAGATAAATTTAAACTTAAACATTAAACTAGACGACTATCCATTGACAGGCATTAAGTTTACCAGAATGCTTGTCACAAGTTACAATTTTGTCGCCGTCAATCAATTGTCAATCAATCAATTGTGAAAATTGACGTTAAATAATAACTAGGTATGATTTTATTTTGGAATTATTCTCAACTCATAAAATGGACTGACCTTGATATGGCACTGCATTTGAATCTGTTATATCTGAAATCAAAACACTTCCTTAATACGCATTTCTTTATTTTGGAGTGTTTACGTAGGTCTACTCTGTACGTTCATATAATAATAGCTTGAATGTAAGTAAAGTGGTCAATTCAACCTACTTTTGTTTGCGATGTTGAAATAGATTTATACGTGTTAAATTGAATGTTGATCGCACCCATGAAGTCATTCCCATTCGATTCAAAAATAGGTGTTGACATGTAATAGTTTACATCAGTGTGCTCATTTAATAGATTGATTCTTTGTTTTTATAACTATTGAAATTGTTTCAACACCATGTCCAAAACGATTGACGTAAAACCAGAATGGCTTTACACGTTGTATATCATTAAGGCACATGATTACAGACTAAAAAATAGATTCTATCATTACATAAAATAGGAGTTTAAGCATGCAATGTTTTTTTCACTACCTAAACGTGAATGGAGGTTATTTAAGCGATTCCTTGTATGAGCGATTGGCGTTTCGATCCTATGCAAGCTTAAACTCCCTATTGTGTTCACACGACGTATACTCACTTCCATCTACAACAGAAACAGTGCTACTAAACCCCCTGGCGGTGAGACTGCTGTCACTGGTGAACATCATCCACAACCAACGTGTCTCGGACACACCATACAGATGAACGGTTTCTTTACAAATACGCCCTATTATAGCACTAGAGCTGTTCCCCTCGCGAAGCTAGGGTCGATATACAAAACAGTTGATATAAGATATTGCCTTATGTTCTATAGGCTTAATAAGGCACCCAAGGATTACAGTGCCATGCATGAGTGACGGGCCATAGAGAAAATAAAAAACACCTTTTTCAAAGCTTAACTTCATTCACACATTTGATGTGTGTATCTATCTTCGGTAAAATCATACTGAAGAGGGTGGTTGTGATCTAATATAATTTACCTCAAGATGATCGACGCATGCGAATTCGCCGTGCTCTTCAAGGTCAACGTCGGTTATATCCACCTTGACTCTCTTGTGGACAGGGGCCTGAATCAACCAAATACACTTCATGTTGTTAGAGTAGCCAATGGGGTACCCTGGAGACGTTATTAGCTTCGTCCCTCTGTCTTGTAAGGTAATAAACCCACCACATTTAGAACCTGTAAGACGACGTGGTAGGTGTAAAGAAACAAAATGTCAATTTGAAACTGAAGAATATACACCGTGAAAATAAAGCATATCGGAATGAATTCAATTTGTACACAATGTATTTCATGTGTCCGCTACTGCTGATCATTAAATGCAACATATGATACGCAAATGGGTTATATCACACGATTTACCCAGGTACCTTAGGATGTTAATTACCTTGTATGTCGGAGATGATCGAGAACACAACGAACGCAGCTAAAACATTTTTATATTCCATCACCAAGTCAGTACGTTATGGAACGGTCAATCAACGCTGTAGAAATGTCATTCCAGATATTCCATATAACATTTCGGTTAGCCTGTCATTAATTTCTAAATATTTAGTTGTACTTGTAGATGTTGTTCAACTTATTTTGGTAAATTGGTATTTCTTTAAACCACTGGTAAATATTGATTAAAGTATAATGTTTACACAACGTATTTCACTTTACAGTCACTCAGAGTTTGACAAAGAAAGGATGTCAATATCGAAGATTCCTTTTTGACTATGTATGTTTAGGAGCAATCTATGTGTCACGTAATAAGATAAACCACGTATATTCTCATCATGTCCCAAGGTGAAACCTTTGAATCAACACTCGAACACACATCCCAAGAAGGGCTTCGTGATGTTCAATGAACTTGGAATTGCCGATAGTAGACATAAAAATGTTTTATTATCTTGTTTGATATAAAATGGAAATATTTCAACAAAAATAGATACAATGAAAAAACAAAAACACTTCACCCTCAATCTTCCTTTATCAACACATTTCAGCGGGCAACATAGTGAAATCTTGGCCAAAGGGCCGAATACCACTATATGCTGCCCTTTGAAATAAAGTTGTCGGTATAATGCACAAGTCTTTGTGTTAAACTGTATCAAGTTGTGTAGATTGAGTAACTTTATATCACAACGGATTGGTAACATCTTCCATTTTGTATGAAATCTCTCCTGTTCTTAGGAATATTGGAGCTTCATCTGCAAACGTTTCCAGTTTTCCTTTTTGTGGCACTTCCTTTTTTCAAGTGTTGTATTGTAAATTGTATTGTATTGTATTGTACCTTTTATCCCTTCATATATTGAAGAGTACAATAATCGGTTCCTCCTTTTCATTTCTCTACGTCGCCACCCGATCATTTACTAGATCTACCTTTCAAAATAATGCAAAGGGGGCATTCAGTTATTCATTTACTATTATCTTTATTTGTATAGCGGGTATAAGACCTAGAATTCTAGTTAATTGAATGTAAAAAGAACTGAAAATATGGTGAAACAACATTCTCTGTAAACTTAGTAGCAACAAAACAAAGAGAGAAGAGCTGACATCGACAAACTAAACAGTCAGAAACAAACCCCAACATCTCTAATTATGATTTAACCCCCTATCACCCCCACAAACAATTAAGGAATCGGCATCATAATCCAAGACCACAAGAAGTCGTTACAAAACGTGTTGAAAACTGTTCTAATTATTTCATTACAATTGAATGAGATAATCAATTGGTGTTCTTTTATAAACACTCAACGTTCAAACTGTAACGCTTTGACCGGAAAACCGCATTTTTATAAATGATTAAAAACATTCCCCGCTATATAGAATACCAGTCTATAGAAATAATTAAAAAGACAGGAATGAAAATCATCTTAGTGTCATTAATGCTATCGTGTCTGTACAAATAAATGGCTTATCTATCAAAAACAATCCTATGACACCTCAAAGTATTACATGCCATATGCTACTTCAAAGTTTAAACATTCAACACGCTTGATCGACATTGCTGGTTTTAAAACAATAGAATTAATAAGAATAAATACTTGTTTTAAAAACAATTTTTAATCTCTGCAGTACTTCATACATTACTGACTACATCACTTTTCAAAGTGAATTCATTAAGGGAACATGCAATGTTAAAAAGTTTAACATTGCATGCATTTTAACTTAAAATAAGAAGATTCAGAAACACAGAAATGAGACAACTCTTCAGATATGTGTTCTTAGTTTTCATAAGTTTGGAGCTGATTAATGATGTTTACTGCTTTGGGCGTAGTTCGGGTCGACAACAGAGGGTAGATAGACGTGGGAATAGAGGTGAATACTAGTAACACACTTTTTGAATTGCTTTTTATCGTTAGACATGTTAGAGTTTCATTTATTTACCTAATTGTTTTACAATCTGTAATAAATGCTAACATCACTGGCTTTCGTATTGAATTGCTCACAATCTTATTTCTATGCTCCGATACATTTATGTGTTGAGGTGAGTAGTCTTTCGTGTTTATCATTCTTCGGTCATAATTTTTCATTTTCGAAAATCACATTTCATATATTGACAGCGATTTTTCTTTCTAAGTGATGATTGAGGCGCAGTCTCAAACATTAAACAAACATTAAAGACACAACAGCTAAAAGCATTTCCCAAGAAAAATTATATCGAAGTCGTCACATCAAGCTGTAATCTAAGAAAGGGAATTATTTGATATGATCATGGAATGTCTCTTGAAAACATCTCAAAAATCTGATCTTGCTTTTCAGCCCGGAGAAGTTGGGGCAGGTCAAGTAGTGAATCTGACAGCTCAAGCGAGGAACGACACGTTGTGAATGGAGGTTGGTCGGACTGGGAGACATGGGAAAGCTGTTCGGTAACGTGTGGTAGAGGTATTCAGAAAAGAACGAGACAGTGTAACAATCCTCGTCCAAGTGGCGGTGGTGATCAATGTGAAGGGATATCACGGCAGCAGCGTACTTGTCAACGTGACGTGTGCCCAACTGATCCTTCAGATTCTTCGGGTAATCAGTTGTCAGCTTGTCTTTTTTGTCATCACTGCTATAAATTCAAAATGATGTAAATGTTTACAAAATATTGCAACATTGTCACGTCTTGAAAGTAATGTCGCGTCAATATCTTCAAAATAATGTCATTTTTTAAATTAACGCTGTACTTTTAAAAAGTCATGTCTTCAAAATCATTATCTAAGGAATAAGAATCCTGTAGTAACAAGTACACATCATGAACGAGGGCGGAGCCCGAGTACATTACCAGAATGGGTTAGTACTTAGTATTGCTTTAAATTCCAATATAAAGAATGATACGGGATTCTTTATTGTAGTTCAATAATATTATCACTTCTTTATAAAATCATATTGTTCAGCTCATTATGAAACCATAATGCACCTCGCAGATTTGAATACAAAACATGAATCCATGTCCATGAGGTAAAATTTTTATCGTTTCTTCGAAAATGTTGTTTTGAAATAAAAGCTTTGTGTAAGGACGACGCTTTGAACAAGACCTGCTTGTTAATTAAATAGCAGGATAATATCCACTTGACCCCTTGCCTATTTTGGATCCTGACTTCATTATGTCGTATACATGTCATATCTTGCCTTTAGGAGTTATCAGAATTGTGTCATGTCTTCAAAATATTTGTTATATTTATTTAAACATCCACTAGAAAACAAAAAATATCATAGCATTGGATTCTGAGCAATAAAAAATTGTGCCCAAAATAACACCAAGTTATCAAGTATATACATTATTTTAAATAGACCTATTGTATTGTTTCAGATACTAGTAGCTCTAGCTCTGATAATACCCATTCTTCCTCTGACGACTCATCAAGTGGTATGTAGATTTCTTAATTCTCTTACTAAAAGGCAATACAATCAAGACATGCATCCATTATCGTAATAACCGATATCAAAACCCTCATATAATATACACATTAAACAAAACCAAATATAGGGACTGTGCCAGGGCTACATGCACTCGATTCAATGTTCCCCGCCTGGTAATAACGAAGCTACGTCTTTATAACAAAAAACCCGATGACATAAATAATAGACCACTATCTGACAGCAAATCATGATTTTTTACGATTTACTTATCAATATTCCAATTACCAAAACGTGAAGTCGTCTGGTTATACCCATTATTTGATAGGATCACTTGAAACAGATTTTATTATTTTCTTTCGTGTGTGATTTGATGAGTAAATTGCAAGAAACATTATGTACAGATTATTCTTAGAACCAACGCTAAACTTAACGTTGCTCGTTTACTAGAGGAGGATCCCTGCATAAGGGGTGAGCCGTGTCAGAACGGCGGTACATGTGTTAGAACGAGGCATGATCGGGCCACCCTTTCCCGCTGGGGTAGAAGGAATAGGGGCAACGGATGGAATAGAGGCAACATAAATAGAGGTAATAAGGGGAACAGAGGCAGAGGATGGAATAAAAGCAGAGGGGACAAAAGCAGTGGAGGGGACACAGGCAGCAGCAGAAGCAGTAGAGGCAGTGGAAGCAGTAGCAGATCCAGTGATGGTGATGATCCAAAGAATACCTGTCAGTGTCCACCAGGTTATACAGGGACCTTATGTGAAACGGGTAAGCAGTCAATTCGTGAAGTGATCTAATTGTAATTAAACGACACAAAAGTTGTTGCTCTTTTTCTACCTCTCTTATTGAGCATGATTCCTTTATATTTTTGCAATTCTACGCAGCAAGCTTACGCGTTAGCATTTGAAGCACTGTTAATATTTAACGTCCACCCGTGTAGCTCAGCGGTAACGCAGGTACCTCTTACGCAATAGGTCCCGGATTCGATCCCCGGTTCAGGCAAGACTAAATTTGCTTGTTTGCGTGAAGTACTTCAGGGTGTTTGACTGAGTGGTCTGCAACTCGTACAAAAAGGCTGTGGTGTGTACTTATATGTCTATGTATAAGTGCACATAAAAGAACACAGGGCTCCTTCAAGGAGGGGTTTCTGGGTCTATCTTCCATGTTAATTACGTAAATTACGACCGTATATATACGGGACATACCCAAGAGGTATTGCTCACCTTCATTGGTGGTAAACAAAATACAATACAACGTAACCTGGAATTGTGATTTGATTGAATTAAAATAGATCTGGTGATAACCTACTCGTTACAGAGTTAAGTCAATTTTGGTTATCTTGAAAACGATTTAAAGGACTCACACTAGGATCGATTTTTCAGTCTGTTCTATTTATGTGTGCAAACAGGTGGTGTCGTTTTGTTTGCCAGAAGTACCAACTTCATGAATATGAATCGTAGATATATATCTTCCGTTTTCCAAACAGGCGGTGATATTTTGTCGTTATAATGTCTTGTAAAGCCCTTTTGCTGCACTATCTGCATCTGTGGATGGAATCTAACATATAGCTATCTCACCTCACAATTGGTGCAACAAGTGGTGACATGTGTATATGCCTTGTAAGACCGTGCTTGCTGTAAGGCCCTGTTATGACTCCGGAACATGAAGAAACCGTAACAAAAGATAGTGCAGTATCATTGAACATTTTAAGACCCAAGACGTTAATTTAACCATATTTACAATAAATTGGATTATCATTATGTCAAAATTAATTTTAATTTCAATGCAATTCCCAGTGGTTAATTAGTGTAATTACTTAAATGATTAATATCTCAAAACGTATTCAGACCGACTATTTAGAAAACTACTATAATTTTAGCATATTTCATTCATATACTTTACATTACCAATATTGAAGAAACAATTCAATATTTTGATATGCTGATTACGTTATTTATTTGTATTTCTGAGTGAAATACGTCAAATCTATAGTTGAGAAACCTAAACATACACTAAAGTCTATTTCATATAATTTTCTGTGGCATCATGTACTCCAAATTGTAAAAAGAGGGATTTCGTTTTTACTAATATTTTTGACCCCTGCTAGTGACATGCATAATTCATTCTAAAAGCCTGAAGAATGTTGAACAGCTATAAAAAAACAATACTGGACATTTATGTAGTATGGGTATGTAAATATAAGGTCAAATATCGCTGCACTATATTGTATTATCAGCTCCTTCATTAGGCGTCCTAGGAATTTCAAACCATGGATTAGGTATGTACCAACTACATCTTTAGATGACTATTCAGTTTGCATATAAGTGGTGATATTTTGCCATCTGAATGCTCTCTCCATCTGAAGATGATAATTGAAGATGAAGCTTTTCATCTTTCATTAGGTGCAAAACGAGAGGTGATTTTTTGTCAAGCCATGTTTTTAGAATATGGTAATTGAAAAATAAGCGATCTGCTTTCTGCACTGGAGGGGGGGGGGCAACAACATTAATTTTAGGATGTAACGTACACCATCAATAAGTGTTAAAGAACCATGACAAGTAAACAGAATTGATGATTACTATTTTTATTTCAGAATATCTCGGTACATACAGCACAGATGTCTTCAACATTATATCAAACCATCGTCAACATAAAACTTCATGATTGAACAAAATAAATAAGAATTTTAATCACATTCGTTTGAGCGAAGCAATTTAAGAATATAAATATCTTTATAGAAATCTTTATGTTTGCTGGGAAGTGACGAGAGGCATGTTCATAATAAAAAGACTTAGCGTGCTGTTCGAGTTGAGCGGAATTTTTTTGTGTGATCGGCGTTTTGTGAATTTAAGGACTTTAGGAATCACGCTGGGCTTGGTCGCCGAGCACTCAACTCCAATTTTTAACAAAATTGTAAAAAGTCAGTGTTGCCATCAAATGGGGTTGTGACTGGAACCGATAGTTTGAGAGGTGGTTACATTCCTTTCCAAAGGGCATTGACTTCAGTCAAGTAGTGTCTTTGGTTTTAATGGTGACAAACCACCTTGATATCAATCGGACAAGAATTTCAATGTAGCATCCGAACTGTACTACAACGTGTCTCAGCCACAACTTTTGCTGAATAGCTTGTCATGTGTACAAAAAGGCTAGTATTTACAAATAAAGTTGCGACCACAACCCATACCTAGTCCAAAATCAACGAGTTGTCGTGTTAAGAAACATAACGTGCTAAACGGTACATTTTATCAATATATACGCGGCTACAAATGGCAACGAGGGAATAAACTGCTCTATTGACTGGTCGTGATATTTCCTGCATAAATATGATAATTGTTTTATATTATAGATATAAATGAATGTGAAAGCTTCCCCTGTCAGAATGGAGGTAACTGTACTGATCTGGTAAATGCCTACAACTGTACATGTGAACTAGGATTCACTGGAATTGATTGTGAAACGGGTAATTACTGTTATAGATATGTAATGTAAGGATAATCTTAATATGTCGGGCAAGATGATCAATTTACACTTTTTGTATTATAGATATAAATACATGTGAAAGCTCCCCCTGTCAGAATGGAGGTAACTGCACCGATTTGGTGAATGCCTACAACTGTACATGCGTACCAGGATTCACTGGAACTAATTGTGAAACAGGTAATTACTGTTATAAATATTGTGAAGAATCTTGGGGAGCAGGAGGGGGACTCGCTGGACTGACTAGCAAGCTAGCCTAATGTACAGTATAGCGAGCCAGTATAGTGAGTTATGTGAATTGAAGCCAAAAAGCCCACCCAAATTTAGAATGTGAAAACAACCCTCCCCAAAACTGCTAGAAAACACATTGAAGTTTTACTTCTTTGTCCCAGTATATGAAGTTCAGTTTAGTGAATCAGTTCAATGGATAAACCAATCACATCACTGGACAAGGAAGTACCTCCAATTTGAACAAAGTAACCCTAAAGTTAAACATAGCTCCTGAACTGACTTTCACATGAGTATAATAATGATTGACAGCAGAGAACACAGAGACACGTGTTCTCTACAATATGTTCATGTAAGTAAACTCGTATTATATGACGGGCAAGATGATCAATTGTGAAAGCTCCCCCTACCAGAATGAAGGTAATTGTATAGATTTTGTGAATGGCTACAACTGTACATGCAGACCAGGATTCACTGGAGCTGATTGTGAAACAGGTAATTACTCTTTTAAATAGTCTAATGTAAGGATACTCATACAATATGTTAAGTACGACTATAACGATCAATTGACACTTTTTACATTATAGATATAAATGAATGTGAAAGCTCTCCTTGCCAGAATGGAGGCAGCTGTACTGATTTGGTGAATGCCTACAACTGTACATGTGCACAGGGATACACAGGAACTGATTGTGAAACAGGTAATTTCATATTAAACTCGTATAATATGTCAGGCAAGATTGTCAATTAATATTTTTTACATCATAGATATAAACGATGTAATACGATCTAATACGATTTTTTCCCGGGGAACGATACAATTTTTTCATGTAATACGATTCAATACGATTTTAATTCCTTCATATTTCCCTGGGAAAACAGTAGTATTATGGCATAAGATCAATTATTACATCCGTATTATTGTAGATATAGACGAATGTGAAAGCTCCCCTTGCCAGAATGCAGGCAACTGTACTGATTTTGTGAATGGCTACAACTGTAAATGCGAACCAGGATTCACTGGAACTGATTGTGAAACAGGTAATTTCGATTTAATTATTAAAACATGCTGTTCTAAAGATATTGTACAACATATCGGGCATTATGAACAATTATTGCATCCATATTATTGTAGATATAGACGAATGTGAAAGTTCCCCCTGCCAGAATGGAGGCAACTGTACTGATTTTGTGAATAGCTACAACTGCACATGCGAAGCAGGATTCACTGGAACTGATTGTGAAACAGGTAATTACGATTTAATTATTAAAATATGCTGTATAAAGATACCATTACAACATATAGGACATTATGAACAATTATTGCATCCATATCATTGACGATATAAACGAATGTGAAAGCTCCCCTTGCCAGAATGGAGGTAACTGTACTGATTTTGTGAATGGCTACAACTGTACATGCGAACCAGGATTCACTGGGACTGATTGTGAAACAGGTAATTATTACTGGCGTAAACATGTTAATGCAAGAATACTCATATAATATGACAGCGACGACGATGAAATGACAATTTTATCATTATAGATATAAATGAATGTGAAAGCTCCCCCTGCCAAAATGGAGGTAACTGTACTGATTTGGTGAATGCCTACAACTGTACATGCGAACCAGGATTCACTGGAACTGATTGTGAAACAGGTAATTATAACTGTTATAGATATGTTCCCACAAGTAAACTCGTATAATATGACGGGCAAGATTGTCAAATTACATTTTTTATATCATAGATTTAAACGATGTAATATGATCCAATACAATTTATCCCAGGGAACGATACGATTTTTTCATGTAATACGATTCAATACGATTTTTATTCCTTCGTATTTCCATGGGCTTAAGCCCATGGTATTTCCCTGGGAAAACAGTAGTATTATGGAATAAGATCAATTATTACATCCATATTATTGAAGATATAGACGAATGTGAAAGTTCCCCTTGCCAGAATGCAGGCAACTGTACTGATTTTGTGAATGGCTACAACTGTACATGCGAACCAGGATTCACTGGAACTGATTGTGAAACAGGTAATTACGATTTGATTATTAAAACATGCTGTTCTAAAGATATTGTACAACATATCGGCCATTATGAACAACTATTGCATCCATATTATTGTAGATATAGACGAATGTGAAAGTTCCCCATGCCAGAATGGAGGCAACTGTATTGATTTTGTGAATAGCTACAACTGTACATGCGAAGCCGGATTCACTGGAACTGATTGTGAAACAGGTAATTACGATTTAATTATTAAAATATGCTGTTTTAAAGATACCATTACAACATATCGGACATTATGAACAATCATTGCATCCGTATCATTGACGAAATAAACGAATGTGAAAGCTCTCCTTGCTAGAATGGAGGTAACTGTACTGATTTTGTGAATGGCTACAACTGTTCATGCGAACCAGGATTCACCGGGACTGATTGTGAAACGGATAATTATTACTGGCGTAAACATGTTAATGCAAGAATACTCATATAATATGACAGGGATGACGATCAAATGACAATTTTATCATTATAGATATAAACGAATGTGAAAGTTCCCCTTGCCAGAATGCAGGCAACTGTACTGATTTGGTGAATGCCTACAACTGTACATGCGAACCAGGATTCACTGGAACTGATTGTGAAACAGGTAATTACTGTTATAAATATGTTCTCCATAAGTATGTAAGTATACTCATATAATACAGGGTGACCGGAAAAAAAGGAGACCATTGAAATAGGCAATATCTCCTAAAATAGACTAGTGACATCAATGAAATTTTGCATACATCAGGACAGTTCTATGGAAATTTGTTCCTGAAAGTGTCAATACAAGCAGTCAACTGGTTCAGGAGCTATGATCATTTAAATAACATGCTCCAAATAGGCGCAATTGAGACCAACGCAGAGCTGGATACATTTGGCAAATACCCTTACATATTCCGACCTTGTTATGGCATTACATTTAGCATTTATTGCCACCTTTAGGTCAGCAATTGTCTCAGGATTGTTTTGGTACACATTGTCTTTCAAATTGCCCCACAAAAAGAAATCAGGTGGATTCAAATTTGAGGTGTATGGAGACGAAGCTTATCTGACCTATGGCTTCTGACTCAGTGGTCCCACTCAGTTACAGTATCATCCTAAGGAGGTTTTGGGCAGCCCTTGGTTTCCATATTGGATTTAATTGTGCCATATAGTGGTTTTAGTAACATGGCACTATGCCCAATACCTAAAGTGACTCTTAAGATTGGGTAAATCAGCACTTTGGCAACAGGATGATGAACCACATGTCAGATAACCCTTCATTGCCATTACAGCCTAGACTTGAATCCTGCTGATTTCTTTTTGTATGGATATTTGAAAGACAATCTATACCAAAACAATCCTCAGACTATTGTTGACCTAAAGAAGGCAATCACTGCTATATGTAATGCCATAATAATGCCATAGAGGGCAGAACATGTAAGGGTAGTTTGCCATATGAATCCAACTCTGCGTTGGTCTCAATTGTGCCTATTTGGAGCATGTTATGTAAATGATCATAGCTCCTGAACCAGTTGAATGCTTGTATTGAAACCTTCAGTAACAAATTTCCATATAACTGTTCCAGTGTATGCAAAATTTCATTGATGGCACTTGTCTAGTTTAGGAGAAATTGATTACTTCAATGGTCTCCTTTTTTCCGGTCACCCTGTATATGACGGACAAGATGATCAATTGACACTTTTCTATATTATAGATATAAACGAATGTGATAGTTCCCCCTGTCAGAATGGAGGCAACTGTACCGATTTGGTGAATGGCTACAACTGTACATGCGAACCAGGATTCACTGGAACTGATTGTGAAACAGGAAATTACAATTTGATTATTAAAATATGCTGTTTTAAAGATTCATAACCGTCACAACATATTGGGCATTATGAACAATTATTGCATCCATATAATTGTAGATATAAACGAATGTGAAAGCTCCCCTTGCCAGAATGGAGGTAACTGTACTGATTTTGTGAATGGCTACAACTGTACATGCGAACCAGGATTCACCAGGACTGATTGTGAAACAGGTAATTACTGGCGTAAACATGTTAATGCAAGAATACTCATATAATATGACAGCGACGATGATCAAATGACAATTTTATCATTATAGATATAAATGAATGTGAAAGCTCCCCCTGCCAAAATGGAGGTAACTGTACTGATTTGGTGAATGCCTACAACTGTACATGCGAACCAGGATTCACTGGAACTGATTGTGAAACAGGTAATTACTGTTATAAATATGTTCTCCATAAGTATGTAAGTATACTCATATAATACAGGGTGACCGGAAAAAAAGGAGACCATTGAAATAGGCAATATCTCCTAAAATAGACTAGTGACATCAATGAAATTTTGCATACATCAGGACAGTTCTATGGAAATTTGTTCCTGAAAGTGTCAATACAAGCAGTCAACTGGTTCAGGAGCTATGATCATTTAAATAACATGCTCCAAATAGGCGCAATTGAGACCAACGCAGAGCTGGATACATTTGGCAAATACCCTTACATATTCCGACCTTGTTATGGCATTACATTTAGCATTTATTGCCACCTTTAGGTCAGCAATTGTCTCAGGATTGTTTTGGTACACATTGTCTTTCAAATTGCCCCACAAAAAGAAATCAGGTGGATTCAAATTTGAGGTGTATGGAGACGAAGCTTATCTGACCTATGGCTTCTGACTCAGTGGTCCCACTCAGTTACAGTATCATCCTAAGGAGGTTTTGGGCAGCCCTTGGTTTCCATATTGGATTTAATTGTGCCATATAGTGGTTTTAGTAACATGGCACTATGCCCAATACCTAAAGTGACTCTTAAGATTGGGTAAATCAGCACTTTGGCAACAGGATGATGAACCACATGTCAGATAACCCTTCATTGCCATTACAGCCTAGACTTGAATCCTGCTGATTTCTTTTTGTATGGATATTTGAAAGACAATCTATACCAAAACAATCCTCAGACTATTGTTGACCTAAAGAAGGCAATCACTGCTATATGTAATGCCATAATAATGCCATAGAGGGCAGAACATGTAAGGGTAGTTTGCCATATGAATCCAACTCTGCGTTGGTCTCAATTGTGCCTATTTGGAGCATGTTATGTAAATGATCATAGCTCCTGAACCAGTTGAATGCTTGTATTGAAACCTTCAGTAACAAATTTCCATATAACTGTTCCAGTGTATGCAAAATTTCATTGATGGCACTTGTCTAGTTTAGGAGAAATTGATTACTTCAATGGTCTCCTTTTTTTCCGGTCACCCTGTATATGACGGACAAGATGATCAATTGACACTTTTCTATATTATAGATATAAACGAATGTGATAGTTCCCCCTGTCAGAATGGAGGCAACTGTACCGATTTGGTGAATGGCTACAACTGTACATGCGAACCAGGATTCACTGGAACTGATTGTGAAACAGGTAATTACAATTTGATTATTAAAATATGCTGTTTTAAAGATTCATAACCGTCACAACATATTGGGCATTATGAACAATTATTGCATCCATATTATTGTAGATATAAACGAATGTGAAAGCTCCCCCTGTCAGAATGGAGGTAACTGTACCGATTTGGTGAATGCCTACAACTGTACATGCGAAGCAGGATTCACTGGAACTGATTGTGAAACAGGTTATTACAATTTAATTATTAAAACATGCTGTTCTAAAGAAACCGTTACAACATATCAGGCATTATGAACAATTATTGCATCCATATTATTGTAGATATAAACGAATGTGAAAGCTCCCCTTGTCAGAATGGAGGCAACTGTACTGATTTGGTGAATGCCTACAACTGTACATGCGAACCAGGATTCACTGGAACTGATTGTGAAACAGGTAATTATAACTGTTACAGATATGTTCCCGCAAGTAAATTCGTATAATATGACAGGCAAGATTGTCAATTAACATTTTTTATATTATAGATATAAACGATGTAATACAATCCAATACGATTTTTTCCCCAGGAACAATACGATTTTTCATGTAACACGATTCAATACGATTTTTATTCCTTCATATTTCCCTGGGAAAACAGTAGTATTATGGAATAAGATCAATTATAACATCCATATTATTGTAGATATAGACGAATGTGAAAGCTCCCCTTGCCAGAATGGAGGGAACTGTACTGATTTTGTGAATGGCTACAACTGTACATGCGAACCAGGATTCACTGGAACTGATTGTGAAACAGGTAATTACCATTTAATTATTAAAATATGCTGTTTTAAAGATACAGTTACAAAATATCGGGCATTATGAACAATTATTGCATCCATATTATTGTAGATATAGACGAATGTGAAAGTTCCCCCTGCCAGAATGGAGGCAACTGTACTGATTTTGTGAATAGCTACAACTGTACATGCGAACCAGGATTCACTGGAACTGATTGTAAAACAAGTAATTACGATTTAATTATTAAAATATGCTGTTTTAAAGATACCATCACAACATATCGGGCATTATGAACAATTATTGCATCCAAATTATTTTAGATATAAACGAATGTGAAAGCTCCCCCTGCCAGAATGGAGGTAGCTGTACTGATTTGGTGAATGGCTATAACTGTACATGCGAACCAGGATTCAATGGGACTGATTGTGAAACAGGTAACTACTGGCGTAAACATGTTATGGAAAGGATACTCATATAATACGACAGGGATGACGATCAAATAACAATTTTATCATTATAGATATAAACGAATGTGAAAGCTCCCCCTGCCAAAATGGAGGAAACTGTTCTGATTTGGTGAATGGCTATAACTGTACATGCGAACCAGGATTCACTGGAGCTGATTGTGAAACAGGTAATTAATATTTTAAATATTCTAATGTAAGGATACTCATACAATATGTTAAGTTCGACTTTGACGATCAATTGACACTTTTTATATTATAGATATAAATGAATGTGAAAGCTCTCCTTGCCAGAATGGAGGAAACTGTTCTGATTTGGTGAATGGCTACAACTGTACATGCGAATCAGGATTCACTGGGACTGATTGTGAAACAGGTAATAAATTACTGGCGAAAACATGTTAATGCAAGGTTACACATATAATATGACAGGGACGACGATCAAATGACAATTTTATCATTATAGATATAAACGAATGTGAAAGCTCCCCCTGCCAAAATGGAGGAAACTGTTCTGATTTGGTGAATGGCTACAACTGTACATGCGAACCAGGATTCACTGGAGCTGATTGTGAAACAGGTAATAAATTACTGGCGAAAACATGTTAATGCAAGGTTACACATATAATATGACAGGGACGACGATCAAATGACAATTTTATCATTATAGATATAAACGAATGTGAAAGCTCTCCCTGCCAAAATGGAGGAAACTGTTCTGATTTGGTGAATGGCTACAACTGTACATGCGAACCAGGATTCACTGGAGCTGATTGTGAAACAGGTAATTACTCTTTTAAATATTCTAATGTAAGGATACTCATACAATATGTTAAGTTCGACTATGACGATCAATTGACACTTTTTATATTATAGATATAAATGAATGTGAAAGCTCTCCTTGCCAGAATGGAGGCAACTGTACTGATTTGGTGAATGCCTATAACTGTACATGCCAACCAGGATTCACTGGGACTGATTGTGAAACAGGTAATTACTGGCGTAAACATGTTAATGCAAGGATACTCATATAATATGACAGGGACGACGATCAAATTAAAATTTTATCATTATAGATATAAACGAATGTGAAAGCTCCCCCTGTCAGAATGGAGGCAACTGTACTGATTTAGTGAATGGCTACAACTGCACTTGCGAACCAGGATTCACCGGGACTGATTGTGAAACAGGTAATTACTGGTTTAAACATGTTAATGCAAGGATACTCATATAGTATGACAGGGACGACGATCTAATGACAATTTTGTCATTATAGATATAAACGAATGTGAAAGCTCCCCCTGCCAGAATGGAGGTAACTGTACTGATTTGGTGAATGGCTACAACTGTACATGCGAACCAGGATTCACTGGAGCTGATTGTGAAACAGGTAATTATATATACTGTTTCAAATATGCTAATTTAAGGATACTCATATACATATGACAGGGACGACGATCAAATAACAATTTTACCATAATATATATAAATGAATGTGAAAGCTCCCCCTGCTAGAATGCAGGCAACTGTACTGATTTTGTGAATGGCTATAACTGTACATTTGAACCAGGATTCATTGGAACTAATTGTGAAACGGGTAACTACTATATCATTAATAAGATAATGCCGTTTGAAAGATATAATACATCGGGCATTATGATCAATCATTGCATCCACATTTTTGTAGATATAAACGAATGTGAAAGCTCCCCTTGCCAGAATGGAGGTAACTGTACTGATTTGGTGAATGGCTACAACTGTACATGCGAACCAGGATTCACTGGAGCTGATTGTGAAACAGGTAATTAAATATACTGTTTCAAATATGCTAATTTAAGGATACTCATATACATATGACAGGGACGACGATCAAATTACAATTTTATCATAATATATATAAATGAATGTGAAAGCTCCCCCTGCTAGAATGCAGGCAACTGTACTGATTTTGTGAATGGCTATAACTGTACATTTGAACCAGGATTCATTGGAACTAATTGTGAAACGGGTAACTACTATATCATTAATAAGATATGATCAATCATTGCATCCACATTTTTGTAGATATAAACGAATGTGAAAGCTCCCCTTGCCAGAATGGAGGTAACTGTACTGATTTGGTGAATGGCTACAACTGTACATGCGAACCAGGATTCACTGGAGCTGATTGTGAAACAGGTAATTAAATATACTGTTTCAAATATGCTAATTTAAGGATACTCATATACGTATGACAGGGACGACGATCAAATAACAATTTTATCATAATATATATAAATGAATGTGAAAGCTCCCCCTGCTAGAATGCAGGCAACTGTACTGATTTTGTGAATGGCTATAACTGTACATTCGAACCAGGATTCATTGGAACTAATTGTGAAACGGGTAACTACTTTATCATTAATAAGATAATGCCGTTTGAAAGATATAATACATCGGGCATTATGATCAATCATTGCATCCACATTTTTGTAGATATAAACGAATGTGAAAGCTCCCCTTGCCAGAATGGAGGTAACTGTTCTGATTTTGTGAATGGCTACAACTGTACATGTGAACCGGGATACAATGGAACTGATTGTGAAACAGGTATTATTTAGGTATTTATTTACTAGACTGTGGACTACTCTGATAATTGCAACTTCCATTTTTCATGGAAGGTCACACATTCCAACATATTTCAAACAGTCTGTATGATTATGCTAGGCACTTTCTGGGTAGTTGGACTTCATGTAGGGGTGGCAGACGGCCCTCAGGCCAATTCATACCCCCACCCTAAGAAAACCTTGGGGGTACTTTAATACCACCTGATAAAAATAATACTAATGCATGTCATATATTCATAGTTTTATAGTAGGCAGAGCATACCATGGTTAGTCAGTGCCAGAAATGTCCAATCTCTAACTTATATGGTTACCATGGAAACAGTATTTATATCTCAAAATCTTCTCAATTTGACCTCCTTCAAAATATGTCCCTTAGCCCTCAAAGTGAAATATTTGCAACTTTGTTTGGATTTTGTGGCTGCAACTTTGTCAAAGGTTGTATAAATATGTATATATTCACACTAAAGCACTAAAACGTTGATATAATGCTCCAATAAATCAATAATATCTGTCAAATATAGTCACACACAACTACTTTTAGGGAAAAGTGGGCGTGGCACTTTTTGGAACTTGTGAAAATGTTGCAGCATTAAGCAAAAAATACATATTACACTAACAATAATTGACATTTAATTATCATTTACTAACATTGTGTAATATTGTAATATGTTCATTATCATTATTAGATACTTAAATTATTTTATGTAAGTGTTATCATGAACTTTCCTTTTTTCCCTATACCATACAAGGTGGGCATCACCAATGGTGTCAAACTAACTTTTCTGTTTAACTTATTTTTTACCATAGACAAGGGAAAAAGCTTGACTTGAAGTCGTGACCTCATTAGGTGCTATGTATATGGATAGATGGATTGATACTAGTCGGTAGATGGCAGCACTTGTGCTAGTTGGGCTAGATACAAGTATTTACCATTGACTTGACATGTGTCACTTAGTCTATTGATTTACCATATTCGTTCTGTTGGATTAAAGTAAAACGGCATTTGCATTGAATTTGATGATGTTCAGATTGTGTTTGAAACTTGCTGATAATCAGATGTGTTTGAAACTGGATGTTGTTCAGATTGTGTACACATGAACTTTAATAGGACCACTGAAACAATAAGTCAATGTTTAAGATTCTTTAAAATTATCTCAATGAGAATTTAGCCTGTTAACCTATAGTTAAAGTACACTTCAGCAAGATTTCGAAGCTATATAACAAATCTCATAATTTGCAACTTTTTCATTATTTGATAATTTAACCCATTATTCTTTATTGCTGATTTAAAAATTGCAAGGAATTCAAATGACCTAGGGAAGCCAGTGATATGAATTGGCCTTATTCATTGAGTTACATTAAAATGGAAAATTGTGAAGAACAAGAGAACTGTTCCACGGCTTCACAGGAAATATGGAAGCAAAGTCAACAAGGGATGTGGGAACTAGGCTGTTAACATATAGAGATTTAGAACTCTCCAGGGAAGTGTCTCTATTTGGTATAAAATACACAGGTCTATTTATGCACACCATTTTAAATATGAATCAAAATTAGCGATATCCATGTTTCTGGTGAAAGCATTAATTGAAAGAGACAAACATCCTACCCCAATGGTATAAAATATAAGGAAGTTCGAAGCAGTAAAAAGGTATTACCATTTTAGATTTGATTGAACAAATTGAATCAGAGGCAATTTTTAAATTTCGATATATTAAAAGAGGCTCTCTTGGTTAGATGGGAGAATTAGCTGCATGTTAAAGGTGCCGCTTTGTTCAGTTTATAACAAAATTGATATTAAGCCCGAAACAGTAAGAAATGTTAAGCTAATATTTCATTCTATGTTCTATGGAGGGCAATACCTGTTCATCTTTCAATGATTTTTGCAATATGTATTGCCCGCAGCCCGTAGGGCGATGGTAATACATGTTGCAAAAATCATTGAAAGTGCAATTGTCAGAATCCCCAGGCGGGCAATACGCTTGACAATACGTCTTTTAAATATGGAAATAATTAAGTGAGCTGTGAAATACGCTGGTATTTTTAGTCACATGGTTCTGAATTAGCCAATCAAATCACACGATTTATAGCAATGATGCAATAATTAGTGCTACTTCCATGAACACCCGTTTTGTAGAATAAGATTCTGATTCTCATATTTGGTATATATATGAATTAGACAAAGGCAAATCCAGTCGAACATCTTGTTGAGCATCAAACAAAGGTACAAGCTATATATCATTTCTCAAAATGGCCACTTTACTGACGAAATTGTCAAAAGATTATATGTATCATGTTTTAATGTATTGACGTTTAAATATAGCTGTCTTAATAAGTACACATGATGAAAATACAGGCACAAACAAAATGCATACTTTCTGAAACCCTGCGTTTGGATATTGATAAATTGAATGATATTGGCTAAAAACTTCTGTCAGAATTGAAACAATATTTCCCCAAGAAAAGTCAACATTTCAAAACAACAGCAATAGCTAGAACTATCCTATTTAGATGTTTACTTGACAGTATGGAAAATTGGGGAAGCCTGACAGAGAATCATAACAGATAGAGGTAGAAAGATTTGATAAAGAAAATGGAGTTTTGGTGTGGGAGGGGGGGGGGGGCGTGTAATTGTATACTTGTTTATAAAATTGATAAAATGACATATTCTAGACAAGGATAGGCATTTGCCATAATAAACTATGAGGGATAATTGTGACGACCGGCGATCAAAAGGTGGTAAACCCTTGGTCTTTTCCGATCGCCGGGCGTCATATTTAACCCCTCCGTTTATATTTTATGCTAGTAAGTTGTAGTTTAGTGTACATATTTACCTTATATTTGCCTTTTTACTCTCATATTTCAAATATTTAGATTTACTTTGTTTTGACGGCCATGTTGGAAATGGCGAATTAAGTATTTTACTTTTCCAGTATTTCCGGCATGGTCTTTTCCGTATTTTGTATCTTTCAATCATTATTTTGTAACTTTTATTCAACTTGTATTTTATGTAGACACTTGTTGTCGATTGTCATTTCACTTTTTATTTTATTGCTATTGATTAAATTAATAATTTCGTTTTACTTTTCGCATTCAGTAAGTTTGTCATTTAAATCCATTTTCAAGCGACCTGTACACTCAGTACAGGTGCGCACGCAATTTTATTACTTCGAACTTACTTTACCAGACTCTATTCAGACTTTTTGAATAGACGATTAGTTGTAGTTTGTAGAATAGTACCAAGTAGTAATTAGTTTTAGATTATCCCGTTGGATCAAAGGGATGATTTGTAGATTATCCCTAGTTAGAATAATCATCCCTTTGTTTAGTGTCTGGCTGAAGGGTCAGGTACTACACTAGACTATGGTAATCTGGTTGCCCATCGTATATATTCTGTCTGGTTCCTTTGGTCATCATTGTACGCCTTTGACAGTCACTTGAACGTTTGTACTTCTGTTCCTACAACATTTAGCTTATATTTTTGAATTTAACTTGAAATCAACACTTGGGATAGAATTGCTGTTTTGCCGTCTTGCTATGATGTCTGACCAGAGAGAACCAGAACAGTGGGTAAGCCAGACTAACATATTCTAGTGCCAACAAACCTCATTTGTAACATTGTATTTGTGTTTATTATCTTTGAGATTTAATTTACAATAGATTGATTTGAAACTTTATTTTATTTGTTTCTCGTTTTGTAATATAGTCTCACACATTTGTATTTATCAGTACACCTCATATTCATTAAACTTTAGTTCCCTTTCATATAATTCCACGTTCACGCTACCATTTATTTAAATTTACTTATTCCAATTTGCTTTCCAAATTTCCACGCTACCATTCATTGTTGTTGTATTTATTTCATTTGCCCCCATATTTACTGGTCACACTACCAACTGTTAATTATTTATTTCCCCCATTAACGTACGGCCCTGATTTTGTTTCTTAGTTAAACTTCCCCTTTGTTATTATTTAACTATTACCCCAGGGTCCTTACAAATGGTGGCAGCGGTGGGATATAATACTTTGAAAGTGTTGACACATGCCTCAAACTTTATTTTTATTTTAGTGTTAACTTTTAGCTTTGTTTGTTTGTTTCTAACATTACCAATTTTCAGCACAAATACATGCCCAATTACAAAACAGTCACTATGAGTATTTCCCCTGCCGCCCAACAAGCCCCATTGCCCACGTCTAGGTCAGACTGTTCATTTAATGACCCTGAAATTGTCCCAGGTCATCGTGCCCTTGATGACCAGGACATGAAATTTGCCATGGCAGACACCTTACCCTTACCAGATACTTCCAGGCACTCTGAGCGCACAGCCCAGCGTTCGATGCCTGGTGTATCGCCAAAGCCACCAAGATCTGCCTCACCTAGTGGCTACATAAAAAATTTAAAATTGAACCCGATCAAACGCTTTGGCAAAGTCCTTCAAAATATTGCCCCCCTATTCATTCAGGGTATAATCCTTTTTCTACGCCTGCTTGGGAAAATTCAGCATGGGGAGAGCCTTCCCAAGCTCCTCCTTCAATGCTGACTAAGCCTGGGAGGGACTATGCAAGGGGTGAGCCTCCCAACGCTCCCCCAAGCCCATTACGTCATGGGGAAATATATCCCAGGGGAGAGCTCTCCCAAGCTCCCCCAAGCCCATTATACCCGGGGGAAGGCAACGCCAGGGGTGAGCTCTCTAGAGCTCCCTCTAGCCAAAGGCACTTTGTTGGGGAATTTGCAGGGGATGAGCTCTCCCAAGCTCCCCCAAGCCCATTACATCGTGGGGAAATATATCCCAGGGGCGAGTTTTCCCGAGCTCCCCCAAGCCCAATATACCATGAGGGAAACATTGCCAGGGGTGAGCTCTCTAGAGCTCCCCCTAGCCAAAGGCATTCTGTTGGGGATTTTGCAGGGGCCGAGCTCTCCCAAGCTCCCCCAAGCCCATTACATCGTGGGGAAATATATCCCAGGGGCGAGCTCTCCCGAGCTCCCCCAAGCCCAATTTACCCTGGGGAAGGCAACGCCAGGGGTGAGCTCTCTAGAGCTCACTCTAGCCAAAGGCACTTTGTTGGGGAGTTTGCAGGGGGTGAGCTCTCCCAAGCTCCCCCAAGCCCATTACATCATGGGGAAATATATCCCAGGGGTGAGCTTTCCCGAGCTCCCCCAAGCCCAATATACCATGAGGGAAGCAACGCCAGGGGTGAGCTCTCTAGAGCTCCCCCTAGCCAAAGGCATTCTGTTGGGGAATTTGCAAGGGGTGAGCTTTCCCGAGCTTTCCCAAGCCCTTTACTTCATGGGGAAGTATACCAAAGGAGGGAGTCCCACAGGGCTCCCCTACATCCAAGGCACAAGGGGAGGGAACATGCCAGGGGCGAGCTCTCACGAGCTCCCCTGAGTCCATTGCATCCTGGAAGAAATTATTCAAGGGGCGATCCTTCTCAATTCCCCACAAGCCAATGTATTCCTGGGAGGGGTAATCCATGGGTTGAGCGGTTTCAAGCACCACAACCACCCAGAAATTCTGCAAACCAGCATGTATTGAGTGAGCTCTTATCAGCTCCTCTGCATCCCCAGCATCATGATGATACAGATTTATGGGCAGATTACTCCCAAGTTTCAGCTTCCATGTCAAAAGGAAGGGTCCAAGTCCATTTAAGAGGGGTTCAGAGGGGAGTCAACTTTCTTATGGGAAGGGATCTGATACCATGTCTTGGGTGTTAGAGCAGCGGTCCTTGAACAGAAGCCTCCATACTCCCCATTATTATTCTCGTCCCAGAAGTAAACCCAAACGAAACTTACCTCCTTGCCGGTCCTCTCATTATGGGACTGCACCTTCTGACGTTTATGAAACAGCACAGTCCAACATTCTCAGTGACCCCTGGGGTAAGGCAGATTCCCTACTTAGGGCCAAGAAAATCAAGAAGCGGTCCACTGCGCTTCCTAAGTTATGGGATACTTCTTCTGGGGAGAGTGTGTCCAAAGTTTCAGTATATGATCCTGCTCCTAAACCTAAAAAGGTTCGGGGAATGAAGCCTCCTAAATTTGATGGGAAATGTAGCTTGTCTGCATTTCTTACCCAATTTAGATTAGTGGCACGCAACAACGGGTGGGACAACAGCCAGGCTGCAATTTACTTAATTAGAAGCCTGGAGGGTGAGGCTGCAAACATTCTTGATGATATTGAAGATGAGGTAGATCCAAGCCTCGACTCTATCATCAATGCCCTGCAAATGAATTATGAGCCACCTCAGCAAAGTGATAATGCCAGGGCCCTATTGAAACACAGGCTCCGACAACCAAATGAACCCCTTGAGAAGCTGGCTCATGATATTCGCAAGCTCTCTCGTAAGGCATATGGCAATATGGGAATGCCAAAATCGGGAATAGAAAATCAGGCCAAACAGGCCTTCATAGATTCCCTGAATGATGTTGACTTGGAGGCCAAACTGTCCTTTTCAAGCCCCAAGTCGCTTAATGAAGCCCTGACCATGGCCCTGCAATACGAATCCTTTTTCAAGGGACGTAAGCAGCGGTTACAAGTCACGACTGACCCCGAACTCCGAGTTGCCAAAACACCTGTCCAACCCCTGCCCACTGAGTCCCCATCTGGTTTGATTTCCGAGTTCTCCAAATTGTTGGAGAGTCAGAAGTCCCAGATGGAAACTCTCCAATCCCTCTCTGAGACTATTAAGGCCAATGTAGCCAGGCATCCTACTTCAAAACCCCGACGTACTGTTTATTGCAAAATATGTGATACTCGGGAACACAGTATTTTTGATTGCCTGCACAGACATCCCAATTCAAAAGTCCCTGGAGCCCGTGTCTGTTTCAAATGTGGCGAAGATGGCCACAGAGTCTCAGACTGCCCTGCCCTGAAGGCCAAGTCCCCATCTAAGTCGGGAAACTAGAATGTGCTGAGTCGGTGGGCCTCGATTCAGCATCCCAGCCACAAAGGCCCACCAGTTTTAAAATCCAAAGTGGCTACAATGGCCTCTGCCTTGAATTGAATTTCCCATGTCTTTCCATCCCAGCTTTAATTGACTCTGGTGCTCAAGTGAGTTTACTTTCTGAACAGACTGCAAAATGTTTAGGACATAGTTTTAATGTCCCTGCCAAAAACCCACTAGGCTCAAGTGTTACCCTGGCTGATGGAAGCCAATCTTCAATTCTGGGGAGAGTAAAGCAAGAATTCAAAATTGGTGACACCAAATTTTCACATCTCTTTCTTGTCAGTAAACTGTCCTGCTCAGCTATCTTGGGATTTGACTTTTTGGAGGAAAATTGTGGGATAATGAATGTGAAAGAGGGAACTTTGAAGTTAAATGGGGATATTTTTGAATGTGTCTTTGAAAACACCTTGTCCCCCTCTTGCAAACTGTTAATGGAGGAAACCATCACAGTGCCGCCCAACAGTGAAATGATCGTCCCTGGACGGACTGAATGTGAATGGGGAGACACTCCATTACTCGTCTCCCAAAGTGCAAATCCAAGCCCCAGTTTAAATAATCTCATGGTGGCTAAAGCTGTGGTTAGTCCCCGTAACCCCTTTATTCCCATAAGGATTGCCAATCTTGGCCTCCAGCCCATGACTTTGTATAGAAACATGACAATTGCCTCTGGGGAACCCATCTATGATCCATTGCCCCCATTCCCAGAGGATTTGTCAGAGAAACAATGTGAAGTGAACTCTATTTTCCCTAGTCCAGACCCTTGTCAAACACCTGAGGCTGATGTTCCCCTGAATAATAGCAGCGATGATTTTGTTGATTTAATGGCTGTCGACCACTTGAATGAGTTGCAGAAAGCAACTCCATTGACCTTTGACCCGGTTGACCCTGTTATTTGCCCTGAAATGCTATTTAAGGACCCTGACTCAATTCGCCTCGGTGTTATTGCTGAAGGGAGTGAACCTGATTCACTCCCTATACAAGAAAATGTTGACTTTGTTCCCAGTGAGAATGTTACAGACTCGAACTGTTTCCCTGACCACTTACAGGACTTGTTTTCTGAAAGTGGGAAATCTTTGACCTCAACTGAGAAGGTGTTGTTGAAGACATTTCTACAAACTAATGCAGACCTCTTTGCCCAGTCCAAGTTTGACATTGGTCGGACAGACAAGGTTCAGCATGAGATAGACACGGGAGATGCTAAACCCATCCGGCAGCCTCCAAGAAGATTACCCTATTCCAAAGAGCGTGAAGGTCGGCAAATTGTTGAGGAGCTCCTTGAAAAAGGTATTGCCCGACCCTCCAATGGACCTTGGGCTTCCCCAATCGTACTTGTCCCCAAGAAAGATGGATCACTCCGTTTTTGTGTTGACTATCGTCAGCTAAATCAAGTAACTGTGAAGGACGCCTATCCTCTGCCAAGGATAGACGACACCTTAGACAGTTTAAAGGGTTCTAAATACTTCAGCACCCTTGACTTGGCTAGTGGCTACTGGCAGGTAGCTATGAATGATGCTGACTCAGCGAAAACTGCATTTTCCACCAAATGGGGACTCTATGAGTTTACCGTGATGCCCTTTGGTTTGTCAAACGCCCCTGCAACCTTCCAACGTCTGATGAATGTCGTTCTATCCGGTTTGAACACCGATTGTTGTCTCGTCTACCTTGATGACATAATAATCTTTAGTTCAACAGTAGAAGAACATCTTGACCGATTATCTAAAGTTTTTGAAAAACTTCGAGATGCAAATTTGAAACTGTCCCCTAAGAAATGCCATTTGTTCCAATCTGAAGTATGCTATCTTGGACACGTAGTCTCTGAGCGTGGCATTTCTATAGACCCTGACAAGTTTGCTGCTGTACGAGACTGGTCTACCCCCAAAACAGTCCGACAGGTGCGAGCATTTCTTGGCCACTGTTCCTACTACAGGAAATTCATTCCCAACTTTGCTGGCATTTCTGAGCCCCTGGTCCGCCTAACTGACAAGGGAGCTGTCTTCAGGTGGACCACCCCATGTGGCGAAGCTTTTGAAGAGCTGAAGAGACTGTTCTTGAATGCAGCAACTTTAGATTACCCTGATGTAACTAAACCATTGATCCTTGACACTGACGCCAGTGCTTGTCGATCTGGTGCGGTGCTATCCCAAATAGTAGATGGTGAGGAGAGGGTTGTACAGAACTTCAGTAAGACCCATTCCAAATGTGAGAGGAACTATTGTGCTACCCGGTTGGAGTTACTGGCTATTGTCAAAGCAGTGAAACACTTTCACCACTACCTCTATGGGAATCCTTTTACCATTCGAACTGACCACAGTGCCCTTACATGGCTCTTCCGATTTAAGAACCCTGAAGGACAGCTGGCCCGCTGGTTCGAGTACCTAAGTCAGTATGACTTTACCATTTCCCATCGGGCTGGCAGGAAGCACCTCAACGCTGATGCCTTATCCAGAGTCCCATGTATTGACTGCCGCTATTGTGATAGACAGGTTGCTCTTGGACGCACACCCCCTCTCAGCAGCCAAACTGATGAGGACTCCAATGATGGCCCTGTTATTTACCGTGTCAGCTTCGACATTGATTTGATATCCACTCCCTCTGTTCGGATTGTCAGTCCGGGCACGGATAGATCTGATGACTGTTCCAATCCAGTTTCTGATTGCCATTGGGCACCAAATTTGACGGAGCAAGGAATGAAAGATGTTTTGCTCCAAGACCCCGAAATGTCCACACTATTCACCTGGTTAGAAGAGGGAAAGCGGCCAGATTGGCAAACTATTTCTGATCGGTCTCCTCTCCTCAAACAGTACTGGTCCCAATGGGATAGGTATAAGTTAGAGAATGGAGTTATCTATAGGAAGTGGGTGCATTCTGATACAAACTTGGTGGAATGGCAAATCCTAGTCCCAAAGTCCCTTCGGTCCCAAGTGTTAACCCACCTCCACAATTCTCTTGATACTGGTCACCTTGGGGTGGCTAAAACAATTAATCGGCTTCGACCTCGATATTATTGGGTTGGGTTCAAAGGGGATGTGGCGAAATGGGTTGCAGAATGCAAAGAGTGTCAAAGAAGGAAAAATCCAGGGACTCGCGCCAAAGCCCCAATGAAGCAATATAATGTTGGGGCCCCACTTGAACGTATAGGAATTGATATTTTAGGCCCTTTGCCACAGTCTGAGGAAGGTTTCAAATATGTCCTAGTCATTGAAGATTATTTTACAAAATTCCCTGAAATTCTTCCCATGCAAAATCAAGAAGCAGCCACAGTCGCCAATGCCTTGATCACTGAGTTTTTCTGCCGCTATGGTGCCCCATTACAGCTTCATTCTGATCAAGGTGCCCAATTTGAGTCTCGACTGTTCCAGGAGGTTTGTCGTATTTTTGAAATCAACAAGACCCGTACCACCCCTTATCATCCCCAGTCTGATGGGCTCGTCGAACGAGCTAACCGGACAATCGAATCCATGCTTGCCAAACTTGTCTCAAGCCATCACCGAGATTGGCCCCAGTTCCTTCCTTTTGTTGCGTCTGCCCTCAGATCTGCTGTACATGAAACGACCAAATTTGCTCCCTCTGAATTGATGTTTGGTCGTCGCCCACATATTGCAGCGGATCTGGTGCTTGGTCGGCCACCCCCAAGTTACAACAATGTACCCCAAGATAGTGCTGCAACCACCTACTGTCAAAACCTCCATGTCCATGAAACCGCCCGTAATCATATTTCTCTGTCGAGTAATAACCAAAAGAGGCAATATGATTTAAAGGCTAATCTAGTGGAGTACCATGAAAATGATCTAGTCTGGCTACACATCCCCCTAGCCAAGACAGGTCAGACCCCCAAATTCGCCAATCATTGGCATGGCCCCTTCAAGGTTCTCCTAAAACTTGATGATCTCCGGTACATGTTGGAAATAAAGGGGAAAGAAAAGGTTGTACATAGCAATCGTTTAAAACCATTTTTGGGAGAGAAACCCCCTGAATTTAATTCTGATATTCCACCTTCCACCCCTGAGGAGGTCTCCCAAACAATTGCCCAAGGTCCTTCAACTCCTGATCGAAATAAACGACCCTCCCGTCAGGCAAAGGTACCATCCTGGTTAGATGGGTATGAGGTGTACTCCATAACATGTTAAATGATATTGCTTTAATATGTGCCCCTAGTCACCCTCAAACCCTCACCATCCCTTTCCCCATTTTGTTCTTTCAGGAATGCAGGACTACCATCATGAGACGCAACAACAAGGGTGCCATCATATGTGAGGAAAAGTTCCCCACCTGGAAACTGCTGAAGGCCCATGTCAAGGTCTGTCGGGCAAGGGTGAAACTGATGAAGAAGAGCCCCCAGCTTCAACAGTCCCCAGTAGTCCGGGTGGCACGGCTTGCTGAGCCCCCGGCCCCAACTACTGAGGCTGCATCCCCAGCCCCATCTACAGAGGTTGAACCACCAGCAGTAGTCCGGGTGGCACGCATTGCTGAGCCCCCGGCCCCAACTACTCAAACTTTAGTCCCTGAGAGCCTTCCAGTGAAGCTTGCATACTTCGAAGGACAATCAGTGCCAGCTACAATTGTAAGTCCCCACGTGGACGTTACCGTAACGCTCCCCAAGAGGAAGGTCGTCTTCCAGGAGCGGGGTGTCGTCACTGGTGAGCTTCTTCACCAGTTTGAGGGCACCCTTGCCCAAACTCCTGAGAAGCCCCCCACTTCTGCTGCTTCAGATTCCCCCAACCGGGTGGTAGGCATGACACACCTCATGGTCTGTGGGCCTGCCAAGAAGAGGCGAAGGAGAAAGAGAAGGAGAACAGCAATGAAGGAGGGATCTTCAGAGGTTGTTCCATTGATGAGCCTGGAGGTGGTCCTGCCTGAGAAAGTAGTGGGCGCCCTTTCCCCTGATGAGTTAGATCGTTACAAACTAAGTCAGGGGGAGAGGGTGTCCAAAGCAGACTCAGTGGACCATTTCATTTTCACCCCTCCAGAATCGATGGATGAGCTATAATGAATATGAACACTGCCAATGAGGCCTTAAAATCAACATTGGACTCTTTAGTTAATGGACTCTTGTGTATATATACATATATATTTTTTTCTTTCTGTTGGTTCGGGTCGAACCTGTTTTTAAAGGGGGAGTGATGTGACGACCGGCGATCAAAAGGTGGTAAACCCTTGGTCTTTTCCGATCGCCGGGCGTCATATTTAACCCCTCCGTTTATATTTTATGCTAGTAAGTTGTAGTTTAGTGTACATATTTACCTTATATTTGCCTTTTTACTCTCATATTTCAAATATTTAGATTTACTTTGTTTTGACGGCCATGTTGGAAATGGCGAATTAAGTATTTTACTTTTCCAGTATTTCCGGCATGGTCTTTTCCGTATTTTGTATCTTTCAATCATTATTTTGTAACTTTTATTCAACTTGTATTTTATGTAGACACTTGTTGTCGATTGTCATTTCACTTTTTATTTTATTGCTATTGATTAAATTAATAATTTCGTTTTACTTTTCGCATTCAGTAAGTTTGTCATTTAAATCCATTTTCAAGCGACCTGTACACTCAGTACAGGTGCGCACGCAATTTTATTACTTCGAACTTACTTTACCAGACTCTATTCAGACTTTTTGAATAGACGATTAGTTGTAGTTTGTAGAATAGTACCAAGTAGTAATTAGTTTTAGATTATCCCGTTGGATCAAAGGGATGATTTGTAGATTATCCCTAGTTAGAATAATCATCCATTTGTTTAGTGTCTGGCTGAAGGGTCAGGTACTACACTAGACTATGGTAATCTGGTTGCCCATCGTATATATTCTGTCTGGTTCCTTTGGTCATCATTGTACGCCTTTGACAGTCACTTGAACGTTTGTACTTCTGTTCCTACAACATTTAGCTTATATTTTTGAATTTAACTTGAAATCAACACTTGGGATAGAATTGCTGTTTTGCCGTCTTGCTATGATGTCTGACCAGAGAGAACCAGAACAGTGGGTGAGCCAGACTAACATATTCTAGTGCCAACAAACCTCATTTGTAACATTGTATTTGTGTTTATTATCTTTGAGATTTAATTTACAATAGATTGATTTGAAACTTTATTTTATTTGTTTCTCGTTTTGTAATATAGTCTCACACATTTGTATTTATCAGTACACCTCATATTCATTAAACTTTAGTTCCCTTTCATATAATTCCACGTTCACGCTACCATTTATTTAAATTTACTTATTCCAATTTGCTTTCCAAATTTCCACGCTACCATTCATTGTTGTTGTATTTATTTCATTTGCCCCCATATTTACTGGTCACACTACCAACTGTTAATTATTTATTTCCCCCATTAACGTACGGCCCTGATTTTGTTTCTTAGTTAAACTTCCCCTTTGTTATTATTTAACTATTACCCCAGGGTCCTTACATAATGACTCATAAACTTACACAATGGAGATTTGGGGTAGTAATATGGAACATACGTTATATGGAAACTGTAACCTTATAAGATCTTGTCCAGTATTCCAGTCATACCTGATTATAAAGGACCATTGATGTTACAGCATCAGGGCATATTACATATAATATTTAATCATGACCATCATGATATACCATGACATCTCATTTCTTCTCAGCCCTGAGATGCCATGATATAATGAGCTTGATTTGGCGATCCAGGAGAGCCCAAAATTGAGGATTTTTAAGATCTTTAATCCCAGCTCATATTTCATTTAATTGGGGTCATTAAACTTGTGTACACGTACCTGTGCTAATATCTGCTGTTAAATACAATGCCTATGATGTAATATATTGACATTAGGTAAATGATTACATGATAACTATCACACTTATTACACAGTTATAACTCTTCCCATCTGATGTGCTCAGATCACAGAATATGCCTCATAATATCAGAGCATGTTTCAGGTGAAACAAAAAGATGCTATGAGTATCAGAATGAATCATGACCATCATTTCTACTGTGCCAAAATCATTCAACCAATTTTAAAATGGAATACGAGAAAAAGATTTCTTATTTTAGGTTATATTCATATGTCTAATAATATTTGATATTAAACATATTAACTTTTATTGTTTTTATACACTAAACAGATTTGTTTAGATATTATTTTAAGTTTTAACATAACAAACCACTTTCCAGGTCGAAGGAATCACTAAAGGTACAGCATTTCAGAAATGTGTAAATTGTTTATATTTCATTATTTTGTGAAATACTAAAAGGAGTTTTACCCGTACCTTGTTGACCATGAGTCAATGAATGCATTATGTAATATCTGCAAAATGATGCACTATGCAATTCATATGGAATTTTTTCTGCATCTTTATTCGATTTTCACACTTTTGCATTTGATTACAACCATTCGATATTCCACTCTATTAAAATGATTCGAAACACGTAATAAATTTGTTTGTTTTTACACATTTATATTTGATTTATGTACCTATATATGCGATAAATGCACTTGTATATGCGGTTTTATTTTATTCAGGGTTTGGTAAAATATCACATATTTAAGTCCATGTACACACACGAACAAAGACAGTTGACACATATATTTAGAACACGCATCAAATACAAATACACTTTAGAACCAAACAATGATCATTTACCGAACAAGCATAGAGTACAAAATAGCACGGACATATAGTGACTTACCCCACATAATTAATGACATGTTTCGCATAAAATTATGTGGGGTAAGTCACGTGACTTACCCCACATAAATGACACATGCTGCATGTAGCATAAAACCATTCGGTAAATCACGTGACCAGTGACATAGAAATTTCAAAATGGATGAAACAAGCGAGGAAAAAGAGTTTGAATACGATTCATATTCACAATTCAGAGAGGAAATTGAGAAGTTATTAGATCATTACAACGGGTATAAGGCTACATAAGCGATCCTTTCTTAATAGAAGATACGTTTTCGCGATTGGAGAATCACACCAGAGCTCTTTGAATATATAGATGGCGCAAGTCACATGGTCGAAGTCACGTGACTTACCCCACATCAAAACAGTGAACAATGGTTTATATAAAATCATTCGGTAAGTCACGTGACTTACCCCACAAATGAATATGTTTAGCACAAATGAATATATTTACCCAATACGATATAGTGTATTTATTGCATCAATATTCGTAACATTAATATCTTCGGTTTTTACCCCACGGAGTAAGTTAAACCGAACATAAACAAAACCAGTTACAACAAATGGTACCTACTATCCCACATATAATTGACTGTCTTACACAACAAATATGTAAGATGCTTCAAAACAGTATTCGACACGATCTAATATAAATTTGATAAGTATTTTATATATGCGATGCCAAGTACCATTCGTATTGGGTAAAAATATTCATTTGTGGTAAACATATTTATTTGTGGGGTGACTTACCGAATGATTTTATATAAACCAATGTTCACTGTTTTGATGTGGGGTAAGTCACGTGACTTGCGCCATCTATATATTCCAAGAGCTCTGGTGTGATTCTCCAATCGCGAACACGTATCTTGTATTAAGAAAGGATCGCTTAATTGTAGCCTCATGCTGCAATGTTCTAATAACTTCTCAATTTCCCCTCTGAATTGTGAATATGAATCTTGTTCAAATTCTTATTCCTCGCTTGTTTCATCCATTTTTAAATAATTTCTACGTCACTGGTCACGTGATTTACCGAATGCTTTTATACTGCATGCAGCATGTGTCATTTATGTGGGGTAAGTCACGTGACTTACCCCACATGATTTTATGCGAAAGTACATGTCATTAATTATGTGGGGTGAGTCATTATATGTCCGTGCTATCTTGTAGCCTATGATTGTTCGGTAAATGGACATTGTTTGGTTCTAAAGTGTATTTGTATTTGATGCGTGTTCTAAATTTATGCGTCAACCGTCTTTGTTCGTGTGTGTACATGGACTTAAATATGTGACATTTTACCAAACACTGAATAACATAAACCGCATATACAAGTGCATTTACCGCATATATAGGTACATAAATCAAATATAAATGTGTAAAAACAAACAAATTTATTATGTGTTTCGAATTATTTTAATAAAGTGGAATATCGAATGGTTGTAATCAAATACAAAAGTGTGAAAATGGAATAAAGCTACAGAAAAAATTCCATAATACGAATGGTACTTGGCATCGCACATATTTAAAATACTTATCAAATTTATATTTGATCGGGTCGAATACACTTTTGAAGCATCTTACATATTTGTTGTGTAAGACAGTCAATTATATGTGGGATAGTAGGTACCATTTGTTGTAACTGGTTTTGTTTATGTTCGGTTTAACTTACTCCGTGGGGTAAAAACCGAAGATATTAATGTTACGAATATTGATGCAATAAATACACTATAAATTCATACATGGAATAATTTTTTTTGCCATATTGGAATCAAGTATTTTCGTTAATCCATTGGATAGATCATGCATTACCTGATGTTGATAATAGAATCAGTTAGTCAATTGTAAGACACCATTTATCCGAGAAAATCTTAGTTATGTACAGGGTGACCCCAAAAAAATGCAACCCTCCATTTCTTCAATATTTTTCTTAAATGGAGGTGAATTGCTCTGAAATTTGGCACACATGGACTTCATTCAATATGGGATCCTCTGACAAAGTTTCAATAATCAGAGTCTTATATTGATAGAGTTATGGTCGTTCCAAAATATGCTCCAAATGTCGTCCATTTCCAATGTTAGGTTTTCGGAAGAATCACATTCCCTTCTTTCTGAACATGTAAACTCAAGAAATAATGTGTTCTGGGATCACAAATTCAAGATGAAGTGCTTCAAAGGCCCCTTCATTCTGTTAAATGCACAGCTTGGGCTGCCAATTTCCAAACATGAAATCATCAGCCCCTTTTGGTTTGAGGTTGATAATGGCAACACTGTAACTGTTAACACACAGCGCAATATTGGCATTCCCAGGAAGTTCTAGGCAGTTCTAGAATGACATACAGGCTTCAATAGACAAGAACAGTGATTCTAGAAGGATGGGGCTACTCCTCACACTTCTTATGATAGCATAGCCTGGCTCACTAGTCATTTCTATGATGAGATTATCTCTCCTAGGATGGAGAACCCATGGTCATCCCACAGTCTTGATCTCAATGCCCCTGACTTCTATATATGGGGTTATTTAAAGGATAATGTGTATGAAAATAACCCTACTGCAATTGCAGAACTCCAACAAGCATTCCTGCAAAAATTTGAGCCATACTCATGGGGAAGAATGCATCCGTGTTATGAACAGTTTACCTTGAACATTGCAAGTTTGTTTTCAGCGAAATTGACGATATATGGAGCATATTTTGAAACAACCATAACTCGATCAATATGAGACTATCGTTATTAGAACTTTGCCAGAGGATCCCACATTGAATGAAGTTCTTGTGTGCCAAATCTCAGAGCAATTTACCTCCATTTAAGAAAAATATTGAAGAAATGGAGGCTTGCATTTTTTTGGGTCACCCTGTATTAAGGCAGGGCATAACATTTCACATATCGTTTATTCATGTTTAGTACATCTATGGTTCCAATGTCATTTAAGCCTGATTTGGTGCAAATGTCAAAGCATAACATCAACTCTAAAGTAGTTTAATTCAATGAAAATTAAAAATATCAAAATCGACAATTACTGTCCGCCATCTTAGATGCGAAGGTTACGGCCGTTACCTTCACTTGGTACTGATCAGTGTCGGTCCATTACTTTTCAATTGCATAAAAATGCTCTAAACCTGACAAATGTATTAATCAATTTTAACTCATAGCTCTTGATCAATGAAACTATTTGTATTCTAGCTTCAAGTCAATGAATACGACTTTGACAAGCTAAAATGACTAAGGACCTCTAGGACTTAAAAGTTAATTTGACCATTAATGACCTATGATAGGGAAGGGTCATGATAACACTTATATAAAATATTTAAAGTATCTAATAATGATAATGAACATACTACAATGTTACACAATGTTAGTAGATGCTAATTAAATGTCAATTGTTGTTAGTGTAATAAGTATTTTTCATTTAATGCTGCAACAATTACACAAGTACCAAAAAGTGCCACGCCCACTTTTCCCTAAAAGCAGTTGTGTGTGACTACATTTGATAAATATTATTAATTTATGAGATCATTATATCAAGTTTTTAGTGCTTTAGTGTGAATGCATACATATTAATTCAACTTTTGACAAAGTTGCAGCCACAAAATGCAAACAGATTTGCAAATATTTCACTTTGATAACTTAAGGACACATTTGGGACGGGGTCAAATTGAGAAGATTGTGAGATATAAATACTGTTTCCATGGTAACCATATAAGTCAGAGATTGGAAATTTCTGGCACTGACTAACCATGGCATGCCCTACCCACTATAAAACGATGAATATCTGATATGCATTTGTATTATTTTTATTGGGTGGTATTAAAGTACCCCCAAGGTTTTGTTGGGGTAGGGGTATAAATTGGCCTGAGGGCCTTCTGCCACCCCTACATAAAGTCCAACTACCCAGAAAGTGTTTATTATAATCATACAAATTGTTTGAAATATGTTGGAATGTGTGACCTTCCATGAAAAGCGAGATCCATTTCTAGAGCACTTCTACAGAATAGTCCGCAGTCTATACTGATTATTAATATAAAATGTGCTGTTTAAAGATATTCACATAGTATGGCACAAAATGATCAATTGATACCCCATAATTCAACTACCAGCACGTGTATTGTAGACATAAATGAATGTGAAAGCTCCCCTTGCCAGAATGGAGGAAACTGTACTGATTTGGTAAACGGATATATATGTGCATGCGAACCAGGATTCACTGGAACTAATTGTGAAACGGGTAATCCCTAGCTCTTCTCAAAGGAAATTATGTTAATTCTAAAACTAAAAAATAATACGTGCCATCATTCTATTCAAGTATATCCACCTTAATAAATTACCTCTGGAGAATTTAATAACCATCCAAATGGCAAATAGCAGTATAGTTCATAAACCACTGGTCACATAATTCTTGATTATGTAATCACAAACTATATTTTTAGTACCAACAAGGAGGGTTGGCTCCCAGAGACGCAGCTCGATATTCGACCCCGGGGCTATTCGACATTGTCCTTGATTGATAAATCAACGTTTAAAATCTCATCAATATTTTTATTTTCTGACATTTATAAATAACTATAACGTAATAATCAGAGATATAAACGATTTAATGTAATATTTATCATTTTGATCACTTTTTGTGTGCTTTGAAGTTTTGGGTTTGGAAATAAGATCAGAATTTGCGATTCAAATGTTAAAGTTAAAAAAATGGTGGCAAAATTGATTTCGAATTTTGTAATCATGACATCCTTCGATCGGATTCATTATGTTTTTGAAAATATCAATATTGCATTCTGGGATCTAATTCTCCTTCTAGTGTCAATGAAATGTTGAACTAATGGTATTAAGATATATTCTTGTTTTAATCTGTTTTGGATATCTACTTATACAACAGTTGTTATATGTTCCCTATTGCCTTTAATCTTACATTTCAATATTTTAGGACCAACATGTATAGATGTGCCGAATATTGGTGAACAATGCTTCTGTAGTAAGCCAGGATTGAAGGGAGAGGCGTTCAATTGTACAGGCAAGATACATCTATGTTACAATTCATTGCGATCTGTATAAATACAAACCATGCTATTGTATCACCAGCGTATCTAGACGGGGGCGTGAGGGGCGCACGCCCCCCCCTAAAAAGTCGGAAAATTCGTCTTTTTCCTTTATCGCTTTTTACAAAATTTGACTCTTCGGTCACAGTTATTATCACACGCCCCCCCCCCCCCCCCCTAACACAAATTCCTCGATCCGCCCGTGTGTATATATGACGTCAAGTCGTTGGGCTGCGACTTGAATAGAAATTTTGTGCTTCAAGCTCAATATGTACGATTTCCAAGCGATTCTGGTCATGGTTTCAGAATCAAAATGATGTTTGGAGTATTGAGAATCAATTGAAGTCACAAAATAAGGTGAAATATACACCAACGTAATTAATATGACCAAATAATAACGGGAGTCGAAACCGAAAGTCAGAAGAGTAACCGCACTTTCAATCTAGATGTAAAAACGGAAATTAATTGAAAAATGTTGAAAAAATCATAAAATTTATGTTCTGGGCTATATTTATATGTATATATTTATGCATTCCCCTCTCTATTAGCTTCGTATTCACACTATATTTAATATAGATTTGGTAAACATCTTCATCAATAAAAATTAACTAATAAAGTAGTTCCAGTTTATCAGACTATATTCTTGGGATAAAGATGGTACATTTAGAAAGTACTTGCCATCAACTTCACATGCTTACCTCAAATGGTCACTATACATACACATACACTTACTATACACACCATTGGATTTGGCATGGCTTCGTTTTTAAAGTATTTAAAAATACGGAAGTGGTATTTTCTGTAGTGACACCTATAATAACTCAATTACAGTATGAATGATTGCGCTCACTCTGGAGCTACTCGCCTCTTCTTGATGCCGGTTATAAGTTACATTTCAATGTAGACCATCTCAGCTTTTACAAAAGCACGTCACTACTTATATGAGCGTAACCTTAACTTTTAAATTGACCCTAAACAATATTGTAAGTATTGTGCTACCTATTTCACTTTAGATATTGATGAGTGTGTGAATGTCTTACCTTATCCATGTGACCCGGTTGCCTCATGTACGAATACACCTGGCTCGTTCGAGTGTGGTACCTGTCCTAGTGGTTATACAGGTGACGGGTTGGAGTGCGAGGATATCAATGAATGTAATTCTACATCCGGACCGTGTTTAGTGCTTGCAGATTGCATTAACAATGATGGCTCTTTTGAGTGTGTATGTAAACCTGGCTATACAGGAGATGGTATCGTATCCTGTGATGATATCGATGAATGTGATGGATTCAACACATGTGATAACAATACAGTTTGTAATAACACAGTTGGATCCTATGAATGTGTTTGTGACGATGTTTGTCAAGTACTAGGTATGTTTCAGAATGAGTAAATTAAACAAGAATTCCATTATTTGACACCCTGCTCGGAGCATTTTGAGAGTATTTAGATGATAAAAGAAGTGCAATTACGAGGCCCGATCAGAAAGTAAGTAACCAACTGCTCTCATTTTTTCATACTTCATTCATTCAGATTGAAATTTTCATAGATGATGTAGAAAACATTAAACTATTAAACAAGACCAAGGACAATGGGTTAGCGTCAATGCCATTGTTATAGATGTTGCTATGGTGATGATTGTTTTGGGTAGGTGGGGCACCCTTTTGTAAGCAGCTTTGGAAGATGATTTGTAGAGTTATTTACATGTTGTATTCCTCCAAATGACCTAACAATTTTTTATACAAGACAAAATAATTTGTTTTATGTATTATCACAATGGTAACTACGCTCCATTTTCCCATTTATAAGTCATTGACACAAAGAAATCAAGGGTATATCTGTCACAATGATGGTCATGATTCGGTCGCAGTTTCAATCCAGTCAAATGTTGCTGAGGGGAATTTTACTGGCATGACGTCAATGGTCCACCTCCACAGAGCCAACATTACTGAAGATAGATACAGTAGATTAAGCCTTTTCCATGGTCACACAACTACCCCAGGCTCATTATTCCCCAGACCTGGCCCCATGTGACTAAATTCTTTCCAGATGCAAAGATGTTGCTACGGAGAGTCCGTTTGGACGGCAATGAAGCCATCATTTAAGCTTTCAATGGTAGTTCTGCAGTCATTGAATGGTGACATGTTGCACTTCTTTAAGGACAGGGTGAAACAATTGGTCTCAACTGCATTGACCTTGGTGGCGATTTAGTTTGAAGGAATATGAGTTAAAATGTAATCTTATTTGTGAATTTGATATATTTGGAGGTATTAAATCATGTAGAAAAACTCTTCAAATTATCTTCAAACTCGACTTAAAACAGGGTGCCCCACCTACCCAAAACAATTGTCACCATAGCAACAGCAATAACAATGGAATTGACGCTAACCCATTGTCCTTGGTCTTGTTTAATAGGTTAATATTTTCTACATCATCTGTGAAAATTTCAATGTGATTGAATAAAGTATGAAGAAATAAGAGCAGTTGGTTACTTACTTTCTGGTCGGGCCTCGTATGAGCAAATATCCCGATGGTCAGAATGAATAAATTTTAGGTGTAACATGAAGAATACAATGTCACACAATACTTCGGAAAATATTTTAGCGTTTGGATTGGACCCTTATGGGCTTAAGTTGAGGTCATAAGTTCAGCAAGGGTGTATTGACTAGGTACAGGGATATGCTCCATTGACTTGACATGAGGATATCATCATATGCCAATATAAACCATATTTTATTGATTATTACAAAAATATAAAAAATACACTATGACCCGAATCTATTAAATTAATTTAAATAATTTGACAAGAAGACATAAATGACATGTCTCATCAAATATGAAGTTTGCAATCGATCCAGGTCATACTTTAAATCAAAGATTATATGTTTTTCATAATTCTCTTCCTACAAAATGTCATACAACTTTGTAAATCCAAAGATCATCCTATTGTACAGACTTCATCATACCAATACATTTGGATTAGATGTAGGGATGCGTAGGATACGAATGGATAGACAAAAATGTTTAGCTGATTTAATACTACGCCTCTTAACTTCATGATTAAATATTTACCCTTATAACTAAATACAATACTGAATAAAGGTCAGCAAGATGCTAAGGTCCATATAAATCCAGAGACATCTGATAAATCTAATAACAAAAGCAGTATATAAGTTTTGAAAAATTAGATGAATTAATTTCTTCTCATGGGTAAATCATAATGGAGAGTGAACTAGACCTTTATTCCAATCGAATTGTACTTTTGCAAGTTACCTTGCTTTTTCTATTTTCTATTTATATATTCAAATATCATAAATAAGAAAACATTCTAATTTAGTTGCTTATAAAAACAATATGCACATTCTGTGTAATTTCACTGACATAACTTATTCGAGCGACTATTATCTAGTCCATATATTAGTTCCAATCCAAACATTTTATTTATCGAAGATTATACAAGAATGATAATTTATATATTTTACATGTACCACTCCATTTATTTCTTTTGGTGCAATGTATTCAGATAGCAAGTTACGAAAAGAAAATCCGACCCATCTCGTCCAAATTATTAACAAAATAAAGAAGCAGGTCCAATTTAATAAGTGTGTTATGGCATCATTACAGATGTTAATGAATGCGACAAAGGACTCGATGAATGTGACATAAACGCTAATTGCAAAAATGAACCAGGCTGGTACACATGCAGTTGTGTAAACGGGTACTATGGGGATGGGTTTACATGTACGAACATTAACGAGTGCCTCCAAGAACCGTTTCCTTGTGACCCAAATGCCGACTGTACTGATACTATTGGTAGTTTTGATTGTACTTGTCAAGAAGGATATATACAACAAGGATCCATATGTGCAGGTCAGTGTACATATAAGAGTCAGTGTATACTGTATATGTTTCGAGATTTATTGAGGACAAGGCAAACATCAACAATACATGAACTAAAATTCAAGGAATAAAGTATCATTTCAAGAAGATGAACCATTCAAAATATTTACGATCGGTACAAACTTTTAAATATCTGATGCAGTAAACATTATATTGTGCATTATATAATGTCCGGTTTGCTTACTTCTTTCAAAGTCTGCTGACTGATCTGATAGAACAGCCTTTGCTCGCCCCCTATTAGCCGCTAGAGAATTGTGATAGTTGAAAATGCACTTTCTTTACTTCACATCCATTTGTAGACATAGATGAATGTATCCCATCATTGCTACCCTGTGATAGTAATGCCGAGTGTGCAAATACAATTGGAAGCTTCATATGTGAGTGTGATCATGGCTATAAAGGAAATGGCATCGTGTGTGATGACATCAATGAATGTTCCAACCCATCAGCTTTATTTGATTGTATACCAACAGCAGAGTGCCTTAATGGCACGGTAATATGCACAAATAATTCACAATGCGTGAACAATGTTGGTTCCTTTGAATGTCGATGTGATGCAGGTTTTATGTTGATCAATAATACATGTGTAGATGTTGATGAATGTGCTACCGGTGCTACGTGTGACATAGCTGGGGGAGCCACGTGTGTGAACACTATTGGATCTTATACATGCATATGCGCTGCGAATTGCACAGGTAGTTTTCAACGACTCTTCTCTATCTTTTTATTCATAAAAATCTAGAGTCCATTTTCTTGAAAAGTTAAATAAACATTGTGACAGGCATCCCTTATTTCATTATTGTACGTGGTATTATACTGTCAGTAACTTACAACAACTTATTGAATCATGTCCAAAAATCTACAAAAAAAGATTTATGAAATAATGAAATGCAATTGATTCAGTCTATTCACATTTGGGCTCATGCAGAAGAGATGTCGGATAAAAACATATTTTCTTGCATCAAATCATTAAATCGACCTTCTAGCAGGGTTAACAAATATCAGAAATTACTATTTTTAAACATTTGGTAAAAATACACACGGACGCATATATATTTTTCAGTTCCACGTCATCTGCTTGAAAAAACCTTTATAGTATCAAATGGATAAAACTGTATTCTGTTAAGAAAGATTTTCCTTGAGTTCGCAAATGCAATTTTCGGCTGTATGCTATCGAATTAACCTACTATTTTATGGGCAGCCCATCTAAACATAAATCGTACTTGCCACCTCTCCATTCAATTTTAAATGAATTTGTAATAATTTGTAGGTTAATTCGGCAGCCAACCAACGAAAGTTGCATTCGCGAATACGCTAAGAGACAAATTCGAATAACATGCCAAGTATCTCAAACTATTATCAAAGATTGAATGTATCAAGTTCACTGGCAAGTTCATGGCATTGCCATTACATGTTCTAGTACACGAACTGGTATTATTATTTGACATGTTAAGATTGTTACAATTATTAAATGATTGCAGATATTGATGAATGCAACAATACCTCCTCAATAAACACATCCTGTGATCCAAATGCAACATGTAATAATACAAATGGTGGATACACATGTACTTGCAATGAGGGTTTCACTGGGGATGGGTTGATCTGTGATAACGTTAATGAATGCCTACAAAACCTCGATGACTGCTTTGACAATCTGCTTATGATTGAAAATTGTGAAGACACGCTTGGATCCTTTGTCTGTGTGTGCAATGACGGTTTCATAGAAAATATAAATGGGACGTGTATAGGTAGAAATAATTTATTAATTATAAAAGAGTAATGTTACAAAACATGGAAATATTGGAATTTATAGAGGTCAATGGATTTCAAAAAGAAATACAATGGTCCATATGGTCTAAATCAGATGTTGACATTATTACCCGATTTGTTTCAGAGACGGTCGGTCAGCCTTCTTAACTTTCACATTCTTAAAACTATTACTTCTTAACAATGTTTCTCTTGCAAAATACATTAATCGATTGTTATTAGATGTGAATGAGTGTGAACAGAGTACTGCAAATGACTGTTCAGCTAACTGCTGCACAAACACGTTTGGGGGATATAAATGCTCATGTGACAGCGGCTTTATCGGTGATGGCATTGTATGTCAAGATATCAATGAGTGCGCTGCTGATCCCAACGACTGCACCGACCCTAATTCACAATGCATAAATGATGTTGGCTCGTTTCATTGTGAATGCATCATCGGCTATGAAGGAGTAAACGGTTTCAACTGCACCCCCATACCCGTATCGTGTAATCCAACAAATTTGTGTCAGCTGGATGCTAATTGTACTGTTGTGAATAATACAATTATTTGTCTCTGTGAAGCACCATGTTCAGGTTTGTTGTGCCATCTCTTTTCCAATAAACTATTTACAATAAACCTGCACTAGACGCATCATATTCCGGGTATTCCATGGATATTTAAGAATATGATTCATTCAATCAGAAAATATTGTATCGTATCATTAAATCATATCATTATATATTTATTTATTTAACGTAGATGTCGATGAGTGTGTGAACGCAACTTTAAATGACTGCGCTAGTACTGCAACATGCGAAAACACCAACGGTGGATATGAGTGTCAGTGTCAAGTTGGTTATACAGGGAGTGGGATAACGTGTACAGATCTAGATGAGTGTCTCCAGGGAGATGACAACTGTGCAGATGAAATAGGACAATGCACAAACATTCCTGGGTCTTTCCAATGTAATTGTCTGAATGGCTACATCGGCGACGGAGTTGTATGTGAAGGTACGAAAATATTATTTCATGACGAAAAGGATGAAAAGAAAATGATTGATTTATGTTTTATCAAAATCATATTTAACTCAGGTTAGGGATCATATAACAAATTGCTTCTCTTTTGGAAACCATGTACTTTTTCAAATTATTGCAATAAATATAATAACATATTGCCTTTGTGTTTTAGATATCAATGAGTGTGTACTCGTTGAGGATGTCTGTGATTCGAATGCAGCATGTAATAATCTAATTGGCTCATATGAATGCATATGTAATGATGGATTTATTGGTGATGGACAAAGCTGTGAAGACATCGATGAATGCTTGACCATATCATGTGGACAGAATGCTGCATGTATAAATGTCGATGGCTCGTTCGATTGCCAGTGTAATGTAGGTTTCACAGGGGATGGGTTCAATTGTACAGATATTGACGAATGCCAGGACGAGAATCTCAATACTTGTGATACTGCTAGTAATGCGACATGCACCAACACTGTTGGTTCTTATGAGTGTAATTGTAGCACTAACTGTATAGGTGATTTAAATACTTGTTTTTAGTGAACTATTTTTATATATTATAACGGCAATAGGTGATTTGCTAGAAAAGTTTTTGTTTCTTTACAAAAATTGTTATTTCGTCTAGACATAATGACAGTATAGTAACGATGTACAAAAAGTAATGTATTTAAAAAATCATATATTCTATCTAAAAAATATATATAGATGCTGATGAGTGCTCAGACAATACAGATGAATGCAGTGATCTTGCTGAATGTTCAAACACAGCTGGTGGTTATACTTGTGAATGTGAAATAGGCTTCCAGGGTGATGGATTTGACTGCTCTAACATTGATGAATGTTCAGAAGGGCTTGATGATTGTGACCCAATATCTGAGTACTGCGTGGATACATTCGGCTCATTTGAATGCTTTTGCAGTCCAGGTTTTGGACCAGATGCAATATGCGAAGGTATATGTAGTAATCATTTCTATTTTAATATCTACTACGCAAACATCAGGGTGTGACCTATGCCCATTGTACGTTAAAATAACTCAACCTTACCTTTATAGATATAAACGAATGTTTACAAGTGCCACCCATATGCGATGAGGAATGTCAGAATACAATCGGTTCATTTGATTGTCTCTGCCCACCTGGATATACAACTAATGGCTTCAACTGTGATGACATCAATGAATGTGACACCGATCCCTGTCAGGATAATGCTTTCTGCACAAACACAATTGGTTCATTTGTGTGTACATGTAATGTGGGTTTTGATGATGATGGTAATGGAACATGTGTTGATATTAACGAATGCAATGCAACAGTTTGTGTAGCTAATGCAACTTGCAACAATACAATTGGATCATATTTATGCGAATGCCCAACAGCATGTGACGGTAAGAATATACAAATAATTTGAAATGCTGAAATCATCTAGGTACTAATAATCTGCATTGTTTGATCACACTCACTTTTTAAAGTGAGTTAGTGAATACTCATATTGTTGCGTTTTTAATATCTATATTGGTACTTTTCTTTACCATGCTATTTAGTAAAACGCGTAATTTTACAATTGAAGTTACGCATCAAAAATCTAACGAAAAATGTATTTGACATCACATACTAGTTGGTAATGGCTGTTGTTTTCGGCAAACGAATGACTGGGTTGAAGCCAAATGTATATATTTAATGATGACATTGCAATAAGGGAAACGTGTAGTTAATATGTCTATTTTATAATCTTATATCATTTTGTGTTGTCTTTCATAAATGAGAGGCAACAATTTTAAAATATTTATTATTCACTAAAATGGATCGAATGTTTGTTTTGTTCTGAGGAACAATAAAGTAGGCAATGAATATGTATTATACGTAGTAATTAAATGATTTAATCCATGGTAATCAAGCGATTCATGGTCCGCTGCGATGACTCCAAAGAAATCTTTTGGGGGTATTTAAATCGAGTGAATTTTCCCGAGGCTATGTAATAATAGCATTTTTGATTAATCCATGAAATAAATCATATGAATAAGAAACGACTAAATCGAAAATTCATTCTGTATTATCACATAAATTAGACAGAATATTAACAGCAAACATTCATTGGCATAACTTGTTATCAAAAACATTTCCTATGTTGTTCCAAAATCACTATTAGTAATGCGAGATAAATAAAGCCTACAAGAGTGAAGTGTTGAAGCACTATACTATTTTTGGTTCATTTGAATTTCCAAATATAAACTGTAATTTTCATAGCACCCGTGTGGTGCTATACTGGAGAGGTTAAGCTACCGTATAAAATCCAAAACGCAACTTAAACGTATCAATCGGTCCTATACAAATACATGTAGAGTTCACACATAAATAGCCGTTCAGCTCTAGTGTTTGTTTAGACTACACCATAGCTTGTAATGATTACATAGTATCCCATTGATGAAGTTCAATAGCTGGTTCTCTAATACATATTTTAAACGAGCTCGTTTCGTAAGATTATTGGAGTTAAATCATGCGTAACATACATCATCTTCTTCAGAAAGAATTATACTCTGCATCGAAACCAAAATTGCAAGGATAGTATTCAACAGACATGAGTATAATGATTCCCGTTGATAGCAACGTGAAATTTCTAAATCTCCCGTTCTAAACACGCAACTTTGAAGTTGAACGGGTATCTGAAGTAGACTAAAGCGATACAATCCTATGTTGATTCAATGTACTTTGCGTTTACGTATACGTTTTGAAAAACCGTATTTGCTTAACCTCTCCATTGTTTTACAATTACGTATACTCATGTATAGTAAATGTAATTAGTTTATGTGATACTAACATTCTTTTCAATTTCAGGAATTGATGAATGTGTTACGGAATCAGATAACTGTGACATTAATGCAGTGTGTACTGATATAGAATTCGGAACATTTACATGTGAGTGCAATGCAGGGTACACAGGTGACGGTGTAACATGTGATGATATTGACGAGTGTTTGCAAGGTACAGACAACTGTGACATTAATGCTGCATGTGAAAACAATATAGGAAGTTTCACATGTGTATGTAATGAGGGATATGTCAATTCTGCCGGCGTATGCATAGGTAAGCTAAATTATCCACGCTGGGGTTTGAAATAAAACAAAGATTTTGGCGTACACTTTAATTGCAAAACATAATTTCTAAATTATAATTTCACCTTAACCACTAGTCCCCACATGGTTATAAAGTCTTTATAACAAAATAGATGAACTTCTTAAAAGTTTAATTTTCATCATTTTCACCAACAAAGAGATTCATTTGTATCCAAATATTTTACCAGTATGTTAATAGTAATTAAACTTTGTATGTTTTATTGACATATATCAAATTTAAATATCTTTGTGCCATTTGAGATCTTTGAATTAAGTTGTAAATTAATGCATACAAATTTTATACTTCCAGACGTCAACGAGTGTTTAGACAATAACCTGAATAACTGTGATCCTATTTATGGTTTATGTACAAATAATCAAGGATCATTTGAGTGTTCTTGCGCTGCTGGATTTGGCTTGATTGGAGATGGTGTTACATGTGGTGATTTAAATGAATGTATTGAAGGCTTCCCATTTTGTGACACCAATGCACAATGTGAAAATCTGTTTGGTTCATTTCAATGTTTATGCAACCAAGGCTACACCGGGAATGGATTTGTGTGTGATGATATAAACGAATGCAACGAGACTGCATTGAACAACTGTGATGTGAATGTCACATGTTTAAACACTATAGGATCTTATACATGCAATTGTAGTGCTCCGACCTGTGTAGGTAAGGACACGCAACATGAGTGATCATCTCAGTAGCTAGTTCATGTCGATGTACTGTACTTTGTAAGAAGCATTTTACCTAAAATATGAAATAATTAATTGTATTAAACTCATTACTTACAAGTGCCATTCAATGTTTAGATATTGATGAGTGTGTTATTGAATCTGATAATTGTGGTGATCCACCCGGAGCAGACTGCACAAACACAAATGGGGGTTACACCTGTGATTGTCTCCCTGGATACACTGGAGATGGCATCACGTGTACAGATATTGACGAATGTTTTCAAGGAACAGATTCGTGTCCCCCATTCTCTGGCTGTTTCAATACTATCGGATCATTTAGTTGTGTGTGTGATACTGGATTTCTACCAGTAGCAAATTTGTGTGAAGGTAATTCCATTAATTGTTTGTGAAAGAATTAGCGTATACACCAGCGTACATTTGGAAATGTGTCATTTAATTGTGTATAACTAAACAGTGAAATTGCTTCCGCTTCAGATATCAATGAATGTAGCGTCATAACTCCAACACTAACATGCGGGGAGCTAGGTGTGTGTACAAATACAATCGGTTCATTCACCTGTGGATGCTCGGGAGGGTATCAGCTTGTTGATGACCAATGCGTTGATATCAATGAGTGTACAACTGAATCTGATAACTGTGATACCTCTGCAAATTGTTTTAATTCCATTGGAAGCTTCACATGCACATGTGACCAGGGATATGCAATCATACCGCCTGCATCAAACTGTACAGATGTCGACGAGTGTGCCTCAAATGAAACAAACACATGTGATAGTATTGCTGGCTATACGTGTAATAATCTAATTGGGTCGTATAATTGTAGCTGTGCATCTTTGTGTACAGGTAAAAAATTTGGCTCTTATTATCACTTGTTATCAAATGAATGATAATTATTAAAGCTAATTTTACAAAAATAGTCGCATGTTGCTGAAAATGCAAAATAAAATACTCAGATAAATGAGAGAAAAACAACGTAATTAGTTATATATAATGATATTACTGTGACAACAATGATATATGCAAAATATCCTTGAAATTCGACAATGCTTTTTAGATGTTAATGAATGTGAGAACGAAAATGACTGTAGCTTAAATGCAGACTGTACTAACTTTGACGGTGGTTACTACTGCACATGCAAACCTGGATTCACAGGAAATGGACTTGACTGTACTAACATCAACGAGTGCTTGCAAAATCCCAACATATGTCCTGTAAATTATACCTGTGAAGATGCACCTGTTGGATATGAGTGTATCACCGATGATGACCTAATTGCTATTCCAAACTTTTTAGGTTTGCATATGCAACAGGGTGTCCCAGAACTCATGAGAATTTTCGAGGGAGATATAAGGCATGGGTGTTTTTTCTTCAAATTTGGTACACTTATTAAACACACTTTGAAGAATAACTGACATGAATTTCAGGCACAACTTTGTGGTTTGTGGCGATGTAGAATTCAAATGTCAATTAATTCGGAAATATAAAAGATATGTGCCTGAAATTCATGTCAGTTATTCCTCAATGTTTATTTATAATTCATTCCTGCCTTATATCTCCCTCAAAAAATTCTCATGAGTTCTGGGACACCCTGTAAATTAAAAAAAACGGTATGTATACACTGTTCAGTGGTTAAATGACATATCTTCATATGTGTTAAACATTTATTGGTCATGATATTACAGAATTATGCATGACACAAGAATCGTTTACATCAATAATTTATTTATTTTATAGAGAACATCGGATTTTCACAGATAGTTAACATTGAACAATGTAAGATAAATACACTAATATGTGACCCTGCTGCTAACTGTATCACTGATCAGTTTGGGTTTGACTATTGTGAATGCAAACCAGGGTACACAGGAGACGGTCTCACATGTGATGATATTAATGAATGTAAACCAGATGAGTTGAATCCATGTAGTGACGATGCTACATGTATTAACACATTCGGTTCATATTTATGTGAGTGCAATGTTGGTCACACTGGCGATGGAATAACATGTACATCTACAAATGAATGTACAATGTCAGGAATATGTGTGACAAATGCCTCGTGTATCGACACAGTCGGATCATACGCCTGTTTGTGTCTGCCTCCAAACGTTTGTACAAGTAAATAAAATACTTCTGAAATAATTTAATTAGATATGTTGCATTGCAATAATAATGTACATAGTTAGGACAATTGAATTATGAACAAGGATTAAATATAATGGTTTCTGATATTTTATTCGAAAGCCTGATATTATAAAATTAAATTAAAACTTAATCATGTCCCTTTGTCCATCTATCCTGTCATATATATATCTTTTCTAGACGTTGATGAATGCGGCGATGAGCTTGACAATTGTGACGTTCAAGCTACATGTAGTGATATAGAATTTGGATCATTCGTGTGCACATGTAACCCCGGCTATGTCGGAAACGGTGTAACATGTGAGAATACAAATGAGTGTCTTCAGGGAATATTCGAGTGTCCACTTTACTCCACATGTGTGGACAATGTTGGTTCATATGTGTGTAACTGCGACACAGGGTTCGTTGAGATTGCAAACCAATGTACAGGTAGGTATTGCTAGAACAGTGACCTTTGACTTATCAAACCTAAAACAGGGAGATTCAGCAACGACATTGTAGTGTCGGGTTAGATTTTATACGTACTGTACTTTGTAAACTTGAGGTTTCATTTCAAATTAGATATATCTGTGCATGATCTTGCATGGATATCTCCTGTGTTAAATAAAGTTGCTGTACTGTTATTTTGAAGATATTGATGAATGTTCGGATAATAACCTAAATAATTGCGATGTCGATGCTACCTGCGTGAACCAGGTTGGTTCGTACCTTTGCTATTGTAACCAGGGATATCTCGGAGATGGTAATATATGTTCTGCCATCAACCAGTGCACTGATGTAGTCTCACCATTAACGTGTGACGCCAATGCTGTGTGCATACATGAATTTGGCGGATCGGTCTGCCAGTGTAATGAAGGATACACGGGAGATGGGATTATGTGTATAGATATTGATGAATGCGCTGGAGCCAATACTTGCGTGGCTCCTGGGGCTGTATGTGTAAACTCTCCACCTGGAGTATATTCTTGTACCTGTACATCACCCGCATGCATAGGTATGTTATTCTTTCCACATTTTAAAAAAATCAATACATTAATGCTGTATAATTTATTTAAAAAAATATTACCTCGCATAAATTGTTCATTTCTATTGTCAACAAAGATCTCCTTTGTTAGCCCAATATATGATCAATGCAATGTAATTCATGATGTGTAATGTAGTCCATAGAGAACTTGCTGTTTTCTAGATGGTAACGAATGCAACTCAAACACCTGTGATGAACTTGCAACATGCATTGAGCTCGATGGTGGATATCGTTGTCAGTGTCTTCCTGGTTACACTGGTGATGGAATTACATGTAGTAACATTGACGAATGTTTACTGGGCTTGGACAGTTGTTCCACCTCTGAGGAATCACAGGAGGAATGTACTGACACAAACGGTTTATTTGTATGTACCTGCTCAACTAATGGCAAGGGTGAACTATGTGGAGGTAATTGTTAGGTGTTACAAGAAAATAATATAGCATGGATTTTTGATTTGTATATGTAATTTCAAGTCTTTGGACGCAATATTATACAGCAATTACGATTATGTTTATTTAATATGTACAATTCAACGAATAAGAATTGCATATTAATCTAATCAAAGAAAAGGTTTCTTTAACGTGCAAAAAATGATATGTTTATTCAAGCATTTTGATAAAATGGAAATTAAGCTGTATTAATTCCTTACTATAGATATCAATGAATGTATTACAATCCCCAACGTGTGTACTACAAATGCTGTTTGCACAAACCTGTATCATTCATCCCGATGTGACTGCGAAACTGGATTCATTCAAATGGGTGAAGATTGCATTGACATTAATGAATGCCAACTCGACATTGATGACTGTGATACGAATGCTTTGTGTATTAATACACTTGGCTCATACATATGTGGATGCAACCAAGGTTATACTGGTGCCGGAACAGTGGGGACTTGTACAGATCTTGACGAGTGTGCCTCTTCTGAGTATAACACATGCGCTGTCCAGATTGGAGCTGAATGTTCGAATTCTATCGGTGGATATGATTGCATTTGCACTAGTGGTTGTATCTGTAAGTTTTGATACTCTGTACTTTCCAATTGGTTGATTTTGCTTTATGTCTCTGTTTACTTCATCTTCAATCTTTTAGATGATCCTTTGATCCACACTAACAAATAAAAATGCCTATATTACGGTCGATAATATTCTAGCTACCAACTCAAAATACATTCACCGATTCAAGACCTTGACATTCACTTTTGTGATTATGAAAATCTTACCCGCATCAAAACTGTAACTCAGTGTAGATACTTCGCCCCTGTAAAATATAAATGAACATAGATTAACCAAAACACTCGAATTACCTAAAGCATGAATAGCAGAAAATCTGTTTTAATAATGCTTTTTTACTTCTCAACAAGCAAAACAATCACGTTACTATCTTTTACTACATTACACACAATTATTCGTAATTGGTAACTCCAGATATAGACGAGTGTTCACTTATGATTGATGAGTGTGACGTTAATGCCGATTGCACAGACACATTAGCGGGCTACACATGTACGTGCAAACCCGGCTTTTATGGGGATGGATTCAACTGCAATAGCTTTAACGAATGTATTGAGGGGACCGACGAATGTGATCAAAATGCCGTGTGTTATGACAGGCAGGAAGGCTATGACTGTATTTTCAATGATGGATTCATACCCGTTGATGGAATAGGTCAGTCGTTACCAACGTCATTTGTTTTAGCTTTAAATGTTTACCTCAATAAATAATACAGAGCAGGTTGTTCTCGTTGCTTTTGTGTAACATAGGAGTGTATTAAGCAAAAGTGATATATTCATGGTATTTAAAGACACTCATCCTGTAATTATTTAAACAGGGTCGTTGAAGAGCTAGGCTTTGTCTTTTTGTATCCATGTTACACGCACAAAATTGGAAAATAGATGGTGGTTTAGACTTTGATATAGTTACAGGCTAGCTGCACTGGTGGATTTAGGGGCCCAAATTTTCTTTTCTCGCGGAATTCTTTTTCTCTCACCAGAAGTTTGGGCCCCCTCCCCTTGTTGGTTCCCAGATCCGCCCCTGAGCTGGAATAAATATTACTGGCCTTACAATATTAACAATGCAAAATGTATTTCAGTTGCAAGTGGCCCAGTCGAAGGTGAGGATATTGAGGAATGTCTTACACAAGCGGATGATTGTCCCATCAATACAGTATGCACTAACACAATTGGGTCATTCACATGTGACGCAATCGGCGCACGGAGACGCCGACGCTCAATTGAAATACCATGTAATCCTATGACAGGTAACCCTTGCGATGGTAACGCAGATTGCATCAACCCTGTGGGAAGTTACTTATGTGTTTGCAGTAAAGGATATGAAGGAGATGGTGCTGTTTGTAGTGATGTGAATGAATGTGACATACCTGGTATATGCACTACAAATGCCGTATGTGCTAACACAGTGGGGTCATACACATGCACCTGCCCAACAACGTGTCCAGGTTAGTTGTGATATATGCATCGTCCATTAATATAAATCAACCCTGAAGTCAAACAAGAAAAAAGCATATACTAAATAAAAATATTCTAATGCGTTACATTAAAGCAGATTTATTACTGATATCAATATGTCTAGGTTTCATGAGATGAAATTCTTACAAAAAAGATACGTTTATATAACCAAAGCATCATTCCCGGTGATCAGAAGGGCAATTGTCATATTTTGTGGTGGCCATGTTCAGCATATACGAGTACTATGTATTCTAGATCCAAATGAATGTGGTGTCTCCGATGACTGTGATACAAAAGCAACGTGTACCAACATCCCATTCAGTGGCTTCCAGTGCACATGTAACACTGGCTACTTTGGAGATGGAACTGTGTGTTACAATATTGATGAGTGTGCGAGTGGAAATTATATGTGTCCTATGAATACTGACTGTGTTGATTCAGTTGGATCGTATGTTTGTGAGTGTTCAGAGGGATACGCAGACAACATGGGAGTGTGCGAAGGTAATAGTTCTATCTACCACTTTGTGTGTTGTCCTTGTGTCATATTATGCATTCTTAATAACCACGAATCGTCAAATGAATATTACTACACAAACTCTCACTTTCTTGTCTAAAAACCAAGTTGAATTGTTCAAAGATTAAATGTAATAAAATACGTTCATACTCATCCTGGCCAAATATTTACTCTTCCTACTTTCAAACTGAAACAAATTTTAAGATGAGTGTCGCGGAACCAGTTTATTCTCTTTATGTGTAGTTAAAATGGTGTTTTTGGTACATTCTAATTTTAATCTACTTCTCATCACTTTAGCTCTATCAATTGCACTCTTCTAATATAGTTTTTGTACCTTCCTTTAGCTTTTGAGACATTGCTATGTCACACAATAGAAAATTCCATAAACATTTATCTAGTATTTTAACTGTACTTAAATACTCATTTCTAACTATTTTAATGACACATAAAATAAAAAAAACTGCTCTGGGCCCCACCATCCTAAATAATTCTCTGTAACGTAAATATATTGCCTTTTGTGACCACTTGGAATTTTATACATTAACAATAACGAAAATGAAAATTATGTCATTGCAGATGTAAATGAGTGTGCAGAAACGAGCTTGAATGAGTGCAATTTAAATGCAATATGTACTAATCGGATTGGTACTTATGAATGCAACTGTAAGGAGGGTTATTTTGGAGATGGATATGCGTGCGTTGACTTCAACGAATGCACACAGGCTGTACACCCCTGCGTGGCAACATACGGCGAATGTGTGAATACTATAGGAACATACTTCTGCCAGTGTACAAGTGGTTTTACTGGGAATGGAATTGATAGTTGCATGGATGTTGATGAGTGTGCTGAAAACATTGCCAATTGTGATACAGTTAATTCCACGTGTGTGAATACTATTGGAAGTTATGACTGTAACTGTACAGTGTCAGCTTTTTGCACAAGTAAGTATCAAGAAGAAAAATTAAAAGGTGGGCGAGACATTTACTTTTAAAGGTCCCATAGAACGTTTTAACAGCATGGGATTATGCTGTAGTCTTCTGGTGTTATCAAAACAAGATACATAGCTTAACATGATAACATGATTTTGGAATTGCTATGTGAAATCTAATAAATACATGTGAGTTTAAAAATGAAGCTTTAAATGCTTGAAAGAATGTAAAATTCACCTGATACACTGTGAGAATGTAATGGTTTTCATCAAAATTATCAAAATGCACTGTGGTTGACTTATATTTATCCATCAGGTGTTGCTGAATGTGACGATGAATTGTTGAATGACTGTGATGATTACGCAACTTGTTCTGAATTAGACGGAGGTTATACGTGTAGTTGCCTTCCTGGTTACACTGGTGATGGCATCACATGCACAGATATTGACGAGTGTTTTCAGGGATCAGATACATGTCCTCTCTACTCAATGTGCGTCAATACACCAGGTTCATTCCAGTGTTTCTGCAATGAAGGATTTGCTGTTAATCCAGATTTTTATCCAGATGAGTTATGGTGTGAGGATGTTAACGAATGTCAGGTAGGATATATATTTATCTTAACACTGAACTCACAATTTTCCACTTGGCACCTTTTGAGGTGGATCCTGGCTATGGCATTAATGATTGGCGCTTGTGCTTTGATATTTAGATACAACACTCATGACTTGTTTTAAAGACGGTGGGTTTAATAAAATGGTTAAAGCTGTTTATTTCTCAATAAACTCTCAAAGTGGCGATTGCTTCCCTCATGTGTGATATATAATTGATCAACTGACAAGCAAATATATTAATAAAAGTCAAAATTCAAAAAGATGCTTAGAATAAAAATGAAAAATGACAGGTGAATATTTGATGAAGAGATTTTGAAGAAAAATTAAAAGGTTGTCGAGAATTGCTGGTATGTGAAGTTGAAAGATTGGACTTTTAATATGATAAAGAAATTCATTTTTCAATTGCAATTATTATTACTGAGGAATTGGAAATATTAGATGACATGCTTTAAATGATCTCCGTCATGATCGATTGAAGGCAATTTTCAACAGGGTAATTGAATGATGGTACTAAAACAAGATTTCCTCTAAAACTAAACAAAATTATCTGCCGAAAATGTCAGATATTTGCGATAATAAAGTTGACTGCCTGATGGCCAAAACAGCGAAAAAAGTGAACCAAGCCACTGAATCCTTTAGGCTGGATTCATACGCGCATTTGAATCCTGTATGAATTCTACTTCCATGATTCATACAGGATTTGCTGTTTAAATCGTTTATACATGAATCCTGAATTCAGGAATCATACATGATACATCTGGAAGGTGGTTTTCAAATGAATCATGTGTCCAGGATTCGAGCAGGATTCATATGTAAGATAGTTTATATAGGAATAGAATCCAGCCTTCAATCAGGATTCGTGCAGGATTCATATAGAAGGTATTTTACAAATGAATCCCGTAGCCAATATTCAAGCAGGATTCATATGTTAGATATTTTACAAATGGATCCAGCTTTCGGGATACGTCAAGGATCCATATAAAAGGTAGTTTACAAATGAATCCTGTAGCCTGGATTCAAGCAGGATTTATATGTAAGATACCTGTAGGTTATAAATGAATCGAGCCTTTGTGATTCGTGCAGGATTTATATTGAAGGTAGTTTACAAATGAATCCTGTAGTGGGATTCAAACAGGTTTCATATGTAAGATAGTTTACAAATGAATCCTGTAGCCAAGATTCGAGCAGGATTTATATGTAAGATAGTTTACAAATAAAAGCCTTCAGGATTCGTGCAGGATTCATATATTAGATATTTTACAAATGGATCCAGCTTTCAGGATACGTCAAGGATCCATATAAAAGGTAGTTTAAAAATGAATCCTGTAGTCAGGATTCAAGCAGGATTCATATGTTAGATATTTTACAAATGGATCTAGCTTTCAGGATACGCGAAGGATCCATTAAGAAGGTAGTTTACAAATGAATCCTGTAGCCTGGATTCAAGCAGGATTTATATGTATGAATCCAGTCTTCGTGATTTGTGCATGATTTATATTGAAGATATTTACAAATGGATCCTGTAGTGAGGATTCAAACAGGTTTCATATGTAAGATACTTGTAGTTTATAAATGAATCCAGCCTCTGTGATTCGTGCAGGAATTATTTTGAAGGTAGTTTACAAATGAATCCTGTACTAAGGATTCAAACCGGTTTCATATATAAGATAGTTTACAAATGAATCCTGTAGCCAAGATTCGAGCAGGATTTATATGTAAGATAGTTTACAAATAAAAGCCTTCAGGATTCGTGCAGGATTCATATATTAGATATTTTACAAATGGATCCAGCTTTCAGGATACGTCAAGGATCCATATAAAAGGTAGTTTAAAAATGAATCCTGTAGTCAGGATTCAAGCAGGATTCATATGTTAGATATTTTACAAATGGATCTAGCTTTCAGGATACGCGAAGGATCCATTAAGAAGGTAGTTTACAAATGAATCCTGTAGCCTGGATTCAAGCAGGATTTATATGTATGAATCCAGTCTTCGTGATTTGTGCATGATTTATATTGAAGATATTTACAAATGGATCCTGTAGTGAGGATTCAAACAGGTTTCATATGTAAGATACTTGTAGTTTATAAATGAATCCAGCCTCTGTGATTCGTGCAGGAATTATTTTGAAGGTAGTTTACAAATGAATCCTGTACTAAGGATTCAAACCGGTTTCATATATAAGATAGTTTACAAATGAATCCTGTAGCCAGGATTCGAGCAGGATTTATATGTAAGATAGTTTACAAATAGAATCCAGCCTTCAGGATTCGTGCAGGATTCATATATAAGGTAGTTCACAAGGTAGTGTCACATTTTCTTCAATTCAGTATAGAGTGAATAATGTTATATTACAGATTGAAAACCCTTGTGGCCCAAATGCTGTATGTACCAATCAGCTAGGCTTTGGCAGATGTGACTGTACTGTGGGCTGGATCAAGCAAGGGAATGACTGTATTGATCTTAACGAATGCAACTTGGGTTCAGTAGTATGTGATGCTGATGCAACATGTATGAACAGCCTAGGGACATATAACTGTTTATGCGATGCAGGGTTTGAAGGTGATGGTACAAACTGCACAGATGTTGATGAGTGTGCAGGTGTAAACACATGTGCAGGGGGTGCTGTGTGTGAAAATACGATAGGAAGTTATATCTGTAACTGTTCCGCAGGATGTGACCCAGGTAAGGCTGGATAACTGGGCGGTTGGGACTTTCATAAAGTTAAAAATTACAAGTACCACTTCGATGTCATTATATTTAGAAATTCTTACATTATTGACGTTCTGTTAACAAGAGTTGTGGATTATTTGTTGCCTGTAATATTCTACCATGTACATGTAGTATATGATACCCTTTACATTCAGATGTAGATGAGTGCAGTATAGGGACGGATATATGCAGTGAACAAGCAACATGCAGCAACATAGTTGGTGGCTACATGTGTGACTGCAACTCTGGATATAGTGGTGATGGGTTCACATGTAACAATATAGATGAATGTACAATGGTAACCTTATTTTGGGGGGTTCTAATATTTCAACTAACAATTAATCTAATATATTCTTAACTTAAGTTGTGTATTTATACACATATTAAATATTGACTTCATCACCCCATTAAACTGTGGCGTGCATTTATTCTGATATTCCTCTGGGAGCCCTTTCTCAGACCTACAATTAGTTGGCAGGTTAGTTTTTACATGTACTGTAGCAAGTCCAGATATGTGGTATATATTTAAGATATTATTTAAGGAGACAGACAATTGTGATGAAAATGCAGTTTGCTTTGATATAAGTGGTAGTTTTCAATGTGAGTGTATTGAAGGATTTGAGGGGAACGGACAGTCTTGTCAGGGTGAGTCCTGTATATAGCTAGTTTTGAAGTGATTGTAAAATACAACCGTGCTAAAATGCCGACATCCCATCGATCACACGCAAGATTCGCGAAATTTACTGTCTGACAACCATCGACAAGTGATATTTCACAAGGAGTAATATCTAATCTGAATAAATTTCAGATATTGATGAGTGTTCACTCTCTACGGATGACTGTTCTGAGATTTCGAACTGTTCCAACACAGTAGGAAGTTTTGAGTGTATATGCAATGTGGGATACATAGACATCGATGGGGTTTGCACAGACATCAATGAGTGTTCTTCAGTCCCATGTCATCCAGATGCGATTTGTATCAACCAAGAGGGGACATTTACATGCACGTGCAATGGAGGTTACGCGGGGGATGGTTTCACTTGTAATGATGTGAATGAGTGTATTACCGTGAACTGTTCAACCAATGCAACGTGTGTCAATACACCTGGTGCTTATTTGTGCAACTGTTCAGGAACGTGCGATGGTAAGTGATTCCAATCGTCAAACACAAAAAATGAAAATGCATACGTATTTTAAGACCTGTGCACACTGAAGCAAATGTAAATAAGCAAGGTTTAAGGTAAGTGATTCCAATCGTCAAACACAAAAAATGAAAATGCATACGTATTTTAAGACCTGTGCACACTGAAGCAAATGTAAATAAGCAAGGTTTAAGGCCAATATGTATTTGTTGAAGGGTCGTCCTTTTATAATTATTTGTAGACATTGACGAATGTTCAAACGCCAGTCTCAATGATTGCGACATCAACGCCAGTTGTAGCAACATAATATATGGAGGGTACACCTGCGAGTGCAACGTTGGCTACACAGGTGATGGGACAACATGTGTGGATGTTGATGAGTGCTTACAAAGTGAACCGTGTGAACAAGAAGAAAATACACAATGCGTGAATACGGTTGGATCTTTCTTGTGTATATGTGATGAAGGTTTCCAAGAAGACCAAGGCGTCTGTATTGGTAAGAGATTCAGAAGTATACCCTTTATGTATGGGGGTCGGATATAACCTTTTATCGGATGTTCACTCATTCTATGATTTCATTCGATAAATGCCCCACGTGGGTAAGATATCAACACAAGGCTTAAGTTACAAGGCTTTAAAATGTTCCTAGACATCCACGTCTTGTTCTTTGCATTGAATAGTAATTTTGAGGTGTAAATATCACATACATTGCCTACTTCGTCTGGTGCTATGCTTTAGATAGCGTTTTGCAGTGTTATTCATTCTTTCAGATATAAATGAATGCAATCAGGCTAATTCCTGTAGCTCATTTGCCACTTGTACTAATACACAGGGCTCGTATACATGCACTTGTAATATTGGCTTTACTGGTAATGGAGAAACATGTGAGGATTTCAATGAATGCATAAGTGGGAATCCAGATTGCCATCCCAATGCTAACTGTATCAACTCATTTGGAGAATATACATGCGAATGTCAAACGGGTTATGTTGGAGATGGAACCAATAATTGTGATGACATTGATGAATGTTTAGCAACAAATAATTGTGTCCCATTAGCAACGTGTATTAACACGGAGGGATCGTATGAATGTATATGTAATGGAACGTGCGTTCGTAAGTAATGGTATTTGGTACGAAATTGATCAGTATTAATAGCTGTAACCTATTTAATTGTTCATGATTTGTAAAGGAGTAGACCCAACATGGCAAGAGATTTTTGGACACGTGTATTTCCCGGCCATACAATGAACATTTTATATTAAAACAATATCTTGACTTCAAAAAAGTGCATGAAAAAAATAAATATCTCATTTTAATAATGAAATTAGCAATGGATTAGTAACCCACCTTCAATAATATTGACCTTATTACTGAAAAAGATGTAAATGTATGTATTTGTGGACACATAATGAATGCATGACAGTTTGCTAGGTCATGGGCAACCAATGCAATCCATTCTTTATGTGAGGGGATTTAATTCAATACCAGAGTATCCAATGAGGCATGAATATAATAACATTGACTGAAAAACTGATGTATAGTAATGTATCAGATGCTGGCACAGTTTTGCCGGAAGTTTGCAAGAAGTAACTTTTGGCAATGCAGTGTGTTAGAGTAACCTAGTAGCTGTAAGAAAATATAAGGTGATGGCCTTTAAAGTGGTAAAAACAATTTTCACGGCCGAATTGGACTTCAATTCCTGCGATTTCAGGGGGTACTATAAGACTATTTCATAACATAAAGGATATAGTTGCTATTGTTCTGCTTTCTACAGCACACATTACTAGTCCAAAGATGAATAATATCCTAAAGTTATAGGCCGATATCTGTATTAGTCTCAATTAATAGGAAAAAAATACGCAATTTTAGTCATTTTCAAGTCTCACGTATCTTATATTTGTAGCTTCCAGCAAAAGATGGCAGCTTAAATAGCTCAAAATTGTTTTCTAAAAACTAATTCAAGCTTTGTTTGATATTGTAATACAATTATAATAATGATAATGTACTATTTATGATTTTTAATATGACTTTATAGTACCCTACCCCTGGAAAGTGGGCGTGGTCAATGTTATCATTTTGCAGCATACAATTAAAAACTTATATTGATAGAAAGCAAATCAATGCATTTTTAACATTTTCACTTTTTACTTGACATTGTAATTCATTCATTACTAAAATATAGGACTCTACATATTTTATATATACGTTTTCAATTTTGTACAATGTATCATGATGAAGTCTAATAGGCTGGTTCATTTTCAGTGTTCACTAACGGATGAAATGTAAGTCACAGTGTTTCCAAATTATCTTTGCAATGAGAAAGTACCACAAAGACTACATAATATGAGCAGTTTCAAGGTCCTAATACTAATACTTACCGATCTATCGGCGTTCAAAAATAGAGAAAGCTGTCGTGAGTGCAGTTTTAACTAACTTTGAACTGAAACTGCTGCTTAATGAATATTTTTCTCAACATCTGTGACTTTTTTAGACCCCAAACATAAGATACCAAGACATAATGCTACCAAGTTCTGATATTGGAAGTTTCAGAGCTCTAGATCAAATATTCACTTCTGCATGTACTTTTAAAAAGAGGCAAAAGGACAAAAAAACTGTCAGATATCGTGAAAAATATGAAAGATGCACTATTCAGAACAATTTATCTCTTAAATGTTACTTTTATTTGACATAATTTCTGATTCTGCTTCCAGTTAGTACCACCAATAATACATATGAGAAGACTTAACGTCATAGTAAGTGGAAGTACAGATCTATTGGCTTCTGAAAATGGGAAAAGCAGTTTTTCATCTAAGACTGCAACTTTCTGAATTTTCTTTTTACAAACTGCACAGTAAGACCAAAGACATTAAAGGAAACCTGGTCATTGTACCACCAATAGTAGGTAAAAATAATATTGGTAATATATACCAAGTGTTTACTTTAATTCCAAGGCATCTGAATTGATAAATAAATGAAATCAGTACTTTATTGTATCTTGGGACAAAATACACTGTTTGAATGCTTAAGCTTGACATCACAGTATCAAGTGAACGTTGTTATTTACAGCTATATATCATTTTAACTGACTTTACTCTTCAATTTGAAATATGCCTGGCCATTCTAAGAAAAATGTGACGAGGGCAACGAGGGTGCATGGTATAATTGGTAATTAAGCTCTTCTAGAGTTTAAAGCTCCCACAATTTTTAAAAACGAAATGGAGAATAACATGTGAAAGTATAGGATGGACTAATTGTTCTAAGAAAGTTTTTGAAAGTAACATTGCATGAAATATTTAAGCAAGAGATATGTTCCAAAATGCTTTCAGGTAGAAATAAAGCTCCGTAATGTAAAAACAATGTATTCTCAGTATTCAATACAATAACATTCTTTATAGGTTTTTTGGTCTTAAGCATATCAGTGATTATCCCATGGTTGCAAGGATATAGATCGAATATCACATGAAGATATATTTGATATGTGGATCAAGTTATAATATTTTAGCAAAAAAATTCACAAACCATCGAATATCACTTTTAAACTATCGAATATCACGTCTTAAAAAGTGATATTCGGTGGTTTGAAAAGTGATATTCCATGGTTTCGATTTTTTTCCCCAAAAAATTTCTTTTTACATTTTTTAATTATTTTCAAAAATATTTTAAAAAAATTTCCACATTTTTTCACAATTTTTTTTCAATTTTTTTTTCTAGAATTATATTTTTCACATTTTTTCGCTGATGATGATTTCCCATGGGATAAATAATTTTTTTTTCAAAAATATCAATTATATCCACTCATGGATACAAATATCTTCACTCACTCGCTGCGCTTACTCATGAAAATATCAATATCCACTCATGGATATAAATGATATTTTTTAAAAACCATAGGATATTCCTATATTATATCAATCCGGATGCTGAAGTCACTTAATAAATAATAACTAGATGTAACTCCTAGTAAGCACTTCAAGTTTCAGTTCTAAATAAAATACAGTTTAGTTAAAAAATTGTTAAGAATACATACATTTTTTCACAATCACAATTTCCCCATTTCTGACTGTATTTTGCATATTTTTAGATGTCAGTGGTTCAATGATTATTTGATATAACCTCCTGAAACTACTCTTATATATATTTGGTGGTACAGTGATATGGAATCCTGTTTTTTGGGGTCTCACGGAATTCTTGTTTTAGAGAAGAAAATCCTGAAAGCTGCAGTTTAATATTATGAATTATAGGTGAAAATTGCACTTGCTACACTGCTTCTCCCATTTTTAGATGCTAATAAATCTGTAACTACACTTACTATGACCTTAAGTCTACTCATATGTATTATTGGTATTACTAACTAGAGGCAGAATCAGAAATTATGGGTAAATAAAAGTAAAATTTAAGAGATAAATTGTTCTGAATAGTGCATTTTGTCACATTTTTTTCGCGATATCTGACTGCATTTTGTGTCTTTTTAAGAGTCCATGCAGATATGAATACTTGATCTCGAGCTCTGAAATTTTCAATACCAGAATTTGGTAGCACGTCTTGATATCCTGTGTTTGGACTCTAACCAAATCACAGTTGTTGAGAAAAAAATTCATAAGTAGCAGTTTTAATTCAAAATTAGTTGAAACGGCACTCAAGACAGCTTTCCTCATTTTTGAAACCCGATAGATCGGCAAGCATTTACACCATGATCTTCAATCTGGGCATACATATTCTTAATGGCACTATCTCATTGCCCAGATATTGTGGAATCATTGTGACTTATATTCCATGTGATAGTAAGCACTGAAAATGGACTTGTTGCATTGTGGCGGACCCCATACAAAACAAACATAGGGGTAGGGGGGGGGGTTAAACGTTGATCAGTTCTGCTATTTTTTTGTGGCTATTGGTCATATAGTAGATCATTTTGTCAAAAGGTAAGGGTGATCCGAGAAAAAGTTTGTAGATTGAAACAGCCTATTAGATTTCATTATGATACATTGTACAAAATTGAAATTGTATATATAAAATATGTAGAGTCCTATATTTTAATAATAAATGAATTACATTGTCAAGTAACAAGTGAAGTTGTTTTATATGCATTGATTTGCTTTCTATCAATACAAGTTTTTAATTGTATGCTGCAAAATGATAACATTGACCACGCCCACTTTCCAGGGGTAGGGTACTATAAAGTCATATTAAAAATCATAAATAGTACATTATCATTATTATAATTGTATTACAATATCAAACAAAGCTTGAATTAGTTTTTAGAAAACAATTTTGAGCTATCCAAGCTGCCATCTTTTGCTGGAAGCTACAAATATAAGATACGTGAGACTAAAAAATGACTAAAATTGCGTATTTTTTTCCTATTAATTGCAATATTTCTGAGACTAATACAGATATCGGCCTATAACTTTAGGATATTATTCATCTTTGGACTAGTAATGTGTGCTGTAGAAAGCAGAACAATAGCAACTATATCCTTTATGTTATGAAATAGTCTTATAGTACCCCCTGAAATCGCAGGAATTGAAGTCCAATTCGGCCGTGAAAATTGTTTTTACCACTTTAAAGGCCATCACCTTATATTTTCTTACACCTACTAGGTTACTCTAACACACTGCATTGCCAAAAGTTACTTCTTGCAAACTTCCGGCAAAACTGTGCCAGCATCTGATACATAAAGCAATGTATGAATGTGAAAATGTATGAAAAGGGGATGAATTGTGAAACTGATTTTGGTAACAGTTCCACAATTTATCATCCATTTTTCAATCTCTGACAATACCGAATGTGCTATTCTGACATAACAAAACCACATTTGTTGCTCTTACATTGCAATACCACATGATTTTTTCTACATTGTAATATCACAAGAGCTACTCTGACATTGTAATACCACATAAGTTACTCTCACATTGTAATACCACAAGAGCTGCTCTGAGGAAAGTTCAATTGAGTCTCATTAGGTACCAACGAAACATAAAATGACCCATTGAAATTTACTAGTATGTGATTCTGTTGTCCTATTGACGTTTTCAAGACTCACTCAGATTTTGTAGTACTGAAACTCCACTGGAAAATATATACACTTACTAAAGTCCCACAGAAATAAGGAGCATATTCCTTATTTACATGGTCTTACTTTTCAATATACTTCACAAAAGTATTTTACATGTATGGTATGGTACATTGACATAATCATTGACCTTGTTATGTTGCTGATAACTGTAAATTGTATGTACAGGGTGAGCCAAAAAAGGTAACCCTAACAAATATGAACAACTCAGGTTTAGTGTCACATTTGGAACAATTAGGCCTTGTCCAATTGCAACATATTGATCTACCAAGTTTTAATGGTCTATCTCTATTGGTTACGATTTTATAGCCATTTAACAAAACATGCCAAAATATTGGAGTCATGTCTTGAGACCAACTTGAACGTTTTGGGCTTAGTTGTACACAACATGCTCATAAACATATTGTGTTATGGCTCTTATCTTTCTTCTTATCTCTTGTTTCAATGTTTCAAGGGTTGTTAGTGTAGAAAATAGGCCCAAAGATAAAACTCTGGTGTTATTTATGTCCATTCAGTGAGACACATTTCGGCGTTTTGCCCATGTTTTGTAAATAACCATAAAATCGTGACTATTACAGATAGACCAATGACACTTAGTAAAATCTGACACTAACAAACATATATTTATTATGGTCTCAGGTAAAATGAAAGAACATTGACCAAGGTTTTAACCCATTTTATTCTGATTTACTTTTCACCATCAAGTGTACGCAACCAGTTGGGACATTTGTAAGTATAACTCACTCAATGAGTTAAATTAATTTGATATATATTCATTTCAAAACGCTAGCCTGTTATGCATATTGCGCAAAGCATTGACCTATGTAACTTTTAACTGCAATATAATTGAATTAATGTATAATGAACTGAAATTGAACAAGGTTTAATTGTGCAAAATATGATTTTAAACCCATGCTGAATGACTGAGTTATTAGCATAAATTTTTTCGGTTACCTTTATTGGCTCACCCTGTATCTTCACCTCTTACACTGTTTTTATAATTGTGTATAGTTTCAATTTATATTCTTAACATTTATAGAAATGAATCACAAACACCCTTTTAATTTGTAATTTTGTATTTTGATTAGAAAATAAAAATAAAGCTTATAAAATGGGATTAGTACAAAACATGGCACCGAGCCATGGCATTCTCTATGGCACCCCTGTGTCATTGGCTCTTAAATGCTAATTCAGATTTATTTAGATTATTTTTGTTCTTGATCCTCTTAAGTTTTGTTTTTGGCACAGAGAGAATGGATCCTTGCGTACGTACTACATACATTTGTAACTTGATTCAGATTGACAAATGTTCATTCATGGCAAACTATGCCAAGAAAGATAATATAACTTTAGTAAGAGGCTCAAGAACAATGATTGGAAGGGTAGACATTTGTAAGGGCAATCATAATCTACATAAATATGCATGAATTTTACTCGAAATAGTGTTTTAGAGCCTACAGTATGGCATTGGGGGTGTTGTAGCCTATGCCATGATTTGTACTAACCCATTTTGAATTGAATTGATAATTAGCAATTCTACCTCACCATATTTATATAATTATATGGAATAAGACTGGAGTAATAAAAAACTCGCTATATCCCAACCAAATGAAAGTGTAATGAAGTTTGCCAGATTCTTGAATTTATACCCCCCTCTTTTGGGATTGGGTTACATAAAGGATAAAATGTCAAGGCAATGTGAAGTGCTGGAGAATAAAAAAATACATTCAAACATCCGCCATTACTCAAATTACTATGAGCATGACTTTTATCAGCATGTATCCTTCAGAGATTTTCTTATACCTTCTATATAAATGCTCTTGGATATAATACTACTCAAGTGTTTGCAAGTCACAATGCCATATAATCCTGTACGAATAAACTGCATTCAGTACCTGACACTATGAGTACAAAACATAAGTTCCAAATATAATACCAGATATTATGACACCGTGTTGCCATCTATTTGTGTTGAATATATTATAAACATCACATAGCATAAAAAACTAGGAATTCAATCCAATTTTCCTATATATGAGATTACTTATGATTTATGTTGCAATCTAATTTTGCACAGAAAGTTTGAAAATCACGGTCTTCTTTTTATCACACCATCGGTGGGATATAGTCGTCATACTGGTCGTGGTCGTGATCGTGGTCGTGGTCGTGATCGTGATCGTCCCGCTTTTTGTCATCGCCGTTTAAGGAAAACTGCTCATCAGATTTTCTCCAAATTCGGAGAGATGATAGAGCGTATGAAGTACTAGAGCTGATTAACTTTTGGGTGGCCATCTTGTTTTCTGGCGGCCATTTTGAAGGTTTTTCGAAAAATCTTGTCATCGCCATTTCAGGAAAACCGCTCATTGGATTTCCTTCAAATTTACACAAATGATAGAGGATATCAAGTACTAGAGCTGATTAACTTTTGGGCGGCCATCTTGTTTTCTGGTGGCCATTTTGAAGGTTTTTTGAAAAATCTTGTCATCGCCGTTTCAGGAAAACCGCTCATCGGATTTCCTTCAAATTTACACACATGATAGAGGATATCAAGTACTAGAGCTGATTAACTTTGTGGCAGCCATCTTGTTTTCTGGTGGCCATTTGAAGTTTTTTCGAAAAAATCTTGTCATCGCCAATTTAGGAAAACCGCTCATCGGATTTCCTTCAAATTCGCACAGATGATAGAGGATATCAAGTACTAGAGCTGATTAACTTTTGGGCGGCCATCTTGTTTTCTGGTGGCCATTTTTAAGGTTTTTCGAAAAATCTTGTCATTGCCATTTCAGGAAAACTGCTCATCGGATTTCCTGTACATGATAGGGGATATCAAGTTCTAGAACTTATTAAATTTTGTTTTCTGGCGGCCATTTTGAAGGTGTTTCGATAAATCTTCTCCTCGAAAACAATCCACTTTGTCATATTGCCTTAAATTTTAGCTCAAGATGTGAGCTATTGATTAATATGACCACAGCCAACTTTTTTTTTTTCTTGTTCTTGAAATTTGTAAACATAATAGGAGAACAGTTTTCCTGGTTCATAGTGTCTGCCTATTTGATGGTGTGATCTCGTTCACGTCCTGTGCCTTGTTCAATATAAGGTCAACATTATTGAAAAAGTGAGGAGGTGGGTTACTAATCCATGGCTTATCTCAACATTAAAATGAGATTTTATTTTTTTCATGCACTTTTGTTGAAGTCAAGATATTGTTTTAATATAAAATATTCATTGTATGGTCGGGAAATACCTGTGACCAAAAATACAGCTGTCCAAAATCTCTTGCCATGTTGGGTCTACTCCTTTGTAAAATCAGACCCACGATTTTTCAGAGGTTCTACATTTTGCATCATATTATGAAACTATAAATCTCGGTTTGAAACGAAAATAATGTTCAAATGCTAAATAGACCGTGCATTAGGATTTTTCCTGATAATTTAGCGGTTGATGAATGTGCTGATTCGATGCTGAACGACTGTAGTCCGTTGGCTACATGCACAGATACACCAGGGGGATACATATGTACTTGTAAAGTGGGCTTCGATGGAGATGGACTTACATGTGTTAATATAGATGAATGTCAAACCGGAACTGATACATGCCCTTCATTAAGTGTATGCATTGATACTCCCGGTAGCTTCGTATGTGACTGTATCGATGGATTCACATTGCAAGACAACATTTGTGAAGGTACAATACGAATTACATAATAGAGATTATCCTATATGAGGTTCAGGATATTGGGATTATTCCGAGACTAATATAATATATAATATGTCCGAGGGCTGTATGCACCGAGGGTAGATATATTATATTGGCCAAGGGATAATCCCTATATCCTGAACCGACTATAGGATGATCTGTTTATCCCATACCAATCTTGGTCATTTGGTTCACATTTTTCAATCGGCCACAATTCAAAAACTTTGCAACCAACCGTGGAATAATTTTAGAATATTACTGTCCAGTTTTGTATTCTTGACCGTAGCGGGATTTTCCTGTTCTTTCTGATATTCATCCGTATTTATTTTCTCGAATTTTAATTATTAACAGGGCGTTCTGCTCCTTCCCTTCTTTAAAGCAAACAGATCGCGATTGTGAACGCTATTTAAAGAATGAATCAATGTGCGAACGGCGATTATGACGCAGCGGGCAGATATATTAGCTATAACGAATATCCTTTCAATAAAGTTAGAAGTGGCGTATACTATATATACGTGTAGAACATGGTCGTATGTAAACTTATGTATTTCCAGACATCAATGAGTGTCTCACAACATTACCCTGTGATGAAAACACCCAGTGTACCAACACAATAGGCAGCTATGAGTGCTCACCATGTAACACAGGATTCCAACTGCAAGGAGACACATGCATAGATATCAACGAGTGCTTAACAAACAATGGAGGTTGTAACGCAACCACCAGTACTTGTGTTAATAACGAGGGCTCGTTTCAGTGTGTGTGCGGCTCTGGTTTCACAGGGTCGGGAACCCCTAACGAGTGTGTGGACATCAACGAGTGCACAGAACCAGGGCTTGGTTTATGCACAGCTGTTAACTCAACATGTATTAACACATTTGGGTCATTTGATTGTGATTGCCCACCGGTAAACTGTACAGGTAAGTTAATGGAGAGTTTAACACGGGGGGAAAGTCTACCCGCCTATATACAACCTACCACCGAGCAAAGACCCGAAGATGTAGCCGATATAGTTGTTGTTCCAGGCACTCTTGTTTGCAAAATAATGAGTACTTAATGCAATATTTACTATTAAATCGCTAAATTCAACTTCTAAATAATTGAATGATGTTTTACATCTTAAATAAGTAAGATCCATGGCTGTCTTTACTCCATTTGATTCAAAGATACAACAGGTGCAAATACATCACATTTGTTTCGCTGTCATACGTTGCATGTCATTGAAATCACCGGTGAAAGTTGAAAATGAAAGGCCCGATTATACAACGAGTACGACTCTATAGGACCTGATGCTACCGCCTGAGTATTCCGATTATATTTCGTGAGTAGAGCCCGATGAGGTAGTGAGTAGGCTTTTGGATGATCATATAATAACATGACATAATTTAGCATATATTCCTGACGTAGGGATATAAAATAATATGATATAATTCCCGCAGCACTATACGTCAACGACTGTGTGCCACAAAGTTCTTTAAAACAGTTCTATCTGACAATACTCATAATTCAATGATTTTGGTACGAACTTTGGTCCTTCGACCTCGTCGCCATGTTTTATTCAAAATCTGAATTAATTACTCAAACTGAATAGATACAAAGTGATTTTATAAAAACATTTAAATCAATGGTTCGATACCACTCTTAACGGAACGGAATATAAAAATTCGTTTACTTAGAATATTATATGTGTTATTTTTATCTACCAAGACGGTAAACATATGAAAAATAGTTATATATTTTGATTGATCTAAAATGAGCAAAGTTAAAAGACCCGTTATACTCATTCGCTCTCAATTTTGACTGAGATAAGATATCAGTACAACAGCTATAGCTACTAAAATGAAGACAGATTGACCAGTAGAGATTGGGAACGTGAAACATATTCATTTTTAACAATGAATATGGATAATAATTGATTTAAATGCAAATCCGCGCTATTCCTATCCTCAAAGATATCAGTACAACGGCTACTAAAATGAAGAAAGATTGACCAGTAGATATTAGGAACGTGAAACATATTTATGTTTAACAATGAATATGGATAATAATTGATTTAAATGCAATTCCGCGCTATTCCTATCCTCAAAGATATCAGTACAACGGCTACTAAAATGAAGAAAGATTGACCAGTAGAGATTAGGATCGTGGAACATATTCATGTCCCACTACAACGAAGTTTCGCCAAATATCGCCATTTCTAAATTTTTAAATGCCATTTTTATGACTTAGCAAGTTTTGATATGAAGAGTTATCAAATAAAATATACAAGTATTCAGGGCGGATCCGGGGGGACCCATGGGGTTGTAATATTGATCTGTAAATGAGAGGTTGAGTGGGTGACTTATCCATAGGATGCATGAACAAGTATTAGTCCAAACATTTTGTCTTATTTATGAATAGGACATTTCCAAGACCATGCTTTGTATAGTTTGTAGGTAAATCAAGATATCAATTTTCCATTATACTCAAGGGGCGAGGAGGAAAATTCTCAATAAATGGTGTATAGTTGGTTTGGCAGCATTTTCAGTTAGGGGAGAGTCTTGGATGAAATTTCCACCTAGGTGATAGCTTCGCAGAGTGGTAGGAAGTTCTTTTTTTTGAGGAGTTAGCCCCCCACCCCCCCAAAAACACCCCACCCTGGGGAAAAAATTGTTCACACTAAATAACCTTAGATATTTTGATGTTTGTAAGTGACATACATAGATATTATATATATGAATAATTTGCAGTATTATTGATGCTGATTACTTCTAAAGAATTTGAATATCAGTACAAAGTGTGTACCCCAGGGGGCAAATTCGTGACTCATTTTCTTACTGTTTTGATTCTAACTTTTCAATTAGACACTGTAAGAGGTTGAAAAAATTCATGTGATGTGCCCAATAGCAGGGTTAGTAACCCTGAAAGATGCAGAGCCATTGAAGAAGTAGGAGCTGAGAAAAAAATTGTTGATTTTTCGAAAAATTTGACATTTTTGACGACTGGATTTTGTGTATGACTATAGCGGACCCCTATAGTTTCTAGATCCATCGCTCTATGATGATATTTATGGTTTTATACTGTGGAACTAAGATGTAAAACATAATTTAGATGGGTTTTAAGGAAGTTAAAGGTTTTAAACAAGTCCAAAATTTGAAAATTGTAAATATAAGGTTTCAAATTTACGAATTCCAGGTATAGCCATGGCTGACCCCTATAGTTTCTAGATCCATCCATCTTTGATGATATTTATGCTTTCATAGTGTTAAACTAAGACGTAAAACATAAATTAGATGGGTTTTAAGGAAGTTATAGGTTTTAAACAAGTCCAAAATTCGAAAAATTGTAAATGTAAGGTTTCAAATTTACGAATTCCAGCTATAGCCATGGCTGACCCCTATAGTTTCTAGATCCATCCCTCTTTGATGATATCTACGGTTTTGTAGTATGGAACTAAAGATGTAAAACATAATTTAGATGGGTTTTAAGGAAGTTAATGATTTAAAACAAGTCCAAAATTTGAAAAATTGTAAATATAAGGTTTCAAATTTATGAATTTTAGGTATAGCCATGGATGACCCTTATGGCTTTTTCATCAATACTTCTATGATGAAACATATACTTTTAGAGTGTGAACCTAAGATGTAAAACATACCGAAGATGAATTTTAAGGAAGTTTAAGAATTTTAACAAGTGCAATATTTGAAAAATTGAGAAATATCAGGTCTCAAAGGAGCACGGAAAGTATCGCAACAGATTTCAGACAGTCATATGTTGGATTTTGTCTGTTTTCTGAGGATTTAAGCAGGTGCATATGATAGGCCATTGCATTACCTACGGGAAAAGAACTCTTAGAGATGATAAAATAGTTTGGAATTTGAGACAGCGAAGGTGAAAACAATCCACCCACATGTTTTTTGGGACATGTCGTCCTGATTTTCAACCCCGTTCACCCCTGGTTTTTCAATTTTTGTTGCATCAATATGAGACATCAATTTGAGACATAGTTAACCATTAAAAGGATAAATTTCTTTTAGATAAAGTGGAAAACAATATTTTCCTGTTATTTTCCCATAGGGAAAACTCATGTGATCCATTGCTTTCAGCTTAATTTTGGTCACCCATATTTGATATCTTTAAAATTCCTGATGGAATATATTTTTCATTTAAAGGGGTTAACTGTATGTAAAACACATATATTTATACATATACACATATATATTTATGCATGTGGATGGGTTGTTTGCACCTTCCCTGTCTCAAAATAGAAATTATTTTATCATCCCTATGGGTGCTTTTCCTGGAGGAAATGCATTGGCCTAACATGCAACATGAAATATGCACATCCTCAAATCCTCAGAAAATAGCCAAAATCCAACATATGATTGCTGAAATCTGTTGCGATACTTTCAGTCCTCCTTTACGATTTCAGGTATAGCCCTGGATGTCCCTCTTTTTGAATGTATGACTTAGCTTAGAAATTAGATGTTGAAAATATTGTGGTCAGGTTTGATCCATGTTACATGTATTGTTAAAAGAAAAATCATTAGAGTTGAGGACTTAACCCTTGAGTTCCTAAGGGGGTGAGAGGTTAATAAATCCCCCAGTAAGTGTAACTGCTCCTAGGGATATCGTATACAGTGTAGTAATTGATTGATTAAATGGATTATAACTAATTAATTATTATTTGATGATATTTATTATGTGATATAGCATTTTTACTTTTTCACATCAACATGTTCGATGTAATGTTCTGCATTATCAAAATACATAAAGACATGGTTAATTAAAAGAAACATGTTTTCTCTATATTTTGTTATGCCCCTTCTGTAATTAAGCAATGATCATCTCCTAATACAAAATGTTGTTATGAATTATCAAATTATAATCACTACACTCCCAATAAAACAATTTGTCATCAGGCAACGGTAATTATTTGGGAAAATAAGGATTATAAGGATCATACCCCCCCCCCGGGCCTAGAAACTCCCGTTAGTGCAATGTAAGGAACTCTAGGGTAAAAGGGTCTTGTCACATTAGAATCTTCATGTAGATCAAAAAAGTATATATGGTGTTATGATCAATATGTTTCAAACAAACAGACATTGAAGAAAATGTTTACATACTGACTTTGCAGATGACATTTTCTAGCATAGTTGAAGAATTTTTTTCATTTATTGAAATGATAGTCATAAAATTATAATATCAGTGTCATTTGATGCAAATTACTGCAGTCCCACATGTTCTGCTGAATGTAAAACAGAGTGAATAATTTTAAAATCAGCCTCTTCAGGAGTGGAATTTAACAGGAGATTTCAGTTATCATTTTCACAGATATTTGAGTTCTCTCCAATAGTTTCACTTAAAACAATCTTGACATTTGGCACACTTTTAGAATGCTGCTTTATTGAATTTCTTTTTGAATTTCTTTGTAATCTTTGAAAATTTGTCTTATATTACTTGGACAAAGGTATTCATATTTTAGGTAATGGTGTAATTTCTTCTATGGATTAAAGTTCAATAGGGGAAGCATCCATTCTTTGCATTCTTTCAGAATCCTTTACTGATGGAGACAACTAGCTAGGAGTCTAATGTGAAATCTATTCTTTGGGCTCCTTTAATAGATTTGATGGAGTAATCAAATATAGCTTTCCAAAACTCTCCAAATTTCAACATATAAGTTAATCTTCATTTTCCCTTTGTCATAGCCATTGCATCAATCATGAAAGTTTTATCAATTTGTGGTATGGTTTCATCGATCTCCATTTCAAACCCCTTTTTAAGTTCTGATTTTACAGGATAAGATAGATGATCATTGTCAAACGAACTGTTTGTATCCAATTAAAAGATCATAGTTTACTCACACATTTCTAGGCAAGGTGTGTCCAATTCCAGCCAATTCAATATTCCATATAACTGCATTCCAATTTACTACTCTCATAAACCCAAGGTCAATTTAAGATTCTAGAGAAACTAATGAAACTAATGATCATAGGGAATAGCATGCCAAGTGCTTGTATTTGAATTTATGTGGATTACTCATTTGGTAGACACCTTTATCAAATGTTAAAGTGTTGTTGATTTTCAAGTTGTACAAGCACAGTGTCATGGGTGCTTTCTTTTCCTGACATAGTATAACATTGTGGTAAAAATTATCAAAGGCACCTAGTACAGTAGTTCTAGTTCATCATCTTGTATAAATGATATATCAGCAGTGAAACCTGTATATCCCAACATCTGACTATTGTGAACACCTACCAATCATCCCAACACCTGACTTATCTGAAAACCAACCAATCTGAACACTTTTCCCCAGTTCAATTTTTCCTTCCTCCCATTGACTCCTATGTTTAAAAATTGAAATCTGAACACCTCTTAATTCGAACAGTGAACACTCATATTTGAAAAATCAACCTGTTTAACTTGAACTTTTTTTTTACCAAATATCACATATTTCTTACAAAATTGCTCAAATATTGTCAGTTTAACACTGAATTGTAATATCAAAACTTTTGAATTGGATTTTTGAATGCTATTAAGCTTTTTGGGTGGTCAGTATAAATATTATTAATATTTATTAATATTTTTCATTGAGAATGCATTCATATTTCTTCAAAATCCAGAATATTGCAGATGTAAAAACCTCAAAATTCAAACACTTCTAATTTGAACGCTTTTAGCTGCTCCAAATACTATATCTAGTAGCATTCAGATTAGAAAGATTTTACTGTAGTTCATGACTTTTCACTCCATTTATATGCAGCAGACTAACTGCTGCAACGGGTATATATTCTACACCTGGTCTCTAAGCTATGATATCACAGTTGTTACTATTATGCTCATAACCTTCGATTATCAGGGCTCATTCAAGGCTGTACCTGAATAACGTGAATTTGAGACCAATTTTCGAGATCAATTTTTCAAATTTTGCACTTGTTTAAAACCTTGAACTTCCTTCAAACTCATCTTATGCATCTTTAACATTTTAATTAAATACTCTAAAAATATATATCTCATCACTGAGGTATAGATGTAAAAAAAAACATAAGGGTCACCTTCGGCTATACCTGAAATTCATAAATTTGAAAACTTACATTTACAATTCTTGACTTGTTTAAAACCTTAAACTTTCTTAAAATTCATTTTGGGTATGTTAGATCTTAGTCCTACACTCTAAAACTGTATATTTAATCATAGAGGTACGGATGTAAAAACCATAAGGGTCAGCCATGGCTATACCTGAAATTCGTAAATTTGAAACCTTATATTTACAATTTTTCAAATTTTGAACTTGTTTAAAACCTTAAACTTCCTTAAAACCCATCTAAATTGTGTTTTACATATTAGTTCCATACAGCAATACCATAAGTATCACCATAGAGGGATGGATCTAGAAACTATAGGGGTCTGCCATGGCTCTACCTGGAATTCGTAAATTTGAAACCTTATATTTACAATTTTACAAATTTTGGACTTGTTTAAAACCTTAAACTTCCTTAAAACCCATCTTAATTATGTTTTACATCTTAGTTCCACACTATAAAACCATATATATCATCATAGAGGGATGGATCCAGGAACTATAGGGGTCAGCTATAGCCATACACAAAATCCAGTTGTCAAAAATGTCAAATTTTTCGAAAAATCAACAATTTTTTTCTCAGCTCCTACTTCTTCCATGGCTTTGCATCTTTCAGGGTTACTAATCCTGCTATTGGGCACTTCACATGAATTTTTTCAACCTCTTACAGTGTCTAGTTGAAAAGTTAGGATCAAAATAGTAAGGAAATGGGTCACGAATTTGCCCCCTAGGGTACACACTTTGTACTAATATTCATTTTTTTTAGGAGTAATCAGCATCAATTATACTGCAAATGATTCATATATATAATATCTATGTATGTCACTTACAAACATCAAAATATCTAAGGTTATTTAGTGTGAACAATTTTTTTCCCCGGGGTGGGGTGTTTTTGTGGGGTAGGGGGCTAACTCTTCAAAAAAAAGAACTTCCTACCACTCTGCGAAGCTATCACCTAGGTGGAAATTTCATCCAAGACTCTCCCCTAACTGAAAATACTGCCAAACCAACTATACACCATTTATTGAGAATTTTCCTCCTCGCCCCTTGAGTATTAAACACGAACAGAAGATCATGAAACTTAATACCCTTTGCATTCGTTTGACTTCACTTCTTAAAAGAGAGCTTCGTCTTCTACCCTTTGCATTCGTTTGACTTCACTTCTTAAAAGAGAGCTTCGTCTTCAGTAGTTTAACTAGACTCTGCACGCAGGGTAGAAACTTAACAAATAAAAGGTAAAATTGATCATCAAAATAAAAATTTCCCTTTTATAAATGCATGGCGATCTATACGACACTACTGCTACATAAACAAACAGAGCTGTTTACACACTGACTTCAACCTGCACACCCTTGAGTATCTTTCCGCGATCGAGCTTTTTATACTAAACGGTGAGCAACACCAAAAACGAGCGATCGATTTGCTAAACGATATGCGTTACCCTTTAAGAAAGCAGAACCAAATATAGGACTGAAGTTTTATTTCATTGTGTATTTGTAATGGCAGGAACGTGAGAGAGTTCTTATCTTCTCTCAGTTTTTCTATTTTATGGCGATTTGGTAAATATTTTCTAAAATGAGGATTTATTTTCAGATGTAAATGAATGCTCAACTGAAAATGATGCATGTAGTGAGTTTGCTGATTGTACCAACACTATTGGTGCATACACGTGTACGTGCAGGACTGGCTACGTTGGAAATGGTTTCACGTGCATTTATGTTGATGAATGTCTGGCGGACCCATACCCATGTGATCCCAATGCCCAGTGTGGGGATGATCCAGGGCCAGGAACGTTTCAATGCACATGTTACCCAGGCTTTTATGGTGTATTTGGATTTTGTTGTACTGGTAATCAAACCATATTTTACTGAGCAGATAATGACTGTGTACCAACTTAAAACTAAAATGTTTCACAAAAAATGTTTTCACCTACTTGAACCAATTGTACATATTTATTACAGATATAGATGAGTGTTTGCGCGAGACTGACAACTGTGCAGAAGTTTCAACATGCAATAACACAATTGGCTCATTCACATGCACATGCCCGAATGGATATCAAGGAGACGGAACAACGTGTACCGATGTAAATGAATGTGACCCATTGGTTCCCTCAATATGTGACTCCAATGCACAGTGTATAAATACACCAGGCGCATATATATGCCAATGTCCTCCTGGATTCACAGGAGATGGGGTAACATGCACAGATATTGATGAATGTTCACAACCCATATGTGCACAAAATTCCACGTGTATCAATTTACCTGGACAGTACGGGTGTATATGTGACACGGGACTCACATGTATTGGTAATAACACAATATATTGGTAGTCATTAACCATTTACAATAATTTCAAATCGTAGACTGACGAATATACCTCGCACGATAATGAAGTCAAAATACCAAATCAAGAAAATGAAAGATGAAAGTAACAAGCGGAACTAATGTCAAAAACGACCATTACTGTTTGTGAGTTATCCCAAAATGGAATTATTTTTGGACAACCATTATAAAATAAACAAGTAACGGAATTTCGAGAACAGTATGGTCAGACTCTAAACGAAAAACGTACGCAGTTAAATAGTGTTAATGCTATTTCAGACGTCGATGAGTGTGACTTGGACCTTGATAACTGTGACACTAATGCCATCTGTACAAACGTTGAGTACGGAGATTTCATATGTGAATGTGCCACTGGTTATTATGGAGATGGTGTCACATGTCAAAATATCAACGAGTGTAATGTCCCAGGTAGCTGCCCCCAAGGAAACATATGTACAGACACACCTGGTGGTTTTACATGTACATGTGCTAGTGGCTATACACAACAATTTGAGGGTTGTGTAGGTAAGCCATAGCCACATATACTATATCTAGTATTGAGGATAGCCACATGCGACCGACCAGTGACCATACATAGATATACAGTGCGTCGCAAAAAACGCAACAAGCAAAAACATTATAAAACCACAAAACCAGTGATGATTACATCAATTTCATTTATTTTACAATGAAGCCAAGCGTCTCCTCTTTCCAATGGTATGTCATTTATTCATATATGCATGACCACCATTCAAGAACAATTATCACAATCCAAGACCAGAAGACCAAGGGACATTTCATTCATACTGAAGTCATTACAATACAAGCTAGAAAATATAGCCTAGTGTCAATAAGTTTCTTCAATTTGAAAGTCCGCTATGTTACCAAATTGAATGTATGTTACATTGACGACTTACGTCAATGTAAAAGAAGCGATGGTCTAAATGCATGAATTATAGCTTTATTTAAAATTCCAAACCGATGGCATTTCTAAAAGCTAGACTGTATCGTCTAACTTTGTGCCAAATGATAATCCGCCACATGACTTATACGTAAGTTAAAAAAAACTCGTATCCGGGAAGTTCATTCATTTTGTTACATTGACGTTCAGTCAAAATAACTAGTTGTGGAACAGTGATAATAGGATCAGTTGACTGAGGATATTTCAAAACTTGCCCCAAAGGCCTTTTCACTCATGCGCGAAAAACAATGATTATTCAGTGGTCCATTATCAGATATGAACAAATGACATACCATTGGAAAGAGGAGACACACAGCTTCATGGTTAATCAAATGCAATCGATGCAATCATCACTGGTTTTGTGGTTTTACAATGTTTTTGCTTGTTGCATTTTTTGGGACGCATTGTATTGGAAATATATTACACATGGTAGTGAATTGCATCATGTATCAATGATTTTCCAGACGTGGATGAATGTAGCTACTTCACTTTAAATGACTGCACTGGTGAGAATGGTAGCTGTGTTAACACCTTGGGTAGCTATGACTGTATGTGCAATACAGGGTTCACAGGAAATGGTATCATATGCGAGGACGTTAATGAGTGCGAGATTGCCTCAATTGATTGTGGATCAAATGCAGAGTGTTTGAATACTCTTGGGTCGTTTGAGTGTATTTGTTTATCTGGATATGAACTAGTAGGAGAAGTAAGTCAGAATTGAATGTGATGGAATACCATCTCTTATATTTGAATATCGAGATCTTTCTCTCTTATAGTTGCCACACTCATTTTGATTTGGTGGCTTCTGTGAAGTTATGTCCTTGCCCATGTGATCCCACAATCGTCACGTGCACACAATACCCAATCAGAATCAAAAATACCACGCCACCATCATACGTTACCCTTCTATCTGTTCCTTTCTTGGAATATATTCCTTAGTTGAAACTAGAAAGATGTCAGGATGAGTATCAGAATGCGCTAGGAGCATACCTTTTATATTTCCCACCTATTAGACATTTTCTGCGTGACAATTCTCAGTAATTCTATTTACTTACCCCTTACTTCACCTGATAACCTCATCTTTTGAGGACTTTCATTTACTGTTACAGATATGTGTAGACATCGATGAGTGTTTGACAAACACAGATTTGTGTCAGATCAACTCAACTTGCATCAACGATGTCGGATCTTATAGCTGCAACTGCACAATACCTGACTGTATAAGTAAGTAAAGTATCAAATTGTGATTTACTGCACAATGTCGTCCATTCCTTTGCAGACACACATGGATTCTACATTAAAAATGCCACCCAGCTTTTGTAACCTAACTTTGTAAATACTAATGATTTTGGCTTGTACTTTCGGGGAAATAAAGTCCAAACAATTCAACACAAAATGATGTAGTTGTTATTGATAAAATCATAATAACTGTTTGTGGAGTTGCAAAATGGATTGTTATTTTAATATGTGAAAACACAAGTCAGACTATCTTCAGACAAAAAGGTTATGAAACATTATATGGTTGGGTGTTATTTTTTGTGTCACGCGGTATTTAGCATGCGCACTAGTGTATGTCAATTCCCCATGTCGCCACTTTTTCATCAGTTTTTTTATTTATAACCGAAATTCTTCATATTGTACTAATATTAGATGTGGATGAATGTGACGGAGGTAATAGTTGTTCTGAGCTAGCAACGTGTGAAGATGAAGTGGGATCCTACTCATGTACTTGTCAGCCGGGATACACAGGTGAATGCCCTTTGCATTCGTTCAACTTCACTTCTTAAAAGAGAGCTTCGTCTTCGTCATTAATAAATATCCACACATAGCTAGACAAGCTGTGTCCGATTCTAGCCAATCCGAAAACGCTATTTCATATAGTTTTGCAATGTGTGAAAAGAATTTAAGCCCAAGACTCCA